>KN846951.1:8451257-8917702 GCA_000835395.1 Exophiala sideris | reverse complement strand
GGGGGGGGGGGAGGGCTACTACCGCTGGGCGTAGTGTCCTGAGAGGACACTTAGGCCTCACGAGTCGCGTGGAGAGAAGAAAGCTAGAAGAAGCAAGCAGCAGTCCGCAGTGTGAACCCGCGGACTGCTGCTTGTTGGGTCAGTAGAGTTGATGTCACGTCAATACGTACCTCTTGCGCCTATACGCAAAGAAATGTGGAAGAGAAAGAGATTTTTAAAGCTCAAGTGAGTGACAAGTAGGAAAGAAGAAAGAAAAGAGCAGGTAGTTGGAAATTAAGGCATTTCGCGATCGCCAAGCCAGACTTCCAAAATGTTTGGCGGTGAAGACTTGATCAGTGAGGTAGAATCCTGAGCAGAGGGAATATGGCTGTACTCTCAGTTGCCTTTTTTTACGCTGAGGCTCTCATACCTCATTGAATGCGGCATCGGGGACAATGAGCCATCAAGTTCTTAGTGCAGTTCTTCACTTCCCTCGACGTTGCTTCGAAGTATTCCATCCAACCTGAAAGCGAACCTTCGAAGCCTCCCAAGAGAGACGCAGTCACCACGATTGAACTCACTTTGACATGACCAAGCAGCTCGCGTGGAATAATGGCGATTCCAAAGTCATGAACGACCACTCTTTGAGATAAGCCTGCTGTTGCCATTACTGTCGGCGCCATCTCCCAGACCATCGAAGACACACAAGGCATCAAAGTACTGCCCCAATACCAGTGAAGATCACATCATTATGAGTTTTTCCAGCTCCGACGCCAGACACACACCACCCCAAGGTTCAAAGATGCCCCAACTACCACAGCGACGGGATTGTCGTCAAGTCGTACGTAAATGCAGAAACACGATGGAAAATACACATTGTCATAGCCGGGGACGGAGAAGTCGAGGACAAGAGAGGCTGTCGGTCACGTCAGGGTCGGGCATGGTGAACGGATGGCGCGAGACACTATCAGTCAATTGAGGTAAAGTGCTGATGAGATTGGGCCGTTGACATTGAGTTTGATCGACGTCCAGCAAATTCGTACGAGGCTTTCGTACATATGGACCTCGGGACTCGGAAGTCCGCCCCGTATCGCTGCCATCCACTACTTGTCCATTCTCGTGGAACGACGAGCTTTCCTCATCTGTCCAGACCTTTGCATGCCGTCACGAACACTAGAGAGGCTGAAAGACAGTAGAATAAATATGCAAGAGATTGAAGAGGAGATATGGCCGTTTTTCCGAATATGATTTGGACGAGATCCATATATGTACGCCTAGGGTAATATAGCCAACACAATATCTCCGCTGATCACAATTTTTCGAATCCTCCATGTCTTCCAAGACCTCCAGCAAATCTGGCTGCGCCCTGAAAACTCTCTGTTTGGAGAACTTTGCTACCTTGGTCATATTCGTTCCGCAATGCATCCTCAAAGCTCGAAGCATTGTACGCGGCATAGTAGCATGAATTTCTGTCCACATTCATACAGCCGTTGGGAAACTTCAGCAGCTGTTCGGCAATCCTCGTTGCTTCCTGCAGAGCTGTTCCTTTAGGGACCACCCTGTTGGCTAGACCCATAGACAAGGCTTCTTGAGCAGGAACGGGTCGACCAGTGAGGATCATGTCCAACGCTCGACCAAGACCTATGATAGCCTGAAGCCGGACAGTTCCTCCATCGATCAATGGAACACCCCATCTTCGACAGTACACGCCAAAGATAGCGTCCTCTTCAACGACACGCATGTCTGCCAGAAGACTCAGTTCGAGCCCACCTGCGACTGCGTGACCCGCGACTGCTGCGATGACAGGTTTACGAACTTGAAGTCTCGAAGGACCCATCGGTGCGCAGTTACGCTCGTGTACGGGCTGAAGATGATCTCTGTCCAACGGGTCTAGGGTTTCTGCATCCTGCTGCTGTTGAGCGGTGAGGTCGACTAGGTCAGCGCCAGCACAAAAGAAACCATCAGCACCTGTCAGGATGGCAACTTTTTGCGAGGGATCTTCTTCGAACGCTATGAATGCTGAATATAGCTCGCGTGCAGTAGCAGGGTTGACTGCGTTTCGCCGATGCGGTCGCGAGATCGTAATCGTGGTTATCCCCTCGGTGGTGGTGGATACGACCACCAATGGATTGGATTGCGCACTCATCCTTTGCTTTCTGGAAGATCAGTTGAGAAGGGAGCACTATCCCATCAGTCCCATAGCATAATCGACATTCAGAAGAGAGATGAGTGCTCGACGATATCTTTGAGGCTGCTTACATAGTACGGATGCACCCCGCGATTCGTATTCTCAGCCTTGCTGCAGATTTAGCCTCGGTCCATAAGGTTCACAAAATTGACTGCGCAAGGGTCCCCGGTACTATACAAGTGGATAGAACAAGATCAAAGAAATTGGCCAAGAGCAGGATGTCTCATACGGCGATCTTCATCTACTACGAAGTCGGACTGATATGAGGCTCGCCCATACCTCTTACTTTTTGTCTGCTCGGCAAATCGCACATGTTTCTAGATAAGAACAACTCGTGAAGGAGCTTCACGAAACCCTGGAACATGGAGGACTCTCTTCGGCTCTGATCAAGGCGACCGTGCTGCCAAAAATGCCACCCGCGCGGCTCGTCTAGGCGCACCCACTTGAAACGAAGCCCCTAAACTTGACGGGGCTTAGACGACAGGAAAATGCCTGGGATGCTCCGAAGGCTTAGAGGACGATTGGTTGACAGTGCCCGGGGCGTTGGCAATTTCATGCCCATGAGTGCCTCCACATCATTTTGGTGCAATGGCGTTTGCATCGCATGGCCACCAAATCTCACGATGCACTGCACGCTCTATCAAAGACACGCCATCAAAATCTTGGTTGGTTTGACCGACAATCAACTCCACCATTATTTGTCCAACTATCCCTTTATCTCACTCTTCTTCGCGTCCTTTTGTCCATTTCCTACAATATTACCCTCTTTTACAACCACACAACGATCCTTTCTTGCCCTGCTTTGTCCTTTAGACCCAGGCATTATTTTGAAGAAAGTCACCTAACATCACTCCACCAATACCGCCCCTAATCATTAACCACCACAAGACGGATATCACCATTTCCACCATGTCTTTACGCGCACTTCCTTCCAACGAACCTTTATAGAAATCGAGACAACTCTACTCTGAGCGTTAACACTTCAAGATGTCTCTCAACGAGACCCTTACCCTGGGCGGTAATAGTACCGCAGGCTCCTCCAAGAGCGGACAGACTGCCAGTCAATTTGCGGCGTCCCTAATCACCTCGTTGGCCATCTTTGGCATCGAAGTGGCCCTTTTCCTCCTTATCAAAGATCGATTTGCAAGAATATATCAACCAAGAACATACCTGGTTCCAGAAAGAGAACGGACCAAAGCAAGCCCGCCCGGATGGTGGAAATGGATAAAGCCAGTCTTCACCACATCCAATTCTGAGTTCGTACAGAAATGTGGTCTGGACGCTTACTTCTTCCTCCGATATCTGCGCACCCTGCTCAAGATCTTCGTTCCTGCAGCTCTCATTATCCTGCCAATTCTGATACCCCTGAACGCGGTCCACGGTCGTGGTGGCGATTATGCCGTGGGAGCAAATGCCAATGCATCCAATGTCACTGGTCTGGACACACTTGCTTGGGGAAATGTCGCTCCAGATCACACCGGCCGGTACTGGGCCCACTGGCTGTTGGCCCTGAGTCTGATCATCTGGGTCTGCTATGTTGCTTTCGATGAGTTACGCAACTACATTCGTATGCGTCAGGCATACTTGACGTCCCCCCAGCATCGACTGCGAGCCTCCGCCACCACCGTCTTGGTAAGCTCGATACCTCAAAAGTGGTGCAGTGTCGAAGCACTTGACGGTCTTTACGATGTCTTTCCAGGTGGTTTGAGAAATATATGGATCAACAGAAATTTTGACGAGTTGAATGACAAGATCAAGCGCCGAGACAAGCTTGCGGCCACCCTGGAAGCGGCTGAAACAGATTTGATCAAGAAGTGTTTCAAGAAGAATGAAGAAAACATTGCTAAGGCTGATAAGGAGGCCGGTAAAAAGGTTAGCAAGGAAGAAAAGAAGCTTCGGGCTACCGTTAAGAACGAAGCCGGTGATCATGCAGCACACGGACACGGTTTAACTACTGGCAACCCCCATCAAGTCGAACATCACCTTCGAGACGTTCTTGATGGCCCTGATGCCCGCCACTCTTCCGCTTCATCCTCCGATGATGATGAGGAGGTAGACGAGCCCCAGCGTAACAAGCGGACAATCCCCATCCCCATTCTTGGTGAAGGCATCTCAGCAGTCACTCAAGGGTTGGATAATATCGGGAATAGACTGCTGGGAGGTATTCGCGGCGTCAATAAAGGAGTAAACAACACAATTGATAGGAGCAATGGTTTTGTGGCCCCGGACGTTGACCAGGAACAGAGTGCAAGTACTTCTGATGAGAAGTCTAAGCCAGAAAGCGAAGACACCGGCGCTAAGTCAGAGCAACGAAAGACATTTGGCCAGAAGAAAACAGTCCACGCCAAAGATGCCTCTGCCACGGCCCTGTCTAACAACCGAGGACGGTCCGCAGAAAAGTCCGGCAGAGATCTAGCACCATCCAGCCCCCTCTCTCGATCTAGTACAAAGAGAGATGACCAAGGCCGACCAGAAAACTCACTTAGTACGTTTCAGAAGGTCAAAAAGGCCATCGGTCTCGGATCTGAAGAAAAGGAGCCTGTCGACTATCCTCAGGCATTTGAGTGGGGCTTCGAACACGATCCGGACGATGCCTTATGGCGGCACTATCTCGCGGAAAAGGATCGCGACACTACGAGGTTGCCCATATTCGGGTGGTCGTGGATGCCTTCACTTCCGCTCATCGGCGAAAAGGTTGATACAATTCGGTACTGCCGGAAGGAAGTCGCCAGATTGAACGTCGAAATTGAAGAGGATCAAGCTCATCCAGAACGCTTTCCTCTCATGAATTCGGCTTTCATCCAGTTTAACCATCAAGTGGCGGCTCATATGGCTTGTCAAACATTGAGCCATCATCTACCGAAGCAAATGGCGCCACGTATCGTCGAGATCGATCCCAACGATGTCATTTGGGACAACATGTCCATACCTTGGTGGCAACGCTACGTTCGGACTGGTGCTGTGGTCGCTATCGTTACGGGCATGATCATCCTTTGGGCTTTTCCAGTGGCTTTCACCTCCGCCTTGTCACAGTTGGACACCGCTGCCGAAACATTCACGTGGCTTCATTGGGTCCTGAGCATTCCCAGTTGGTTCCGGAGTGTCTTGCAGGGTGTCTTGCCTGCTGCGTTGTTGGGTCTGTTAACCTTCCTGCTTCCTCTCATCCTTCGATACTTGGCCAAGGTTCAAGGGATACAGTCTGGCATGCTTGTGGAGCTTTCGGTCCAGCAATATTACTTCGCCTTTCTTTTCGTCCAGCTGTTCTTGGTCGTCTCGATCGCCTCGGCCCTGACACAGTTCTTCGCTCTCTTCGAAAGCGTGGATGGCTTCACGAATATCCCTGCGCTATTGGGGACTAACATTCCCAAGGCGAGTAACTACTTTTTCTCCTACATGTTGCTGCAAGCGCTGTCCGTGAGCGCAGGAGCACTGGTGCAAGTGGGCTCACTGATCAGTTGGTTCGTTCTGGCTCCTCTGTTCGACAGCACAGCTCGAGCCAAATTTCAACGACAGACCCAGCTGTCAAACGTCCAATGGGGAACGTTCTTCCCTGTGTACACCAACTTGGCTTGCATCGGCTTGATATACTCCGTCATTTCACCGTTGATTCTGATCTTCAACATCATCACTTTCGCCTTGTTTTGGTTTGCATACCGTTACAACACACTTTATGTGACTCGCTTCACTCGCGACACTGGCGGCTTGCTGTATCCGAATGCAATCAACACCACTTTCGTCGGGCTTTATGTCATGGAGATCGCCCTGATTGGCATGTTCTTCCTTGTCAGGGACACAGCTGGAGACGTTGCTTGTTCAGGACAAGCCATTGGCATGATCATACTTCTCATTCTCACTGCTGGCTATCAAATCCTGCTGAACGAGGCTTTTGGTCCTTTGTTCAGATATCTTCCCATTACTCTCGAGGACGACGCTGTGCGCCGGGACGAGGAATTTGCCAGAGCCATGCAAGCTAAACATATCGGTCTCATCGAGGAAGAAGACGAAGCTGAAGATCTGGAGGGTCAGCTGGAGCGTAAGGAGCGACAGGAAAGAGATGACGATCGACAGGAGCATGAATACGAACTGGAGAGAATCAAAGCCGATAAACAGGCACGACTCGAGAAAGTAAAATCTGAAGAGCTGCCTGAACTCGAACCGTACGAGTTTCAGAATCCCGAAATTACCATGGATTTGGACCAGCAAAGCAAAGGCGTTCGAATAGCCAAGAATCTGGCTCAGAAGACGACCGGAACGACCATGCAGCTGTTGGGCCGAGCCGTGTCACGCAAAGAACAGCGCAAGTCATGGGCAGACAGAGACAATGTCCACAACCAAAGATCGACGAGTTTTGGACAGTGGTCGGCGAGCCAATCGCAAAGCCATAGCAGAGCCAACTCCGAGGCTCGTCCCAGACACGGATCCAACAAACGTCACATATCTCCACCCCGAGAAGTCTTCAACAAGTTGAACAATTTCAATCCACTGCTCGGCAACGAGAAAGACGTCGAAGCTCAGCGCGCTGCTCGAAATCAGCTTACCGATGCTATCTTTAGCGGAGTGAGTGATGAACTTGAGGATCTCACGCCCGACGAACGGGATAGATTAGTTCAGCGAGCTTTCCAGCATAGCGCCCTTCGAGCGAGACGGCCTGTGATTTGGATCCCGCGCGATGAACTCGGCGTTAGTGACGACGAAGTGCATCGCATGGGTAAGTTCAGTTCGCATATCTGGGTCAGCAACGTCAGACAGGGTCTCGACTCTAAAGGTCGATGCGTGTACAGCGGCGCGCCTCCGGATTTCAGCGAAGTCGACTTGATCCAGCTGTAATCTGCTCATGAATTGTTGGAGACATTGTAATGACGGAGAAACGTTTAACTCTGTTCAGATACCAGGTGATGCTCATTGTCTTTCAAACGTTGCAGCGGGCGAGCAGACGATCCATTCCGCCACTTTGTTTATCCCACCCACACATTAGCGAGGCGTTATGAGGACTTGACTGGGGGCTATCGATGGCATGCCCGGAATCAAGGACACTCAGGCTCAGCCTCAGCGCAGGTTTATCAGATTAGTAGATACCGCTTTACGACGTAATGTACATATATGAATACACTGAGATGAGATATTGACGAGTAAAGATTCCTTTACTCGTAATATTATTAATCGGACAACCACCGTGATCAGATGGACTTATATAACGTGCGTCAATTCTCTGCTTTGACACCGGTCCCATGATTTTGTCCATTTCCACTACAAGCTTGAGTATACTCTCTGGACAAAAAAGCATCTAGGCATCCATTGTGCCCTTCTAAAGTCCCTTCTTCTGCCACAAGTTTGACCATATGGCCTGGCCAATGCCGGTGAGCATTCGTTATGTGTCCTCGCGCAATCAAGTCATGCTTGAGGCGTATCCAGGTCGATCTCAGGAGACCGCTTGTGCTGTCGTAGCTGGCATTCATTCCTCCACGCTCAACCTTCGCGTCATCCCCCAGCGACTCCGCTCATTCGAAGACAGGGCCTTACTTTGGCCGGAGGGAAGGCTGAATCAGTATTATCACTTGCATCTTGTCCATGGTCAAAACGCTCTGGCTCGCCCTGGCATCCTATCGCTGCTGCTGAAGAGGCTCGCAAAGCTGGCCATTGCCGAAACTGCTCTCGCAATTCGACGTGTCTTTGACTGTGTCTGACATTGCCAGTCATCAGTGTGTTTGACTCGATCGCATCTCATTAGTGAGTCACAGGCATTCGCCCCAGCTGCACAACGTGTCGGTATGAGCGCATACAATGTCATCTCGGCCCATGTATGCCATCCTCTCAATGATGACCATACATCATGTTGACATTCTTTTCATGGCCCAACCATAGCTCTGATCCGTTCAATCCTCGCAATCGCCTTCTCCAACCGTTCCAACCTCTTCCTCTTCTCCGTATCCCTCTGCTCGAGAACTTTCACCCTCTCCTCCAATTTCGCCCGTTCCCTCCGCTCCGTCGCAACCATCTCATTCGCTTGCCCGAACAACTGCGCCGTCAAATCTTCCAACTCACTCTGTGCATCACTCAGACTCGTTTCAGCGCGTAATCTCAGCGTGCGCTCCTCTTCCAGAGACGTTTGTAACGACGAGAGTGTAGGCACATGCATATCTGATTGCGTATGACTCGATTGTAGTAACCCCGAGAATGGTGTCTTAGGTGGTGACAGCGTATTATTAGCATACGCGGCACTATTCTGAGGGAATGTGCCCGTTGCGGGCGTCAGGGGGAGTTGTCCTGCACTCTCTTTTCGACGACCAGGCAGTAAGGCGCTTAAACTGGCGAGTCTGGACAATTGGTGGGGTGGTTGTTGTTGTTGTTGTTGTTGTTGTTGTTGTTGCTGGCCAGGCAGCACTGCAGGTCCTGGTCCTTCGAGCGACGGCCTCTGTCCTTGCTGCTGCGAACGCGCGTAACCTTCGCGCAGATACCGTATCTCATCCTCGTAGTCGGCTAGTTTGTCCACCGCGGAGGCGGCTTTACTGTTGAGCAGCCGGACCTGCGCTTCTAGGTCGACAATGCGGCGGTGCGCTTCGGCAGCTTCGGTCGACGGATCGGACGACTGAGGGAAATGATAGCCGCATGATGGGCAGGAAGATGCGGCGAGTGCGGCGGCGGAGGCGTACACTTCGTTTGAAGTCGGGGTCGAATATGAAGGATCCATCACTACGCTGGGGAGGAGGACGGTCGATGTAGCCATGGCATTCTCGTGAAGGAGTGTTGGAAAGGTCTTATGGGCTGCGCAGGGCGTACGACGATGGTTGCGCAATTGTATCAGGCGCGCGGTGCGGCAGTGATATTGTCGGCGCCTGCGTATACGAGGAAGGAATGACTGAAAGAAGACGCGGAGTACTAAGCCCGGACCGAATTCCAACGCGCAACAAATTGCACAGACGATCTGAAGGTACAACTTTCATGTCATACGACTCCAAGGATGGAGAACTATACAACAGGATGGACATTAATTCTGTCACAGTGCATGTTTCAGCCGCTGTCAAAAGAGAGTGACGTTGCAGGGAGATGGGAATGGGTTGCTGCAGGTCAGCGGGGACGCGAAAGATGCCGTCGCGAGGAGAATCACGTGTTGGTAAGTGGTACGAGACACAGATCAGAATGAAATTGCATCAGGAAAGCATATACCTTCAGATCTGTTGGTCGCTGTCCGTCGGTAGGCATCGGATCTCTTTTCCAACTGGTATCTCATCTACGTGACAGCCTCTTATTCCATCTGACCCTGGGGTCCTGCCGTACAACTCGTCTTCCGCCTCTCTCACACGCCAACGCAATAGCGATCGCTGTATACAGGTAATCAAAAGAAGGAAGAGGTTTCGGGGACATTCAAAGCCTTGTTTCCAAGCGCTGAACAAAATTATCGATTTCTGTACTGGTACAAAACTCGGCCGCACTTTCAAAAGTACTCGGCTCGGTATGAGGCCTGTCTTGAGTCTGAGACCATTTGAATTGGCGACTCTGAAATGCACAGAGGCTGGTAGAATAGGTCTGTGTGGACAAGTCACTGTGAGAGGAGCGCCGCTCGACGCCAACGAAGGGAATTTGACTGTTCGAGCCGGGAGTCTTCTAGGTGTTCTGAACAACAGGTATCTCTCGAAAAGTGAATTCCGCCATAGTTCGAAGATGTCATACGGTTGTCCCTTGACGCTTGCCGCTCAGAAAAAGTAAGGAATGGCAGCACTAAAATCATCAGCAATTGTAAATTCAGCCAAAGGAGGGTTGAAACTCACGCAATGGCCAAGGTGGCAGTAACACCTAGGACCGCCCTCGTCCTCACCTTCTCCCTCTTGAGTTTCTCTTCCAATATTCTGGCCTTCTTCGCCGGCTGTAAGGGCATCTCAGCGTCGATGTCAGAAGGTTCGGCTTCCTGAGCCTTTCGCTTTCTCGTGACTTTCGGTGATGCCTCTAATGTTTTGGCCTCTTCAACCATTTTCCTGGCGGTCTCGAGCATCTTTTCGGTATCCTCAGGCAGAGGCAGTTCAGGTGATCCAGCCGGCATCTCGACCGTCACGTTCGTATGTGTAGTCTCCGTGGTGCCATCAACCTCTACCGACTGGTCTACCTGAACCTTGACGGTTTCGTCGTGTGCGGCAGGAGCTAGATCGAGAGGTGCGGCCAACTCTGGCCTCGTCTCTGTGTCTGCTACGGACGCGGCATCATCCAACGCTGACTGTAAGCTGGCACTAGCAGCGTTTGCGTGGGCGAGATTAGCTTCTTTCTGGGCTTTGGTCTGTCGCTTGCGCGGTGATACAGCCTTGCCAGCTTTGGCCGGAGTACCGATCATCTTGCTGGGAGACGCAGATCTGATTGACCTGGCCCGCGGCGCTTTGACGGGCGGGGCTAGCATTGTGTTCTCTGTGGGCAGGTCGAATTTGGGTGGTGGGTTAATCGGCTTTTTGGTGCTCGAAGGCGTTTGAGATATCTCGCTCGGGTCCAATAGTGCCCGTACCCATTCAGTCAAACCGTAGTCCTCCGCGAGTTCAAGAGCTGCCGTAGACCGTCAGTAAAACCATCTACTTCGTTGGTGGATTGTCTTACCGAATTCTGGCTCTATCCAGACATTGCCTGCAATCTCATCTTGACTGGTCGATTTGAGTGATTTGAGGTAATCCCGCTCCTCTTTTTCTTCGCTGTGTGTAGCCCAGGGGAATGCAATCTTGAACATGCCAGTGGCGCTCACGAAACCATCCTTGCTTCTTCTCTGCGATCACGTCAGAACTTTTGTATCACCGACAAAGCTTGCGGTCGTACCATTAGGAAGTACGTTTCAGGATGAGCTTGGTTCGATTGAGTAGCGAAGATTTCAGAACCGTCAAGATCTTCGGGCAGAGGAGCTCGCAGGTGCGCATATTCGAAAGGACCCAGGTTCTCAGCCTTTGTCGCATTCGAGGTACCTACTTGTCCAGGTTTGACTGTGAGTTTCGTCTTGCCCAGCCGGCGCAGGCTGAGTAAATCTTCATCTAAATCGCTGGTCAGTTGCGCTGTGTGTAAAGTGCTCGAAGCAGATTGCTCACAAGAAGGCGCCGAATCGCGCGAGATAAGGGGATTTCGTTTCGCAGGCAAACTTCGCGACATGTTGAGATTCGACAGGCTTCAGAGAGCTCAAGGCGGTAGTCTGGAAGGTGTAGAACTGTGGAAATGTGGCCGTCGCGCAAGCGAGAATGGACTCAGTAAATGCGACAACTGGCGCAATCCCGCTGAGGAGCGGACCGAAGGAAATGTGAGATTACTGCAATGCAGATATGGCGTACGTGTCTTCGCAATCGAGAAAGTTATCGAATAACGCGATCGTAGAGATAGAGAAAGTGAGGAGCGCGATTGGAGAAAGGAAGACGAGTAAGTAGAAAATGACGGAGACGAGCAGAGGGAACGAAGTCACAGCTTCCGTCACCTTTTGGCAGTGTGCTGGGAAAACGAGAGGCAGGGCGAGGGATCAGGGTGGAGAGATTCGATCACGATTGATCATTGAGCCAGGGCATCTTTCAGGGGTTTTTGGTTGGCCAGATCAGTGATGATGGAGCTCCTCGTTAGGCCGTGCCCTTGGACCATTTGGGGGAAGCGAAAGCAATAAATCGGGGTTTCTCTCCCGCCCAAGTAAAAAGCTGGGTGGCTGGAGATTCCTTCGACGTCGACGCCCTCGTGGGAGGGACGTGCTTATTACTCAGATTCTGAACTGCTAGAAGTGAGGGTGTGCTGGATGCCACAGAAAATAATGATGCAGTCTGGGACAAGTCGCCCTTTGGTATCTTAAGTTATCAGCATCATGTCAAAAGGCCTTCTGCCTTGTTCCTTTCCGCGCCTTGAAGATTCTTGACTCTCTCATCCTCCCGCTCATCACCTATCTCTAAAACCTCCTCGCCTTTATATTCCCATCCATCAATATCCCTAGGGCCATCATAGCCTGGTGGCGGTAGAGCCCATTGAGGCATAGGACTGCGGTAGCTCCAACTTCCTGCCACCAAGTCTGCGTACGATAGGGCATGGAGATAGATTCCCAGCTCATGTGGTCCAGGATCTGAGTACAATGGAGTATCGCACACTGCGCACTTTTCTCCCGTCATCTTCTCCCCTTTACGCTTGTTGTAGTCAGCAACCATGTCGTCGTGGGCCTTGACATATGCTCCGTATTCCGGGTCGTCGTGCATGGGGTCTTCGCCAGCCTTCAATGTTGATCCAGCATGTAGAGTTCCTGCGTTCAATGGCTTGAAATACGGATTTTGCGCGCTGTCCGTCAACCTGGCCGCCTCACTCACAGTCATCTGCTGAGTCTGATCCACGCGCTTTTCCGAACGCTCCTGCTCGTACGAAACAGAGTCAGAAACCTCAGTCTTCCCGACCTTCTTCAGCTTTGCAATAATCTCCTCATCTCTTTCCCCCGTGGCCTCGTTCCTCGCAAGAGTCGGTCCAAATACTGCTCTGTTGCTGTAGATGGGGTCATTGGTGATCGGATGTCCCAGAAACTGTAGATGTACGCGGATCTGATGAGTTCGTCCAGTCAACGGTAGGCAATGGACGATACTATAGCCCTCGTTCTCTGTTCCAGATATCGCTGGTGCAGGCTGGGCCACGTCGAGACCGGTCCCAGATTCTGAGGACTGTGTTCCATTCTGCTTGTGAAGAGGATAGTATGCCACTCGCCTGAAGAGTGTTTTGGCAGACTTTCCACTTGCTCGAGCCCGGTTGAGACCGACGATTGGACTGATCTGCAAAATGCTTTCTTCACAGTTGATGACACCACCGCGCATAGGATTCCCATCCCAGCCCTCTCCGTCTGGGAATCTCCCTTTGACCCTCGCGACGTACTCTTTGCGTACCGTCCGGCCACGGAGTTTCTCGCTGATGACCTCAGCTTCCTTGCTAGTCTTACCGATGAACATGACTCCACTAGTTAGCCGGTCAAGTCTGTTGCACGGTAGTGGCTTGAATGCAAAATGACGCTCGGCCTTCATGATTTCAACGACCGAATTGTGGTTGTACCGCCCGGCAGGATGGACAGGTACACCAGCAGGTTTGTCGATGACAATCATCTCATCCGTCTCATGTATCACTCGGATAGGCTGTGCAGTTACCGGTGGTTCATGTCTGTGTAGGGTATGTGAGATGACATCTCCATTCTGCACAACGGTATGGATATCATTACATGATTTCCCATTGATCATAATATGTCCTGATTCGATGGCATGTTTATAGTATTCCCTTGTCCGATCACGAAATTCTGCCGCGAAAATGTCGAGTATTTCTCGCCCACGCCATCGCTGCTTACAGTACGTGTTGTAGGTGAAATGATATGGCGCGACACGGCGCAGACCATTTTCAATGTAGTATGGTTGAGGCAAAGCGGCCGCAGGTGTTATTGCGACCGCTGGCGGAGGTGGAAGAGGCTTTCGGTCATCGAAGAACGAATCAGGCTTGGTTTCGACCGCGGTCAACGCCATACTGGGACTTGGAGGAGGCGGAGGAGGCTTGGGCAGTCGACCCCGGCTTGCCAGGTAGGCAAGAATGCGATGTGAAGGAGCCAGCGATATGCACAGCGATAGTGAAGCGTGATATCACTGGCACTATTCTTTCGAGACAAGGAGAAATTATTGTTGTTGATAAAGTACTTTTCTCGGCTTGAAAGTCTCTCAAATCGCCGGAACCACCACTGCGCCGCAACTCCACACTTATTATTTTGTTGAAGTGGTACGAGGACCTACGTGCCTCTCGCATGGGATCTACTCAGATGGGTTTGAACGGGTGTGAGGAGAGCAGAGTCGTGGCTGAGACTGAAGCGAGTGGCCGGCACATCCTACGTTGCGGAGGGAAAGTGCTAAGAATCGCAAAGACAACGATAGCCTTTATGCACAGCGGCTACTGTGATCACATGGACGCTGTGCAGCTGCAGCGCTCAATGACAACCGCATGGTCAGCCATGGGAGGGTTGTTGCAAAGTCTCGAGCAGACTGCGGTTCGTAAAAATCACCACAGAAATGTTAGTGAGAATACACTTTTCTCAAGTACTTGTAGACTGGATTCAACAGCGACATTTTGACGATATTTGGCACGCAGGACGATAACATGGCACCATGCCCATTGTCGTCGTAGCATCCATCTAGATGCAGAGTTTTGGCTGAAATGGTATCAATTCTTTTTCTCAACTCTCGATCGATCGAACGCTCCGTATGAGCCTGGCGAGCAGCCATCAGGTCAAGCTCGTGAGGCAGTTCGCCATAAACCCATTCCGCGAATTGCTAGGACGAGTCTTCGAAACATATCATTTTCCAGCAGCAAAACCACGACCTCAATAAGACAATGATCCAGCTTATGATTCGGTGGTGATCTTGGCCTTGGGGTTGGTGACCTTGACACCCAGAGCCTTTGCCTTTGCAACGATTTCAATTCGCTTTCTTGAAGAAACAGCAGATGCGATCTCGGCGGCGTATGTTCGGTTGTGCATGAGGAGGAGTTCGACGTCTCGGGGGTTGTGAACGAGGAAAGCCTTGTGGCCTGAAGGCATCATGTGTTTTGTCTTCTTATTTGAGCCAAAACCAATCTGTACAATTCCTGGTCAGCCCGATGCCCATTTGATTGCAACCTCGTTGTCCAATTTTTTCCAACGCCCAATGCTGCCTCGAGTCTGAAAAAGTGCGACATCAACGTACCGATGGCATAACGATTTGACCCTTAAACCGTCTTCGAACTCTGTTGTCGATACCCTTTGGTTTCCTCCATGCTGTGGGCACACACATGAATCTGTCGGACTGGTGTCGTCGCCATGCCTTTGGGTGCTTCTTAACGATCGGAACATGCTTCTTTGCGGAGACCATCTGCGCAATTATTAGACGTGTGAGACACTTGAGCGTATTTGAATATCGTACCTTGACGGTATTGTGGTCCGGAGTATGAAGCGTTGAAAGATGTGGGAAGTGAAAGTCGTTGTCGTCTCAAGATCGCAGTTTGCGGCTTCCTCAATTTCTGCGCCAAGAATTACAATGTGTGTGGGAAATGGCGATTGGCTGACTTCCGGCACGTGATAGAGCTAGTCCATTCACGATATAGTCACATTTCGAAACTCTAAATCCCGAGGCTCAAATCTATCTGATACTACGAGTACTCCTTATCGTGTTCAGAAACGAATCCCGTGATGTGCCACGGTGCTATGTACATGGTAACTAGCAAGACACTTCATACCCCGGCAGGATAATGGATGGAGTCCTCACAATTGCTGATGTTGTAACTTGATCGGCGCTCCTCCCTGCTCTCCGCTTCGTAGCATCGCTTCAATCAGCTCCAAATCCGCAAGAGCCTCTTCTGGAGACTGCATCTCATTGACTGTGCCAGCTGCCAGCGCCTCTCCCCATGCACGAACCTCGGGCGGTACGCCTGTCCTTTCATCCTCAATCTCCTCGGTTTTGTCATCTACCGTGACCTTGTTGCGGCTGATGCTGACGAAACCCTTCTCGCAACCAACCGTCCACTCACTTCCCTTGGAAGTGGTTCCAAATGATATCGAGATCGTTCCAACGGCACCACTCTTGCTCTTCGCCGTTGCTTCCACGGTGTCAACGGGTGGTAGATGCTCTTGGAGCAAAGCTGAGTGGGCCGACAACGACACCAGAGGATTGTCCTTGCCCAACATCAGTCTCAGGCCTGCCGTGAAATGTACTCCTCCGTCCAACAAGAAACCGCCTTGGTGAGTGGGCACTTTGCGCCATCTGGTGTATGTTAGCCTTCAGAACCAACTCATGTCACGTTGGAGCCTCACGAAGTCTCAAAATATTTGCCACCCTCCACCAGTGTCTGCATGCGACATCTAAAGGTCAACTGGCGACCTTTAGACTTGACAGCTTCAGCGGCATGAAGGAAGGAGTTTGTGTATCTGAAGTTCTCGGCCACTCCCCATGTCACTCCCTTAGGCGCTATCTCGGAATGATACCATTTGATCATCTCCACGGCCTCTTGGACATTCTCGGCGACAGGCTTCTCAGACAGAACATGCTTCCCTGCCGACAACGCCCGTCGAACATAATCCGGCTGATTCTTGATTGGTAGTGCGATGATGACCGCCTTGATATCTGTCCGTGCCAATAGATCATCTAGACCTTTCCCGGAGCCAGACTCGTCCGAGTAGATGTCAACTTTCGACTCGTCGACCTCGAGGGTCTTGGCTGATTTCAATGAGCGGGAATAGACAGCCTTTAGCGTTAGGTCCTTTGCAGCCTCTACAGCGGGCTATTGAAAGTAACAGTATCAGCCAGGCTGCTGCAATCGTTGCGTCCATTAACAAACCTTATGTTCTTCTCTGGCAAAGATGCCTGTGAACGTCAATATGAGAGCTTGGGCATTTGATGGGCAAACCTTACCTCCTCCCACAATAGCAATACCAATAGTCATATTGACAGCCGGACCCTTGATCTCGTAATGGTTCTGGTTAATCTCCTGGCACAGCCGTGAGCTATTGAGAGAGCGATCAAACTATACCTAGGAATGTAGAGGTCGTCGATGGCCGAGCACGAAAGAAACCGTGACATTCAAATTAGCCGCCAGCTATTCATCAATACGAGTACCCCACGCTGATGTACGGGAAAGAAGCCGATATTCAACAATCGTTATCACGTGCACGGACGTTTTAAGCCGTTTCGAAAACAGCGTGAAAGGTTATCGCCAGAAAAATGAAGTTGATGTCGTCACCATCTCAGGCCGTTTTAACAATCGCATGGACCTGCAAACAAACTGGATTGCCGGAATTAAACTTTCCGATCGTTGGCAAATGGCGAAAATCCCAAAGCGAGGGTTCCTGGTTCCTGGTTCTGAGGCGAAACGTGACATACGCGTCCAATACCATCGATCATCAATTCCTATGGTCAATATCATTTCACCTATTCTTTCTCTCAATCACTCATTGCTTTCCACAATCCAGTCTTTACTGTGGCGCTAAGGGGGTATAGTAAGAGAAGGTCTTCGTCCTACTTCGTTTGTTTACACTTTCTTTGACACCCGTGGAATACCGAGGATATCAAACGTCGAAACCTCCTAAACCACGACTACATTCTTAAAGCAAATGGATTCCTGCCCCGACAGCAATGGGCGGCTCGCCTTACCCGTCGAACTTCATGCTGCAACTCGAGAAATGCACCATGCACTAAACACTTCCATCATGGCACGACTACCACTATGCTTGCCACCGAACACAAACTCGCCGCTTCTCTATGCCAAGGGCATGACGGTGTTTGGGCAGATATATTTCGCCTTTGAGCAATTCTTAGAAACATCACTAGCCTCTGCCGACCTTGATTCTCGGCTTCGGGATATCTGTCAGAAAATCTACTTTCCCTCCCTTATCAGAACGATCAAATTACGGCATGACCTCGACACTTTGAGATCGATATTGGACAAGCGACTCGCACATGAAGTCGACCAGCTAGCCGAAGAATCGCAGACGTTCTTCACAGACATTACTGGCTCCCTGTCCCAGAAGCCCCACGTGCTATTGTCCTATGCATGGGCCATGTACCTTGCTCTATTCAATGGTGGCCGATGGATTCACCGACAGCTTGCACCAGCGGGAGCACAGTTCTGGGGACATGAAACACTTCCATTGTCCTTCTGGGAGTTCGAGGAAAGCCACGATTGTAATCTGGACGGTGAAGACCTCAAAATCAAGTTTAAAGATGCATATACCGACGCGACTTCGCTCTTGACGGATGCGGAAAGGGACGATGTGGTTGAGGAGACGAAGAGGCTTTTCGAGATGTGTTCGAAGATGGTACTCTACTTGGACGACACGAAGTCAACCGAGCCTCTGGCCCAATCAAGCAACACCGAGTCAGTTCTTTCTGGGCTTTCCAGTTCGACACTTTCCGTGGCGACGCTTTGGGGTTACGTAGCCTCTTCTTTCGCGGCGTTGAGGCCCGGGAACAAGTCGGCATGGGAGCACAGAGTCGCAATGGTTGATTGAGCCTCCTACGTCCCAATGATAATGAGCCAGAGTTATTGGGTATAAGCACCTACCCACTGGAAAATATGTTCAAGATCATAACATAGCGTCATCTACCTGCGGGAGTTCACAAGGAAGTCTCTGTGCAGACATCCCAGGATTGCCGTGCCACTTTCGACAGGCAAACATGTGTCAGTGATGGAGACTGCCAAACTCGACCGCTTCGCGCACGACTGTACGTGACACTAATCGCTGCCATGTAATTCGAATGAGAGGTGATGCGGATCTCCTGAGCGACAAGGCTGCGATTTGCGATCAATCCGCAAAAGGGGTTGTTGGAAAGACGCAGTCAATCCTGCAGGCGGGTTCCAAGGACCTGGTCCTCTACATATTGCTTTGGCCAAGCTATATGACGTTTTGCTGGGTGCAGCATGGATGAACGTCGATAGAAGAAGCAAGAGGACATGTTTGTCAATGTTAATGCTGTCTCGCAAAAGCCTTGGGACAACGAAGTGGTGGTTGTGGCGTGCGCCAGGGTTTTACAAAGTTGTTTTCTGATGCTAGGTACTGAGCCTGCGGAACGGAGCGCATGTGGGTATATGAACCGAACAGAGTTTTGTGACGTCCAGCATACGAGAGGGGAACGATGCTGGTGCAAGCCAACCTGTACAGTCGGACAGATGCGTAGCGGTGAGCGCGTCTTCTTTGCGGCTAGCTTAGCTATAGAAACTCCTATAGCTTTCAGCGCATGCACATCTTAGAGCCTCGGTGTTAGCATGGGACTCGATAGTGCTTGGAAACAGAATTGGCTGAATCATGGTTCAAAGAGTAGCTTGTGATAGCATTTCAACTGAACCACCGCTTAGTCCTGACAAGGCCTGGATTAAAGACAGTCGTCCGGTTGTTCATGCGCCTGTTGTGTAATCTTTTTTCCCTGTAGATCAAAGATAGTCTTCTCGATGCAGGTCCAGGTCTTCACCATTCTGCCTCGTAGATCTCTGTGGGAGACTTCATCATTATTGGCCGATCAGATATTGAAAACCTGGTAGCGGTCGAGGCGCCTCGCCGAGCCGTTAGCAGCAGCTTGGTTTTCGTTAGCCTTTCACCAGCCAAAAGATTAAGCAGGGCATGGCCAACCAAGCCAAAGCCAAAATACGAGGTAATCCGGGGGAAGATCTGTCCGTGCTCGGAGAGTCACCTCAACAAGATATGACGTCTCAGAATTAGTTCGGAGTTGGGACCCAGACAGGAAAGAGATCTGAGATCATCCTGCAACACAAAGATCTGGGGTCAGAGACGATCCCCAAATAGCTGCTATGGTGAGATTTGGCGGAGGCGTGCCGTGTGGGCGCTACAAAGGCCAGATTAGCGTGTATAGTCCCTAAGGACGGATCACGGGCGTGTGAGAAGCAGAAGAAATGGTAAAGATAACGTCCTCCAGTGCCTTGAGAAGCTTGCTTTTTTTTCCACAGGCGGCGATTTGCCTTCCACGCCAATAACAAGTTGATAGGATGTGGTACTGCTCACGGGTCGGCCAACGAGTCAACAGGACATGTGAAAATTTGGTTTCCATGGTTGTCCTCAGTGCTCACACGTGCCAAAACACCTCCTATGCACGATCAGTAAGTCCCATATCAAATCTTGTTCTGTGTCATATTATTCCATCTGGTAGCGAGTAAAAGCGGAAAACCAATAAATCACCACGGCCTTTCCTTTTCTGCATTGACCAAGTTTTGAGTTTGGGCATGAGCGACAATCAGCCGAAAATCCCGGGGAACGGGGAACGGGGGGCTTGAGATACCTAGCTGCCCGAGTGTGGTGCGGTGGAGGAGCTTGCATTTGGAGGCGTCTGGTGGTCAGGTACAAGTACATTTTGTTCGATTTGCCGCAGATATGGGAAACTGAGTGGGCATGCATTTTTGTTCAGTCTGGTATTGCAAAAGGACAAGGATATGTATCAGGTTGACCATGGATCATGGGTCTGTGCTGATGATTTCCCTTAGGATCTGAGAGTCTCCAGAGTTTGACCCGCGAACACAATCCTCGTGAGGGTCCCCTGACCTGGATTAGCGTTGAAAACGAGATGCGTGGCTGCGTCAGCGCCATGTTCTCTGTTGGTTGCGACAGCTGTCAAAGATGGAGTCGCTTAGAGAGGAACATGTTCGAATGGGAAGTGAAGCCGTTGACCCCGAGTGGTGTCTGAGCCAGAAAATACCGTAGGAATTCTCCCAATTGAGGCAAGGGCCAGCTGTGTGTTGTTTATACAAGTGGTGTGAGAGACTTGGATGCGTAGAGCCTAAGAAAAGAGCAATGAATCATGTTGGATGGCCATTACCCGTGAGAGTGCACGTTCTGTGTAGCAAAACACCCGGTAAAGCGGTTAGCTAGAAGATTATGCTTTCAGACAAGTGCTAGTTTTTATTAGCAGGGCATTGACCTTGGGGTTGTTCGGTAGGTTCCTGGTTCGCGGTACCGCAGTCCCCATGTGCTGTCCACTCACTCTGATCCTGTAGGCGGCGCTTCTTCTTTCTTTCACCTAAGCCATGGTCCCATGGGCTCGGTTCCAAGCAGTGGCATCCACTTAGTAAAAAAATGTACAGTGCTAGTTCATCTATGCCCCCCCCTCTTGCTTGTGCTTCTCCTTCGCTCTTCTCGGTTCATTCATGGCCCTTTCATCATCCGATAATCAATCTTTCAGCTCGTGTTCTCCTCTTTCTCTTTTGACTTATCTCCACATTCTTCTTCCTCTCGCTCATCACTTACATCCTTTCTGCTTGCTATCCTCTGGCTCTCCCTCATCAATCCCTACACTACCTCAGGACGTCGATCAGTGATCCAGAGGGAATTTGCGGGTCAAGTGCTCTACCCTGCGTCGACGATCGCCCTTCCATTTACAACCTTGCTCCGGTGGCCAAAGAAGCGGCTACGCCCAGTCAATAACCAGACCACCTTGCCGGGTTCACTGGACCAAGTCAACTCGATTTTTAACGTACATCTCTTTATCCGTTTTACGCCCAAATCCTCGACAAATCTGGCCATCCGACATCATTGTCGCTGTTTTGTGGTCGCAATCCGCATAGAAAAGTCGATGGTCCGCAACTCTGGAACCAGGATCTCCTTCTCCGACAAGTAACATTCCAATCCACTCCTCCGGAATTCCACCGCCAATTGAACATTCCACACCTCTTTACCAAGTGCAATTGCCCGGGTCACGCAACAACCAATAATAACTCCATACACGCATATGATCTCGATATCCAACGTCGTACCTCGCATTTTCGCTGATTACCTGAATTTCTGTGACGCCCTCCTGTCAGGCCCTCGATGTTAGCCCCCCAATGGAGAGTGCGCAGACACAATCATCAGGGAAGGAAAAGAAGGGCTTGCGAAGGATCTGGAGAAGGATCAGGGACATCATCCGACAGAAACCTATAACTACAACCCCGCAAACCACTGTGCAGTCCACAACAACACCTGCCATAACCACGAAGCCTGCGCCAGCACCCGAACCATCAGAAACGCCTCAGCCTGCTCCGGTAAAGACCCAAGATCCGCCCAATAAACAAGACATCAAGATCGAAGTTGATGACACGGCGGACGAGCCTCTGAAGCCTACCGAGCTTACTTCGTTACCACGAGAAACATCCACCACCACGTCTGGAGGACCTTCCAACGAAGCAGACATGCGCTTCCAAAAAGCCCAGGCTATCTTTGCCAGATATAACATTCAGTTAAACGAGACCGATTGGGATATGAGGCCTAGAGTGCCGTATGAAAGAGTTTCAAAGAACATCCGAATGAGGGTCAGATACACCTGCCACAACTGTTCTACAACCTTTGGTCATGATAGAGTCTGTGTCAGTTGCCAGCATCGCCGCTGTACTCAATGCTCTCGGTACCCTGCAAGGAAAGATCGCACGAAGATGAGCACAACTACAGCCCCTCCGGCTGACATTGCAGGCGAAGGGTCTAAGAATGTCGAGGCATCATGTCATGAATGCCAGACAGGGTTTGAAATTGGAGCAACAGAGTGTCCCAATTGTCAACACCAAATATGTGAACGCTGTCTTCGACAAGCCACAATTACTGTCGATCGCCCGCCTGACATAACGGTCGACCAAGCAGCGGGCGCGCGAGAGCGAGCACCCATGAGCTAACATTATCGGCCTTTCATCACCTATTAAATTTTCCATGATTCAATTTTCCTTCCGAGCATTCTAACGATGCGATGACGACTACCAATTAACGACTCGATTCTTTTTCTGAGCGTTCTCGTTACAAGTCCGACTTCGGTGTGGCGTCTACAGAGTTTCCTCCAGCGTTCTTGTTGGGATTGGTTTTACGCAAAAGCGAAGGTTACCATGTGTGATATCTTGAGCTGATTTGGATATTTCGTTCGTTTGTAAAGGGATCATCATGATCTACAGTGGGTCGGTTGCCAAAGTCAACCGCTTGCATCGTGTGGAGAACACCAGTGGAAGGTCTGTGTGAGGGATCCAAGGTGGAATACATACAGCGACAGAGTTGGTGGACAGAGGAAGTACAGACCTCCGACCACAAGCATTAACTGCTACAGATCACATTGCCGAGGAACACACTATTGTTGCGAGGCTACGAAAATCATGAATATATATATACCCTCCTCTTTCAATTCGACTTCATTTTGCTCAATGCTTCTTGGAATGAGAGTTGTTCTGTCTGCTGCGTGACAGGGATTCTGTGTGTCACCATAAAATCCTGAGCTGGTTCATCACTGCACTTCAAATCAGGCACACCGTCAATTAGGCAACCGTGCATATTCCTCGTATTCCAAGGTATCCCGAGGCCGTGGGATCGGATCGCACACGGCACAGCTCACGGTAAGACAGGACTCAAGCGAGGCGAAATGAGGCTGAAATTTGTTCGTTTGAAACGCGCCTTTCTCGGCTGCGAATTACGGCTTTGGCATGTTCAAGGGCACTGCGAGGATCACGTCAGCACGATATCTTGTTGCCATTCCAGCAAACTCGATCATGTAAGACTCCTTGATAGAGTCACGCGTCTTACAGACGGACTCCTCTGCTCCACTTTACCACTGTCGATTTGCCTAGTTGTTGACTATGTTACCCAATTCAGGCAGAAATCTGGTGTCGGGAGCACTGTTGGAATGTCAACCAGAATTCAACTCGGAGGAACCTGACGCCGGAAGGGAGCCCAATTTGGCTCACGAGAACACTGTCCTGGTACGTGGTACATTCCCAAAAGACGTGTACGGACTAATCAAATGAAGTTGAAACAGACACCTCAGAATGAGGCCTTGACCAACTAAGCAAGTACTCCGAACGGCTACAGTAATCACGCAGGAGGATTTTCGTATGCTAACCGAAAGAGTGGAAAACCCAAGTGCTCTTCTTAACCGAACGGCTACTTTTCGGCCCTCGAGCATAATGCGGAACTATGCTCCCACCTCTGATCGGTGCCGACCTTTCCAAGCGAAATGAACCCATTCCTGCTCGGTCAAAGTACTCGGAACGGCACAGTCAACGGTAAGCGAGACTTCAGGGCGGTGCTGGTGGATCTCCTTCCCTGCCGTAGGAAGAATGCCTCACCGTCGGTACTCCGTACTCACAGTTGGACCATGCCCACGTCACATCTTTCTGTTGAATGCTCTTCCAGAAGGTTCTTATGATTGCATAGGATACGATGACCGACAACATTCGTACTTGCTGATGAGGACAACGCATGCACGCACTTAGGCACATTTCGGGAATGAGGAGAACCTCTAAGCCTGATAAGATGCCTCGCCGTGCCGAGAGGATCATACCAAGCACGCGGAGTCCTGGAACAAGATGCGCGCGGCCTTTTGAAAGTCCAGTATCCATTTTTGATCTGCATCACTATCACCCTGATCTGCTACCCGTCCGTAGGTGGCAAGTTGTCGGGTCACGGGTGCTGTACTTAGCACCCTCGGTTCGACGAGCCGATGTTCGAAACGGGCATTATCCGGTCGCTTGTACAGAGTACCGACGAATACCGTTGCCGGCAGTGAGGACGGGGTGATAATGCGTTATGTCGAAGCGCTGCCAAGTTTCAACTTGACCACTAACATCAGGTATCAACGCAACGGCACTTCAGCATTGCCTGTGCGGGAATATATTCCCATTGATGATGCGCTGTGCGAATTAGGTGCATTTGAGGATTTGCATTCGCTCACCGACTGACTTGTCTACACGGCTATAACGGCACAGCCGTCTGGCCGGTGGACGACTGGGTGAAGTGAAGGACCTTTGATCGATACTGGCTTCAAAGTTCAAACAAATGGAGTACACTGCAGCGGGCTGGAACGCGGACTGTTCCTTCTTGCCGAGTGATCCACTGAGGCCGCGACTTACCTTTTATCCATGGTGAAGTCATACCATCACTGGATCAGAGGGGACCTCATCCGATATGTATGATTGTGCGGCAACAGATTTGACCCGGCATTAACGCTGTCCAAGGCATTAACGCTGTCCACACCCTTCCTCGTCAGAACACTACGCTTGAGGCCAAGGATAGGTGCCGGCACATAAGGAGCGATGCTGGAGGATCAACGTCCAAAAGCTAGACTGTGGAATTCGGATTGTTCACGTTGTATCGTCATATCCATTCAGAGAAGGGCTCTGCTAGTAGCTAACTAATGAGCCCTCTCCTCAATCCCTTCTCATCGTCTTCGCTCTCTTCGTCTGTCTCTTCTTCCTCACTCTCTTCGTCTTCGGACTCTCCGCTCTCCGTCTCTTCTTCTGTCTCTTCCTCCTCGCCCTCGCTCTCGGCCAACCAGTCATCCAGTGTCCTGGGCTTCGCAGCCTTCGTCGAACCTGCTGCAACAACATCTTCCAAGCCCCGCTCCTTAACAGCCTCTTCAAGTCTCTTGCTGGCCGAGACAGATGCTGTTGTTCGCGCCGCAAGGGGCACATATTCTTCCTTCTCCCCACCGTCACCATCCCTGAGCGCTGCATCTGGCTCGAGACCATCAGAGACCCACTCAGGAAGTTCTTGGTAGCCGGGAAGGCCGAGGACACCCGCGACGTCTTTTCCAAGGACGAGCGTTGTGCTCCCAAGCAATAATCCCTTGCGACTTTCCGAAGGCGACGGTGAGTGAGGAACGGGCTTTGGAGCCAGAAGAAGAAGTGCTGCCAGCTGGGTCGATTGAGAATTCGCGAGCAAAGCTTTGAATAATCGTGCTCGGTCTCGCAGGTCATATGATGTATCGTATCGTGCAAGAAGTTGGATATAGTCCCATAGTTTCGTTATCGGATGGTCCACAGAGGCCGAGTGAGCATGATCGCCTTCATCGGTTGGTGCTTCTTCACCATCATCTTCAGACTTCTGCTTCTGCAGGAACAACAAATACACTTTGGCTGCCAGGAGGACGATTTGTTGTTTAGCAGTCTCGCTTTCGTCCGCAAATCCTTTAGCGAGAATCCGTAGCACATCTGGTGCGATGTTGTTATCCGGGTCCAGACTTGCAAATTCTCCCACAAGCCAGATAATTGTAGCTCGAGCCTCTGGACTTGTAGTCTTGTCCAAATTTCTCGCCAATCGTACAACAGTCTTTCTGTGAGACTTCGGATCTTGTTGGATGAGATGACGCATGACAGTCAGCACTTCCGAAACCAGCACGTTGTCGAAGCTCGAGATCTGATTCAGAAGCACCCGAAAACACCTGTGTGCATTCTTCGGATCGGACTGTGCGCAACGACCGATTGCTCGTACAGACTCTCGAATGAGTCCGATGTCTGAGCTGTGTGAGAAGTGCTGTAATTCGCTCAAGATAATTGACTTCAAATGTAACGCAGCATGTGGGAAAATGAGGGTCAGGAGCTCAATCTTCAGCCTCCACATCTGTGGCGAGTCTTGCACATTAAGAAGAAAATGTGAGGCATAAGGTACAAATAGCTCTGGTGCAGATAAAGATACCAGCACAATGTTACACAGTGCCACCTCTTCCACTTCTGCTGGCCCTCGCAAGAGTCCGATTAGTGGTCCCACAGCTTCTTCAAGATATGTCCGAGTGCCCAGATATAGGAAACAACTGACAACCGAGACGATGACGGCTGGACTTCGGCTCGAGAGAAGCGGTTTGCAGGCGTTGAGGAAGAGTTCTAGGTCCGGATCGAGTATCTGGACAACTTCATCTGTCTCGACAGTCTCATCAGCTTCGTCCTCGTAGAAGCCTTTCTTGTTGACTTTGGTCACTCTCTGGGTCCGCTGGGGAAAGCAGCGTCTGCTGTAAAAGAGTAACAATTTCAGGGTCGCCAATTGACTCCATTCGTCCATGTCAACTAGTTTTTTGACCAGACTTCGGTAGTGTTTGTGGATGAGGTCGATCCGCTCCGGGCATAACTCGAGGAAAGACTGCACAGCTGGACCAACAACAAAGTACTGTTTGTCGCTGAGTAGCACTGATAGATAGTCAAGTAGTTGAGGCAAAGTATTAGGGTCGAGGTTGTAACATTTAGGAATGGCCAGGGCGGCGGCCTTTCGTACATGTGGACTCATGTCCCCAGCGCCTCGTTTGATGGCGAGGGAAACGATCTGGCTGATGACCGGAACTCTCATCCCAGCCATGGTTCGTAATGCTAGGGCTCGAATTTGAGGGTTTTGGTCCGTAAGAGACTTTTGGATCGCATTGACGGACAGAAGAGCTAGGTCTGGGTCGGACTCGGCGTAGTGAAGCAGGTAAATATAGACCAGCTTCTTGACTTCGAGATTGGGGTTGGCAACGTTCTTGACCACTGATGAGAAATATGGTAGGCATGGCGTGTTTTGATTCATCATCTTGAAGGCATCAGCGGTCTGCAGGTCATGAATTAGCGGGCGAAACGTACCGAAATCACTCGCTTCATGCCATCGAGAATGTCACGGTCACTTCTGCTGTCTAGAAGAGCCTTCAACTTTTGGAAAGGAATGTTCCGAGAGGACGAGCCTCCACCTTTGAGCGCCTTGCCCAGTGCTTGGGCTGCATCAATCGTCAAGTCTCGTGCTTCGGTCGGATTAGAATATTGTAGCCAGGACGAATCCATCGTGACTCACTCGGGTCCAACAAGGACGAGATACGAGAGGTTGACTCCATGTTGAGAGCGCTCGAGGGTTTTTGCGGCACCGTCCTGCCGTTGTGCAACAATATGATGTATTATCAGGCCAAAGCGATTGTCCTTCATCGAGGTCGGAGTCGGTCATTCCGGTCGAGTTGATTCCGATGCCAAGCTGTTTAAACCGGCCGTTTGATCATTCCATTAATGGTACCAGAATGCCGCCGCTTGAACAAGAGCATCTGCAATCACAATGTCGCGGGTTTTCTCTGCTTTCCCCCTCCACCTCATCATGTTTGTTCGTGTCCTGCGACCTTTCGTGCGAAGCGCAAACTCCATCAAGCCCAAGCCAGCTTCAAAAGAGACATACAATTTAAGTCTGGTAACACAAGCAATTTTCCGAAAGGCTGTCCCGGTTATGCGCCGACGATCCTGGTGCAGCTGCCAGATGTCTTGACCAACGCCCCCAATGCCCCTGCGCAATTGTGATCTTGCTTGCAAAGCAGCTAACTCGATCTTGGTGTCGAGCTCATCAGCCACTGCGGACCTGGCAAGTGTTCTCATATGGGATTTCACGGTTGGTCACTGTTCACTGTTGACACTAACACGTGACCTTTTCCGACCGCACCAATGATATCGCTCTATGGGTTAAGGCCGCCAGTATTTGATCTGCCTACCTAGCACGAAGGATCCAGTTTTTTGAACGTGCGACTGGAGAACACAATGTCTCGATACTCCGCCGCTCAAGCTAGAGTATGAGTAAACTGTCCATTTTCAGATGCACCATACGTGGGAATTGGAGGCTGTGAGGATATTATCCGAGGATCCAAGTTGATCAGCATAGCTTCGTGTTGATGGTAGGTCGATCGCTAACGTATATATACAACCTGCCTTGCCCTGAATTCGAGGGCGTTCTACCACGCACAGACTTTCTCTTTCGCAGAACATTCATCATATATACATCCATCATGGCACTCTTCATGTTTTCTCTCCTTACAGGTCTTTTCTTGCAACAGGCAGCATCGATAGCTATTCCATCATGGGATGAGTGGGTGACGATCCAGTCAGCTCTCGATTCCAACGTCTCTCTTTCTTTCAAGGAGGTAAGAAAGCAATCGTTGTCGGTGCTTTGCATTGTGCTCATGCTCGTCCAGACATACCTTTGTGAAACGACTCCCGGAGTCAAATCCTACAGTGGCTACGTGAATCTGCCTCCTGACCCTTCTGAGGGCCGCGACTATCCCACACACACATTCTTTTGGTTCTTTGAATCTCGGAAAGATCCTAGCACTTCGCCTTTAACATTATGGCTGCAGGGTGGCCCCGGGACGCCCTCTATACCGGCTGCCGTGTCTGAAAACGGACCATGTTTGGTGACTGCGGACTCAGAAACCACAGTTCTCAACCCCTGGTCTTGGAACAATGAAGCCAACATGCTCTATATTGACCAACCTGTGTCAACTGGATTCTCCTACAGCAGTCTTGTCAACGGCACAGTTGACGAGCCTGTATTACCATACGAGGTTACATCTTACAACAATTCAGCATTGAGCTCTCTGAAAACAAATTCTACCGTCCTGGCTGGCACGTTCGCTTCACAAAACCCTCTATCCGCACCCAACACGACGATGGCTGCTGCTCGGATCGCTTGGCACTTCATGCAGATTTGGATGACAGAGTATGTCGATTTCATGGTTATATTGAGCTACGTTGAAGTCTGACGTCGACAGATTTCCAGCATACAAACCGAAAGATAACAGTTTCAGCATATGGGGCGAAAGCTACGGAGGACATTACGTCCCTACCTTTGCTGATTATTTCGAAACACAAAACCTGCTCATTGCGAATGGCAGTCTGCACGAATCTGCTGTTCCATTACGACTTGATACCGTCGGCCTCATCAATGCCTGCATCGACGCCTCGACGCAGGTTCCAACCTATCCACAGATGGCATATAATAACACCTATGGGATCCAGTTCATAAACGAAACTCAATACGAATCTGCGGTCGCTAACTGGACAGATGGTCAAAAGCTGGTAGAAACGTGTCAGTCTTTGGCCCAAGAGTATGACGCACAAGCATACGGCAATGCCACGAAGGTCAATCAAGCATGCAGCGATGCTTACGATTATTGTTTCTCCGCCGTCTACCAAGACCCAACAAAGGCAGGGGTAAGTACAATATTCCGTTGAATTGGAGGCATTCTTACTGAGCGTTGCAGCTTGGTATGTTTGATATAACGGCTGGGGCACTCGTTCCATTTCCACCAAAATATCCAGCAGGCTACCTAAATCGACAAAACGTCCAAACCGGGCTTGGAGTTCCTCTCAATTTCACAGGGCTCTCGGTACCCGTCAGTACGAGTAAGTGTGACAGACTATGAAGGTCGGCCTTGAGGAAGGAGTGCTGATTACCTTTAGGTTTCGTTGAAACTGGGGATTTCATACGGGGACACAATCTTGCAGCGCTAGGCAGGCTTCTTGACAAGGGCGTCAGAATCGCACTCGTCTACGGCGACAGCGACTACCAGTGCAATTGTGAGTGCACGATGTCGTGCTCCAGGTCAATGCTTACCAGATCATAGGGCTTGGAGGCGAGCAGATAAGTCTTGCCATCAACTCCAGCATCAAGTCGGATTTCCACAACGCCGGGTATGCGAACATCACCACGAACGCAACATACCTGGGAGGAGTTGTTCGACAATATGGCAATTTGTCCTTCTCCCGAGTCTTCCAAGCAGGTCATCAAGGTTGGTGAGCTCAAGTCATCTCATCTGACGGTCGTTGACAGATCTTTGCAGTGCCTTATTACCAGCCCGAAACGGCTTTTCGGATTTTCAACCGCACAATTTCAAACGCCGATGTTGCAACGGGGGAGACTTCCATTAAGTCCACCTTTAGCACCAAAGGGCCAAGCTCCGTATTCAGCATCAAAGATACTCCGTTCCCTCATCCTCAGCTGCAATGCTATTTCTGGGATACTCTGGAAACATGCACGCCTGGCCAAAAGGCGATGATGAATAATGGCACAGCGATTTTCGAAGACTTCATTATGATTGGCTACAAGTCTGCCAACGGAACAGTCATACATTACTGATGAAGCTGTTCAATTATGGTCTTGGCGCGCGATATCTAGGGCACTGAGGGGTTACATGCGTGTAGGGGGAGTTGCAGCCTCGGACACCTACTATCGACGAGTGACAGCTCGGAGCTCCTTCTCAATCATAGGCTAGTCAATGTCGATTTCATCTTACTGCTTAACAACAGTCGGCCCTAGTTGTCGCAGCTTCACGACAACCGCGATTCACATATCTTGTAGAATTGTCTTCCTCTCTGACTGCGCTTTTCAGCCGCGACATTCGCTGTTCTTGTGCTGCAAGAATAATTCCTAGTAAGCTGGAAGTGTAAACACCACGTCTTGCTCTTTGTCCGTTGCGGATGGTACCCCATTCAAGGTCACCTCCCAACCGATCGTGACACAGACATGAGGAGTGATGCCAATTGCACCAAATCGTGCCGGCAATTATGCTGGACACTGTGAACAACCTGGAAGTGAGGTGTGGTCCTGTAGTAGCCAGTTGCACGCAAAAGGTTGTAGTCCGCCGTAGCTGCAGCTTCATTGGCTTCTCCGACTTTTCCCCAACTCTTCCCTTTCATCAACTCCTCGACGACTATTTGACGGTTGCCTATTCATGCGATTGTGCGGAGATCTTCGCTGACCATCTGACATATATTGGAGGGATTGCCTATGGAAATCTCGGTGTGAAGCCACGCACTGCCGACCCGATGACCAGGGATGCTCGAATCAAATTTGTGACAGAGAAGGCTCGCCTACGACATCACAAGAAGAGCAGACGAGGATGTTTGACGTGTAAAGGACGAAGGGTAAAGGTAAAGTGCACCGCAAACAACACGAAGTTCTTTCACTGACCACACTCATAGTGCCAAGAACAGAAACCTTCCTGCGTCAATTGCCTTCGACTGGCTTTGACATGTGAATATGAGGATCAACACGCAGTCATCCCGCGGAGCCTAGTTGGAGATGATCTAGAACCTCAGGATCGAAAGGCAAGTCTTTCGAAACAATCGACACGACCCTAAGCTAAGTCCTACACAGCTCTGGGCTAATTTTGTCGTCAACTTTGGGGACTCTCGTGGGGTGCTTTACCACAGCGAATTTCCGGGAGCATGGCTGCAGGATATCCCGGCGAGGAGTATGCGAGTAAGTATGCGCCCTGCGATGTCTATGCCCTGGAAACATCTGACAGAGAATCAGTACCCTGCGATGCTCAGTGCTGCTCTGTCTTGTGCGGCCAGCCATCTCGCTCACGAGACAAAAGCAGCCCAAGTCAGGACATGCTTATTGCATCGATCTCGGGCCTTAAGCGGACTCTCTCAAATGGTCAATGCCTTGACGACACTGAGCACAGCCGATGGGCATGCGGTCATTGCCACATGCATAATTCTACGAATTCAAACCCTCTTCCTGGATGACGGTTTCATTGAGTGGCTTAGGTTGCGCCGGCTGACCTTTCGCCTCAGCATGAGTGTCACTGAACGTTCGGGCGCTGGCTCTTCGAAAGAAGTCCAGTGGCAAGATATGCACGGAAATGCCAACAGACAATGTCCGGCCACCGTCGAACTCGATCCAAGAATAACTCGATCTGCCGCACATTCTTTGAGTATGCTGGAGCCTCTGGTACATGAAAGCGAAGCGGAAACATATATACACCACCTGCTGGTGTTGTGTATCAGCCATTTCCAACAGAGTACTTTGCTTGGCATGAAGTCCTTCGAAACGATATACCTCGCCCTTCTCCAAATGCCCGAAAGTCGTTTACAAGGGCTTCTGGAAAACATGCGACCTGTGGCACGGATATTGCTTGGACATTTCGTCGCCATCCACGTCATGGTCACAGTGTTGACGTCGTCTAATACGGCGGATAATCAGCATAGCTCGATTGGAAAAGTCAACAAGTGGATTGAAAGCTTATGCGGCGATCTGGAGAACTCAGACGAATGGCATAGATATGTGGCATGGCCACTTCTGACTGCGAAAGCTGGTGAAGGTAAACCTCACAACGGCCGCCTCTCGATGCGCGACTTTCTTGAGATTCTGGACAAGGAGCCCAATGAATTGGTTCTGAGGTCGGAGAGTCAATTGAGCAGCTGTAGGATTGAAGAATGACCTTGAAAGTGCCTGATGATCCAAGCACGACAACATCTACTACTAGGGATTTGGTCCTTCCATGCAGCCTGTCAGCAACCCCCGACCAAAGTAAGAAAGTCGGTCACTGGCGATACCAGCCGGTTCACATCGTTTCAAAACAGGCACTATCTACCTTCGACTAGGCCTTTCTTCCCCAAGTTAAGACAGCAGACATCTTTCCAGTCCATCTTCCGCCTTCGAATGAATCATACAGATATCTTCGAAAGGCATCCTCAATCAAGGGCTCGAACCGTAACCTCGCCGATTCGTCCCACGCTCGAGCAGAGACGGCTTTGACCAAGTGCGTGCATGCCAGAGCAAGGTCTTCTGCGCTGACCTCGGGTGTAAAGGACCAGATCTCGGAGTGGACTTCCACAAATCCAGCATCCTGAAGCTTTGCCCGCGCGGTTTGCGGATCCATCCAGCCAGTCGCCGGAAAGAGCTTCGTGGGATCAGGCAATGCCGGCGCGCCAGCGACATAACGATCGAGGGCAGGGAGAAGGAGCTCGTCCCACCACGCAAGTTTTGCCCACGACGTGAAACCGGCGAAACCGCCAGAGCGCAGCATTCGATGGGTTTCTGTGAGCACTGCAGTATCCTTTGGTGCAAAGAAGACGCCAAAGTTATTGAAGATGAATTCGAAAGACGCGCTATCCAGCTCTGGAGCTTGTTGATCAAGTCGAAGCGCCTCAACTGACGGAACTCCTTTCTTCGCAGCTCGCTCGCGAAGGAACGAGAGGTAGTTCTCGTCGATGTCCGCACCCACGATCCTTCTGAAGCTTATGTTGCTGTTGTGCTTTAGCAGACGGAAGATCAGCGTTCCGATTCCAGAGGCATTGTCAAGCAGATACAACGGTGCTGCACTGTCTGGTCGAGGGTCCAGCAGTCCGCACTTCTTCAGGATGGCTTCTGCTGGCGGTCCTGTCATACACTCATTGATCAGCGCGATATGATTCGAGGCGTTGGTCTGCGTTGTCAGGCCTTTTGAAGCCATTCTGCTGGGCCACAGTCTGACACGAACAAGACGGTGAGGGGTTATTTCTTGGTAAACGAGAAGATACAAATAGGAAGATGAAGAGTAGAATTAAATAATAGGAATACTTGCTGCAGGAACGGCGTATGATCGACATCCGAGTAGGCCCCCAGCTATGGACCCATCTGAATGCATGTGAAGGACCCATCCTTGCGGAGCACTTACTGAGCTTAAAAACGACTCGGCCATTACGAGGTACTAGACTACCGGCAACTACCTCCTACAGTGTCGACCAGCAACGATAAAAGAGCCATTCGGCTCCCGCAATGGTCCAGTGATGCCGGTCAACGAAATCTGCCTGTCCCTTGGCACAGTATCAACATTACCATCCTCACGACGAAATCCTGGCAAGACAAACGTTACACACTCGACACCTGGCCCAGCATGGATCGTCTGCTCGCAAAAGAAGCGATTGTTGAGACCATCATGTCAGTAGCTCGAGCTCTGGACGACCTCGATACCAAACTCCTACAAGGTCAATTCTTAGCAGGTCATGATATTGCCCTCGACGTCAGTGGACATCTGAAAGAACTGCCTCTCCAACATATTCTACCCGAAGAACTGGCCCGCCAAATGTACACCGTCCTGGCAGGATTCGACGCGACCCACCACGTTATCACTAACGAGGTGGTGAAGTTCGGCGAGAGGCAAGAGTCGCTCTCGAAAGCACATGCGACGGTGTACTTCTCCGCTTATCATTGCTTGCAAGACAAAGAGGGGCTCATCAAATCGGTGTTTGCTCGAGGTAGATGGGAGATTGACGTGGAGAAGCATAGCGACCGATGGGTGATTACCAGTCTTGCGATCATACGGACAGTCCCATCTGAACCTGCTGACCTCAATCTGTACAATGTGGCCAAGGCGCGTGTGGAGGCAGGAGATGGAAGGGTCCTAAACAATACTGTGCCTTGCAAAACTTTGTAAATTTGTCAAGTTAGCCGAGCGGGTTGCAACTCCAACTTTTTGAAACGGCGGTAAGGTTGTACACGAGTTTACTCAACAACAATCTACACAACTATATAGTTTTTTGATAGTAAAATACTCGTCGCTCTCTGCGCTCTCTATTGATATAAATATTATTATATATAGTGTTGTGGTTGTGATGGCGGAGCACCGTAAGTTTTTACCGACTATTAAAGAAGCGGTTGAGCTAGCCCTCGAGATAACAGCTAAATAAAAGGATATTAGTAAGGCCCACGACGTCTTCGAGGCCTATATCACTAAGGTAAAGTATTAAAAGCGTAATAAGGAGCTTAGCCTCGATTAGTTCTATTCTAAGAATAAACGTTCATCTATTATATATAACGTCGTCGTCGTCGATCTAGTAGCCTTTCTTAAGGACTAGTCGACGATACGTCTCGACGAATATTATGATTTCCTTCTTAAGAAGTACGATATATATATATCTTACTCTATAGTTAGTCGAGTACTCGTAAAGAATAAGATTACTTATAAGTATATTATTCGTATAAATACTAGGCGAGACGAGAACTTAATTATAGGATTTATAGTCGATATAGCTAACTATATAATCGAGTAAATCGTCGCCGTCGATAAAAGCGTCGTCGACGAAAGGATAAAAGATCGTAAATTTAAATAATTATTATAAGGTATATCGTATCGAGTACACCTTTCGAGGAGATATATAAAGCGATAAAGTATCCTATTAGCTCTTATAGTTAATAGGTAGCTTAACTATAAGATATACTAAGATTCGTTTATTATCGAGTGATTTAAGATATTTATAGAGAGGGTTCTAATTAGTATAAACCCTTTTTTAAGGAGATATTTAGTATTACTTCTCGATAATATAACTATTTATTATTCTAAGCTAATTAAAAGAATATATTAAGAGAGAGACGTAATACTAATCTTTCTACTACCTTACTTATTAAATTTTAATCTAATTAAGATAGCTTTCTATAAGCTAAAGAAGTAGATAAGAAGGAATCGTAAGACGAGTTATTAGTATACGGAAAACTTCGATACTTTTATTTATTTAGCGATATCGTAAATATACGACGAGATAATAACGAGAGTATATTTTAAGGTATATAACTACGACGACTCTACTAATTAGACTATATATTATTATAAAGATAAAGAGTAAGTATAAGAGTAAATATAAAAGTAAGTATACTATTTAGTATATAAAATATAACTATATAGAGAAATTAATATTATATAAGACTTTTTATTACGTATTAATATTTTCCTTATAGTAATTACTATATATATTATATATCTATAAAATTTTAACTAACTATAACTATATTATATCTATATTTAATATCTTTTAGCTATTCTAGTATTTAGCGATACTATAAAATTATAAAATTCTTAAATTAAAATAATAGTCTTAATACTCTATTAGTATTTATATAAATATATATAAATTTATATAAATATATATAAATTTACGTAATATATTTTAAGCTAATTAAGTAGTAGCTCTTACGCGAGATAAACTCTAATTAAATCTTCGTACTATCTTAAAATTTATAAAATATTACTAAGAATATTAGCCTTACTTAGCTTTACTATAGAATTAAATCGATAATATACTTATAAGGCTCGCTCTATCGTCTCCTAGACGAGATTATACTATAGGAAGATATATAAAGATCTTAAGATTCCTTCTAATCTTTATAACGAAGTCGAGAGCTATATTTATACTATTTCACTAAGTATTCGTATATTCTTTAAGATCTAAAAAGCTCTAATTATTCTTCGTAACTACATTCTTAATTTTAAGGAATCGAGAGTCGTAAATAGGGAATTAAGTAGCTAGCTAATTAAAATAAACCCTTATATTATTATTATCGTCGTCCTCGCGTTATAGTGAGCTTAAACGCGACTTAATAGCTAGTATATTAGTAGTTAGTGAACTAGTGACGATTAAGTATTATTATATATTAGAAAGTTTCGCGTCGATATAAAAGTAGTTACTTAATATTAAATTAAACGAATTCTAAACGAGATTTAATAGAGAAGAATATAAAGACTATTATATTTTCTCTCTCGTCTTCTTAAGGTTTATTATACTCTCTTCTATATAATTCGAAGACTAATTAATTATAGTTATACTATAAGTTATCGCGTCGATTTATAGCCTTATAAAAGATAGAGATATTAAAAAATAAATATTATCTCTCTCGTAGTATATTCGAGAGTTATTCTTATAGTTCTAACGTAGATATTTATACTTCTATATTAGTAATATTTACTAATTATCGACTTTATCGTTTATCTCGTTACGTTATTAACGTTTCTTTCATTATCGTTAAATAATAGTTAGTGTAAAGTTTTTACTCTTTTTACTTTTAGATATATATCGCTCCTTATCTTTACGACGATAACTCTAAGTACTATTCTTATATTTCGAATATATAGAACTCACTTTATTTAAATTCGACGAGCTTTAATAAAGCGATAATAGAGAAGTAGAAAGCGTACACTCTTTATATAAAAGTATAAACTATATAATTATCTCTTACTTAGCTCGTCTTAACTTATAGAGAATATTTTATTACCTTCTATATACTATCTCGAAGTTCGTCTAAATACTAATAGAAAGAGTATAAGATCTCTTTATTCTAGAGATAATAATTATAAAGTTATCGCTAAATAAAGAGTCGTCGATAGTCTTCTTCTTCGATATCGTAATTACGAGAAGATAATCGCGATACTCTTCTATTATATTAAAGTAATTATATAATTATAAGTTTACTTATAGACTAAATACTTTTACCTTCTCTAAAAGAATTTATATAGTAATTAGAAAGAAAATCTTATTAAGAGAGTATACTAAATTAGTCGATAAATTAGATTATAAACTAAATAATACGCGTTAATATAATATTAATAGCTCTTTATTACTCTTATATCGTTTAAAGATATTTAAATAGTCTATTTATATAGATAAAGAGATCGTCGTCGACTTCTCTATCTTTTTCTTTTTCGACTATATCGAGAAGTCTTCTAAGGAGCTCTCCTCGTCTTTTAATATTACCTAAGGGCTCCGCGATCGTAAAGCACTCTAGAGTAACTTAAGCTTTTATATCTTCGTGGCTCGCCTAAAGGAAGGTATATCTTTAGCACCCTTAGTGATTAAGGGTCGCGAGGTAGTATTATCGTCACTAATATTTAGTATAGCGCGTTACTTATTAAGGGTGAGTAATAATCGCGTAGCTAAGGTAGATACTAACTAACTAATCGATCGTCTTAGGAAGGGAGTGCGAGTACGCTTACGGCCTCGCTGTAATTAAGCGTCCTCGACCGTCTCGGCGGTACGTACTTCGCGGAGACGAAGGGATGAAGTGCCACTTCGTAGGGAACGACGCGATATATTATTACAATGTATTAGGGATCAATCTAGCACAGTCTACAGCTATTTTACAGTGGTGGTGGTGCTCATTCATTCCACAGTGTATTGCATCAAAGTTGCGGTGAGTGCCTCGGCAAACCTGACAAATTTACAAAGTTTTGCAAGGCACAGTAAGTTAAATGGACGCCTGTTGAGTTAGATAATAGGTAGTCTTCACTCATTCGAGTCATTAGTATGAGAGGTTGTCGGCTCCCTCGATCAATTCACCAGCAATGTTGGGTATTTCCATCCTCTTTGCATCATAATCCAAGAGCGATTGGCCTCTGACACATGGGGACCTGCAGTAGCCCGGTCGGGTCCATCGGTCCCGCTTTGAGGCTTTGAGGCAACTCAATTAACCTCAGCTCGGTTTCCGCTTTGGACATAGTGCAAGTGGCGCTGACTCCCTCTTCCAGTTTGATGGGGAGCTCCAATCCACTATCGGTGTTTCTAAGGTTCAAGTTGTGAATGCTGTCAAAGCCATTTCTCGAAGGTGGTCTGCCGTGGCCCGACTCACCGGCTTATATCTTCGTAGTGCCGGCCGGCAAAATGAAGAGAGTCATATACTGGCTACACTACGGCATATAGGAAGCTCGTTCAGCATAGCTGTAGCAAAGCCCATCAGACTTGACCATACAGTATGTCAAGCGCGATGCATATTCTCGTCCTCGGTGCCAGTGGCAGAACTGGCCAGCTCGTCGTCTCAGAAGCCCTTCGACGTGGCCATCAGGTTACTGTGCTTGTTCGCAAAGCCAAATCATTCGAGCCGGCGGCAAATCTCAACGTTATCGTCGGAACTGCTGAGCACAAAGAAGATATTGTACACTGCTTCCAAGGGAACTATGGAAAGCCAACCGCGGTGATAACTACGCTCGCCGCCCCGCGAGCAAGCGATTCTCCATTTGCCAAACCGTTGGTGCCGCCTTTCTTCATGCGCGACTGCATGAAAAACTTGACCGATGTCATGCGCGAGCAGGAGGTTACAAAGCTTGTTGTCCTATCGGCCTTTGGTGTGGGAAATTCATTTCAACAACTGTATTTGCCATTGAGAATCCTCTTCCGTTACACCAATATGGCGGTCCAGTTCGAAGATCATGATGCCGTGGACGCTCATGTGAGGGAGACAGGACTTCGCTGGACCTTGGTTCGACCATGTATGTTGAAGGATGAGACTTCGAAACCGTTGAGGATCCTAGACGAGAAAACGAGCGAGCTTGGCATGTTTGCCTCATGCACCCGAGCAAACGTTGCGGAATTTCTAGTGAAAGCTGCAGAGGTGCAAGAGTTTGAGAAGAAGGCCGTCGTGATAGCGAACTAGATGATGTATTTTAGAACCTGTTCCTTATTCATGTGACCTTGGTCCAGACATGGCAGTGATGTGTTGGAGGCCTAAAAGCTGGGCAGAATAGGGGCGCGATGCCTATTGGACCGCTCGGAAAGATCACGGGTGTGCACAGCCTGTGGGATGGGGGCCAATCTGGGGTATTACGTTCGGGGAGCAGGGGCCGTCAAGACCCTTCATGCCTGCATTATATTCCGGTAGCAAGTCAGTACCATTTATATATCGTCAATTGTCTCCAGCAGTCAAGAGACCTCCAAATGATCCGATGGACCCAATCAGGAGAAAACGTGCCTTTCTGCCTAAAGTCAAGACAGGTTGTCGGACTTGCAAGTATGTGGTGTCCATGCTTCCTGGTATCAGGCTTGACATGCTAATGCTCTTCCGCTGCAAGGATCCGCAAGGTCAAATGCGACGAGAGCAAGCCCGAGTGCAATCGATGTCTGTCCACCGGTCGAAAGTGCGATGGCTATGAGCCAGCGTCAAGAACGCCTTCTCCAGGCAGTAGCAGCAGTCTCCAGACACAACCGGACATGTTCACGTCACAAGCGGAAAGACGAAGTTTTGACTTCTTTCAAGCGCGGGCGTGTCAAGCTTTAGGCGGCTTCTTCCATCTCCAATTCTGGTCGAGGGAAGTCATGCAATCGGCCATGCATTATCCTCCCATACGACACCTCGTTATTGCTCTTGGAGCTGCGTACGAGGGATTCGAGGGCGAGACTTCAGGGTCCCCTGGCGCTGGTGAGCCATCCGCCAGTAAACATCTCGCGCTGCAGCAAGCCAACCAGTCTATCCGGCTCATGAACGACCTGTTCCAAACGGCATCCGCCAGCGGTCCGTCACTGGAGAACACTAGCTCCATCCTTACGGCGTCTATACTGTTTACCTATATCGCGAGCCTGCAGGGACATTTAGCCCAAGCCATTGAACATGTTCGTGCAGGCTTGAGAGTTCTAGCAGAATCCGAGGCTTCACTGCTGGAGCAAAGCAGCTCACCATCCACCTACCCTGTTCCCCTCCAACAACTCCGCTCGATCCTCAACTCCGTATATGGACAAGTACGATGCATCATCAACGACGAGGCACTAACAAAGTGGAATCGTGATCACCTAGTATCTGAGCTGGAACGTGTAACACTGTTCGCATCAATCCCGGAAGCACATGACTACGTCGAACGGCTCCACCACAACATGCTCGCGTACCTCCAGAGCGTGGACTTCTATCCTGCGACAACGTCCGCAGAGCACGCTGCATACGACAAACGACGGCATGATCTGTTTCGTGCGCTGGGGCAGGGTCGCGACGCCCTGGAATTACTACAAACGGTCTCGCCCGAACGCCACCGAGAAGAGAGTGGTATCACGGTGTTACGGATATACCTCACTTTAGTCGAGATGCGATTAAGTCTACATGCGCTTGGACCAGACGAGCGGGAAGCCGCATTCGACCACCTCGAACCTTACCTGGAGCGGATCCTGGTAGACTGTGAAGCCGTCGTCGAAGCTGGCAGAGCGAAGCAGACGCCTTCCTCATGCTATTCTGGTCTAGGAATTGTGTTGCCTCTTCACACGGTTGCAGCTCGCTGTCGTAACCCCAAAGTCCGACGCAAAGCCCTGGATTTGCTTCTCACTGGCACGCGACGTGAGTGTCTTTGGGATGCCGGTATGACTGCGAACATTGCGCGGAAGACGCTGGATATCGAGGAGGAGGGTTCAGACGAAGAGATAGGTAGCTCGCCTGACCGGTCCAGGCGAATACCAGGCGAGAAAAGGGTCGAGGAGGTCAAGATTGAATTTCGGGAAGACAAGAAAGCGCATCTACGTTTTGTCACGGTAGGGAGCCGTAAGAGGAACGAGATGGGCGTACAACAAACTGTGGAATGGTAAGGAAAAGCTCATGAATATAGTATTCCATTGCATAAGCGGGTCATTTAGTTGTAGCATGCAGATTACATGGTGTTGTTGTGAATATGGACGAAGGTATGAAAGTGCCACGGCGAGGCCATCATCAACGATCCCGCCGACGTTACTTTCGACACATCACCTCGCGGAACTTAGTGGCCATTTACGCCGTTGGTGCCATTAGTGCCATTAGTGCCGTTGACATGAGAGCCCTCATAGTCGACCTTGAAACTGTACTTGTCATCGTAGTGCATCGCCCAGTAATCATCCCAGATCTTTGAGGTGATGGGCCCAATCTTGCCACCGTTGACCTTCTGACCATCGATAGAGGTGATAGGCATGACACCACCAGCAGTGGTGCACATGAACATCTCGTCGCAGTGGTACGCGAGCTCGACAGGCACAAACTCGATGCGCAGCTCAATACCATTCGCCTTCGCTGCGTCGGCCACACTCTTACGCGTGACACCCTTGAGCACGCCACGGTCCGGAGTATACAAGACGCCATCCTTGATCAGGACGATGTTGAACCCGGATCCTTCAGTGATGTTCCCGTCGCCGTCGGTCAGGAAAGGATAATCAGCGTCACGGTCGTCGGCCTCGAACATGGCTCGCGTCAAGTCTCCCCATTGCAGGTTCTTGACCGTTGGGTCCATTGAGCCCGGTGAAATACGCTTGACGGTACGGGCGATAATGGCGCTTCCTCCTGTAAGTTGCATCTCAGGTTCCATGACCCAGATGTACGGCTGAATCCACATGTACAGCGTGTTTTGCATTGCTTGGCCTTTCGAACCGCGCACGCCCTTCATACCCCGAGTGACGATCAGTTCGACGAATGCGTCCTTGATGCCGCTCTTGGCGCACATGTCACAGAGGATCTGCTTGATCTCATCCTTCGGCAGGGGTAACTTCAGTCGCATCTTCGAGCAACTGAGTTCCAGCCGGTCGAGGTGGTCGTCCAGGCGGAAGAAGCGGCCATCCCAGACAGACGGAACGTCGTACGTCAGGTCGCTGTGTAGAAAACCTTGATCCATCATCGGGATCTGAGCCTCGGCGAGAGGGACGGTTTTGCCCGCAATCCATGCGACGCCATCGGCCAGAGGGTTCCCACTGGCTTCCAAGACCTTTTTGCGTGACTCGTAGCCGGCGAAGACCTTCTGCATGGTCGTCATCTTGGCGGCTGAGGTGGTGTATGTAATCAACTTTGGGCGTTGAGAGATCAATTCAGATATTGTCTGGCGATATCGCAATGACTATATGTATCACCGGGAGAGCCGATCTCCGTCGGTTGTCGATTCTTGCCTGCTGTTCTAGGCAATCATCCCCACTTCAAGCCGCAAAAGCGGCCAATAATGGCGGAGAAGTCTGGCATAGGATGAGACTTCCAGATGGGGTAACTGAGAGTGATTGAGCGTTTTGCTACAGTCCCAATGATAGAGGTAACGGCAGGTATTTCCAGTGAAATCCTGATTTGGCAAAGACGTGTGTATCTTTCAAGACGCGATGCATCGAGTTGATGTGAGATGAAGTCGTGTTGTTGCTGTTGGCGGGGTTGACCGCAAGCACCGGCATCACTCTCCAGGTGCCAAGCCATTTTCCTCCGTCATGAACTGAACTTCGTTAAAGAATGAAACGTTGACTTGATCACTCTCCTCATGTTGATCTGGTTGATTGAGATACGCGCTTTGCTGCACTGCACGCCATTGACACTCTGACAGTTGTCGCAACATGATGGTACGCAAGCCACGCGCAGCTTCTCTTTCGCCTCATCCTTCATGAACTTCATCACAACCAACTACGACTTTGTTCTGGAGCTGCTGGAAGACATCACCAAGCAAGATCCGCCATTGCCAACAGACCTCATAGTCTGCTCGAGCAGGGAGGCGTTCCTAATCGAAGTCGTGTCTATATTGGAGCGTCACCATGGCGAACATACAGTATCAACTGCAGATCCCGCACGCGAAGGCGTTGATCAGACAGGCCAAGCCACTTCGTCGTCCAGAAGTCATGTACTTTCTTCACCGAGCCTCTACCTGCTAAATGCAAGCCAATACTGTCGACTCGTCTTCTGTCCGTCGATCACAGTTCTTCGAGGTTACCTGTCTGGCTACGTCTCGACTTCAGCGATGCCAGTCCAACCGACAAGTCGCGTGGGTCCGGAGGGTAGACAACTCATAATCCTCAACCTCCTGAGACTACATCATGGGAGTTCAGAGTTCACCCTGCAGGGGCTCTCCCAAACTCTTGCGACAGCTGTCTCAGCAGCACATAGGACACACCGTTGTCTTCAACTCGTCGAATGCAAGGACACCACTGACCTTTTCAACCCCAATAGTGGTCCGGCACTCTGGCATGCCCAAGTACCATTGCTTAGCGGCTCGATTAAAATCGGGGAAAGCGGCGCAAGCTGGGGTCGTCGGACGATTTCCACTTCGAAAATCGCGTCAAGGTGGTTCAAAGTTCAGGGAAGCCTTCACATGGGTAAAGCACACAGACCGGGTAATATCCCTCACAACCGTCCGAATGTCGAAGATGAAATGTTGGTCTGAAGGACGAACGAAAACACAGACCGCCGTCCATAAGCTTAGCATTGATCATAACTTCATAAGATAGCAACTTTCCAAAACCAATAATCCGGGGTATGTTGAATCCCAACCTGCCAACTCCATCATGGGCGTCATATCATTATATCTGTAATCAGATGCTTTGCTCCATCTCCGTGATATACAACTTGATGTGCGATTCGAGCTTCAGGTATTCTTCATGCGCCGAATGAACCTCATTCTCGATATTGTCTTTCAGGTCTGCCATCTACGTATTGTCAGCATCAGTATCCTAATACGACAGGCAAGGAGCCAACTTACCTTCTTCTCTGTTTGCTCGATTCTGACCCTCCTTCTCTCCATTTCTCGGCCCTTCTCGGCCCTCTCCTCGCGCAATTGCCGCTGAGTTTCTCGAAGATCGTCCATCTTGGCTTTGTTGGCTTCATCTCGTTCTTTATGCTTCCGGCGGAGTTCGTCTGTTCGTTCTTCCCACTTCTTGAGCTGTCTCTGGAGAAGTTTCTCGTTTTGTTCGACCTCACGGACATTGGTGCCTCGTTCTGCCAAAGCATCTCTGTTCTTCGCAGCTCGCGCCTCTTCCTCGTCCTCCTTTTGCAGCTCAATCGCGATTTCCTCGAGAATTTTGACACACGCCTGCACGTCATTCTGCACCACGGTAAAGCTGTCCCCAGAGGTTTGAAGTGCACGCCCCCTCCGCTCGAGAGCGTCAATCTGTGCCTTTTCCCGTGTCAGATTTTCCAACAACTCCGTCAATGTACTTTGCAACGCTGCCGGGCTTTGTAGGACGTATGGTCGCAATTTCTCACTTTCTTGTCGTGCTCGCACCAGTCGCTCGGTCTTCTCCTCAAGGAGTGCTTGTGCGCGTGTCTTCTCGGCCTTTGCTCGCTCGAGTTGCTCTGCGACTCTTTCTTGTCCCTTACGCAATTCCAGCAAGCGGGCCTTCAGCTCGTCGTTGCGTCGCATCTTTTCCTTAACTGCGACTTCCATAGCTTGCCTGTTTTTCCTCATTTCTTCCAGTTTCTGTTCAATATCCTGATTGCCAGTGTACAAAGTCTCTATCCTCGCTTGTGTGCTTTCGGCCTTGTTGAGGTTCTCATCAATCACATTGGTATGGGTCTCGCGGAATCTTAAGAAGTTGATGGTGTAGGAAAGGATCTTGACGAGACGATCGTGAGTAGGACGGACCAGGTCATTCAATGAGAAGTCGTTGATGCCACATTGTTCCATCATGGTCCGCAGCTGAACGAAGAAGCCCATCAGGAGTCTTGTCTCGGTCGGAACTAGTTCAGGGAGCTCGGCGCAGATATCCTCGGCGGCGGCGCGCATCGCAGGGTCTATGACCTCTCTGGTCGCATTCATGACAAGTTCGCCCAAGTGTTCGAATACCATCTGGATGACTTGAGGGTTGGGCTTGAAAAGATCGGATTGCTCGAAACGTATTGACATTTGAGGTATTTTCATCTCGCGGATGCATGATGCGATCTCATCCTCGGGCAGTCTCATGAAATCGGCAGGGTCTTCTTCCTTCTTTTTGACGCGCCCCTGTTGTTGCTGAGAAGGGCGGTATTGGGAGTTCATCTTGGCGGTAGCGGATTCGAGACGATGTACAAGTTGGTAACAGACATGCAATACTGCAAGACGCGAATGGCAGAATATAGTAAAGGCTAAAGAAGAGACAAATGTTCGATAAGTCCTCCATTCTTTGTTGACGTGACTGAGATAGGAATAGTCTACTTTGGATTCGGGGCGATCCCCGCGCCAAGCAACGTCCGACGAGGCTGAGGACTTTCAGCCTTCTGCCTCAGCAAAGTCATCATGCTCTACAACAATTTGTTTGGATCTGTTTGACCTCTCTGCATCTCCAACCAATATCCTTTCGCCACGATCGCCAGAAGCACATCACCTGGGCATTACAAAGAACTTCCAACATGGCTTCGGGTAAGTCACCGCCTGTCTTTCCTTCACCTGTTTTTCCTCCGTGTGAGTCAAAGTCTGGGTCTATTTTCTATCCATCATGTTGTTCAAAAGATCTGTATTTCACGCATGGAAAAATCCGCTTCCAAGACTTCTGGGGATGTTTGATATCCTGTCGTTCTATCAGAGTGTATTGTACTACTTCAAAGGGTTTCAAGTCTCGTCTAACCCAACCCCAAAAACAGCAGCCTCTTTAGAGACGCCTCCCTCCACGCCAAAACCGCCTTTTGATCAGCTTCCATCTACAGACTTCGACGTGGTGGCCTTCTACAATGACCTGATCCGCGATGATCCAACAATCACCCCGCCCATTGCGGCCATCGAGTCTCTTATCGAACTCCTCGCCAAAACACGACTAACGACCATTTCCGAGACACTGGGTCTCCTGTCCACCCACTCTCAGAAACTCTTGGCCTCCCAGCGCAATCCAATACCACTATCAGCCGGCACAGAGCTCTTTCAGCGATATTTGGTCAGCTCCTTTCAACAAAGGCCCTCCTCCCTTGCCGATTCCGACTTTCACACTCTCCGCGACCACATCCTTAGCAATTCTTCGCTGTTCGTGAAGCGAGCCAATGAAGCCCGTCTCAAGATCGCCCACTGTGCGCTCCCCTTCATCAAGGAAGAATCAACCATTTTCACCTACGGCTATAGTCGGGTCGTGCGAACTTTGCTTACACATGCTGCCGAAGCCAACCGTTACTTTAACGTTGTCTATGTCCTTCCTTCGAAAGGCCTCTCTGAGACCATCGCAAAGTCAATTGCGGCACTGAACAAACTGGGCATTCCGACGACCACCATATCTTTACAGGCATTGACCTATGCGCTGTCTTCTTTGCCTTCAGGACCTCCTCCACCACAATTCATTGTTGGTGCTACGGCTGTGTTAGAGAATGGCTCGATCATAACAGAATTGGGCACTCATCAGATCGGTTTGACGACCAAGGCCTTTTCGATACCGCTACATGTTGCGGTGGAATCGTACAAGTTTGTCCGCAACTTCCCTCTAGGTTACGGGCCTCTTGATCTCGCTCGCATGGGTGTGGAGCAGGACATTCTCCAGTTCACTACCGACACAGAGGCCTCGCAAAACAGTGATCAGGAGCAACTCCCCGATGGTAAACCGATGGTGGAAATTACGCCTCCAGAGTTGATTAATGCACTGATCACCGAAAATGGCATACTCACACCCAAAGCAATAAGCGAGGAGTTGATCAAGTTATGGTTTTGAGAATGGTAGTTAGGCCTCTGAATGATGGTGAAAATACGACAGGCCGAAGCAGCTCCGCCGCCGTCACTCTATGGTAATAGGCGAGACAGAAAAGCAGGAACAAGTCGAAACTCCCAAGGAGGAACCGTGAACATCCATATTATTGCGGTCAGAGCGACATCCTCTTGGAGCGGGCCAGTGTGCAGTCAGCAGGCTCTGTAAGCCGCTTCTTGCCTCTGCGATGACAAAATGCGACTACGACAACGGCCATGGAGATACTCATGGAGTGAGAGAGGTTATCGACAACGGATTCACTTGTGGCAGACTCTAGATGAAGGCGCCATAATTTCCATAATATTGGTGGGAGCTGGCAAGATGGTAGACAGCGGGGGCCACTTCGGGACGTGGCTACAAAACCGTAACGAGATCATGCAGGGAGATCGTCTGTGTTGTATTCACAGTGTATTCGTAGTGTCAGAATTGAGAGGAAGACAGGACATGGCCTCGATACTGGCTGTGGTGGTATGATGAAAACGTGACGTCGGCCGAGCCTAGTGACTTTCTACTTGGCGAAGTCGCAGCAGCTTCGCCCGTTCCTGGAAGTGGGCACCTCGACTTTATTCGTAGCTGCAGCTTGCCCTTGCCTTTTGTCGTCTGCCTGCGCATCGTCTTCGAGTACGAATCCTCATAAATCCTAGCTTCGAATATCCTACTCGAACCTTCAATTACCTTCTTTCACTTCCGTGCTCTCGCATCGGTTAATCTAAAGGAGGAATCGCGATCGTTCTCACTCAAGCCACGTCGCATTTGGCTTTCGAACCCCTGGCAAGATGGACTTCTCCAATATCTTGTACGTGCGACATGAGGAGATTCTGCGGTAGTCTGGATTTTGAGATGCTGATAACGAATGCAGTCGTCTGGTGAACTTGGTTGTGGGTGGTATTATGGTGTTGGGAGGTAAGCGGTCGACTTCGACATGCAGCCGTCTGCTGGTCGCTGAACATCTGCTAATACTCTCGGTACAGGTGTCGCTCAGTTCTTCCCTATTGGCATGTCAGTTGACCATCTACACGAATGCGACCGAGACACTAAGATCTGAACAGTCGGAACATCATCGTTGGCATCTACGTGATCATATTTGGCCTTGGTACGAGGAGTTCACTGCAACAAGACTGTTTTCAAGAGACTGACGTACTACAAGCTGTCGCTGGGCTTGAACTGCTCCCCCAAGTCCCGCCATATCTGCCGAAATACGCAAGCTTCCTGTTCTCGTTCCTCGGGCGCGGTATCTGTCAGTATTACACATATTCTACCTGACATGCGCACCATCTAACAGAGGCCCAGTCTACGTTTTCGTCGGGTGCATTATCATCGAGAGCAATGTGTTGCGTATTATTGCCGGTACAATCGTTGGAGCTGTGGGCCTTGGGTACTGCGCGCTCGAGTTTCTGCCCCAAATCGAACCTCCCTCCAACATGAGGGACGCCGATGCTGGCTGGGGTGCCGAGCAAGTCTAAACGGCCTTCGACAGGTTCTGAACATCATGAAGGAGGGGCCGAGACGGTGAACATGGTTCATTTTGTACCTCAGCAGTTCAACCTTGAGGCGGACGCAGAGTTGTCCGGGCCATCAATCTATCGAACAACCTCTAGGATGGCATATGGGTCAGGAGGGCCTATGCCAGCGTGGAGAAGGGAGACATTGGCAAGATGTGAAATCGGTGAAGGTGGCATGTTGTGCTTGGTTTCTCGACAGGCAGGATGCTAGTCTGTATAAAAACGTGTAGACTAATGAGTATTGTGTAACGGCGTTCAGTAACAACGATTTCAAGACGAAGAGCTCGGAATATATCAGGTGATATCACGTGGTTGAATGGTTACTAAGAAATCACACGTGCATCACATCTGTCGGCCAATCATAATGGACGTGTTTGACATTACGCTGTAGAACTGTGCCTGGCGCGACATTTCGCTCCACTCGCGCCTTCTCTCCCTCGAGGGGATCCAACCCGCTGTCACTTTTATCCTCCTCCTCGTCTTTCATCACTCTGGTTCAGAAGAAATTGGCTCTTGTTGAGATCAGAATTCTCCTATCCCCTCCTCCAAAGCACCTTCTTCGCGATCACCGTGTCCTTCAAGAGAATTTTGGCGTGGTCAATTCTCTATAACGCAACATCTCACACCGATCCGCCGCTGAATCAGGTGTCTAGCCTCAGAAAATCCGCTTCCGTGCTGCTTACACACACGCCTGGTCTCTACACCATTCTTTTTGCGCTGTGAAAGCCTCGAACCTCTTTGGATTCTCTACTTCCAAGCTTTTCCGCTCTGTTGCCTGAATGGGTCGATCCTTCAGTTAACAATTATTGAATCGGCATGTTGGCTGTTCGGAGTCCTATGGACACTCTAAACCATCCTGCCAAATTGGCCTCGGAGCGCGAAAGTCTTATGCGCCAACCATCTGCAGAGGATCTTGACGCTGCTCATCAACTCGTATCTTCGGCACTTGGCGAGCGCCATAGATCCCCTCCCACTCATGATGGACATTTGAGTGACGCCGCTACCGAAAACAGTCATCGAAGTCAACCCAGTCCCAGACCCGACGCCGATGTAACACAGCCATTCAGTGAGCTCCCTGAGGTGAGAGACGACGGCAATGGATTAGGCCAAGTATGCAGGTACGTGACCCCCACAAATATAGCTGATGCCATACAACCGTTCCTATATGCCACTCCACCGCCTGGCTATGAACGTCGACACTCGCTAACCGTACCTTAGTAATTGCGGCACGACTAAAACACCGCTATGGAGGCGATCACCGACAGGCACTACCATCTGCAACGCATGTGGGTTGTATCTGAAGACGAGAAATGCACCAAGGCCGACGACCTTTAAACGCCCCAACTCAGCGGCGCCTAGCGAGAGTCCGCGCCATCAACGATCTACAACCTCACCTATAGCAACAACCGCACCAACACCGCAAGGTCAACCCGGCGCCATCCCCTACCGAGTTCCAGAGCATACGCCAGGCTCCTGTCCTGGTGGTGGAAATTGCAACGGTTCTGGGGGTGCTGATGGCTGTTCCGGATGCCCCGCATACAACAACAGGGTCGCAAGGTCTACCAATGCCACGGCGCTGTCCAGCAATCCCCCGCAAAACGCAGCAGAGAATGCAACTCCAGCCAAAGCAGCTCCTCCACCCACAATCTCAAGCGTTGCGCCAGAGTCCCAACCATCGCCCAACAATGTCTCCCTGGTCGTCGCATGCAAGAACTGTGGCACCACCGTCACACCTCTTTGGCGGCGGGACGAGCAAGGTCATCCGATATGCAATGCATGCGGTCTGTACCACAAGTTGCATGGCTCGCATCGACCTGTACAGATGAAGAAGTCTACCATCAAGAGACGGAAACGAGTGGTCCCAGCATACCCTGATACACCCAAAGCGGACCACGGCACTTCACAAACCAACGTCTCCGTTTCGCCTGAACCTGTTTCTCCCACACAGGATCCTCAGCAAGAGTCCAGTGACAATGCCCCCGCAGCCAAGAGGCGGCGGCCGCCTCCAGAAGTGGATTACACTGGCTATGTGCCCGGACCTACCAGTGGCGATGCGAAAGCAAGCATACCAAGGTCTATTGATGACTATACCGTCCAAGCACAATTAGCTGCTGCCGCTGCAGAAGGAATGCAGCTCGATCCTGCGTTGACAGATGCTGGGCGTCCACTACAAGAGGAAGGCACAGCGGAAGGCGAACAGAACGGGACTGCAGCAGATGCAGAAGAAAACCAAGAAGTATTGCGAGCTGATCGGCGGACCCAACTTATGCGCGAGGCCGAAGTCATGAGGGCGGCATTACGTGCAAAAGAACGTGAAATCGATGAACTAACATGACGACATCGGTAGAAGAGAATGATGATTTGCGTGGGAGCAGCCTTCCATCGAACCTGAACTGATTTGAAACTGAGTAATCACAGCAAGGCGCTGGGGGATCGTGTCGCACTATTTGACAGCGTGCGTTTGTCGGAAACAGTGTTGCCATTTGTCGTTGCAGGGCCAGTAGTGGCTGGGTCAGGAAACTGTGATGGGGCGTTCAGGTGTTTCAGGACTCAGACTTTGCTCGAAACCGCATCGTCAGCTGCTCCCAGGCCACGAGTGGCCGGGTCCAGAGTCTGGGTTATTGCTTATCTGAGCATTGTTGTCATCACAGTCCAGTAAGAACAGGGCACCGTTCGAACTACTTGAAAGAGATGAAGAGAGGAATGTGTTGTGATGGGATGAAGCCTGCGACTTTAAATACTATGGTGGCGGACTGCCAAGACCTGCCAGGCAAGAAGGCACCAGTCATAGGTCCTCAGCATTTACTTATTTGTCCCCGTACTGGAAGGGAAAGCTCACAACGACCTACAACGACCTACAACAAATTCACTCCTGGTTTTCATCCTGCGACAAGAAATGACAGTCGATATTCCGCTAGGATCTCCTGGCAGGACGGGAAAGCTGCAACCTAGCTGCCTGGAATCATGGAGAGGATGCCTGAGCAGCGTGAATGAGCTTCGGGCCGTGCTGCATTGTTTCTACGCGGAACGAGATAGCCAAAATGTTCTGCAAATATCGCGCAACACTCCCTGATGGTCAGAAGAAGGTTTCAAGAGATACAACATGCTTCCCAGTGTTCAACCAACCAGATGCCAATGTTCATAGATGCTTTCGTAACGTGAGAACAAAGTTGACGGATTTCCATTGCTCCCGTGAACTCCGTGATTCAAGCGCTATGGCGGATCAACCAATAATGACGCGGCTCTACATCACTGCTCATCTACCCTACAGTTGCAGGCTGCTTTCCGATGCTTCGAGCGCAATATGGCGTAACGTCTCGATAAACACTGAACTTCCCCTCGAACTGCCTCTCGCTCACACCCCTCGGTCCTTGACTTATCACAGTACCCTCGTGCGTCGATGTCAGCGTTCGGTCCTACGCTATCCTAAGTCGATATGTGGCAAGACGACGAGGATAATAACCCGTATGGGTCATACAGCAACCAGGACTCTGCGGGCGAGCCTACAAACCCATCTTTGGACACGAATTGTATGCGCAAGTCCATAGCGCAAAAGCTTGGAGCGCTGACCGAGACTCTCAGATCCAAACCAGGCATCGAGGAAGAGGGCTCTACTTACATAGTAAGGCCCTAGAGCGCAGCGAAGCGAAGTCGAAAAGGATCGACGTATATTTAGCAAGCAGTATACCTACGTTAGGGAGCCCGCCTAGCCGATTAGTCTCCAATACTTCGGCACGGAGTCCTCTTGACCGGCCAGGACCTGGTAGGGAGGGCTACGACGAGACAGAATCCGTTAAGTCTGATTTCCCGTCAACGTATAGAGAAGCTTTATTATCTTCACCCCCGTTAGCCGCGCAGGGCCAACCCATCCCATCCACGTCCCCGACGCCATATAGGAAATCTCCAAGCGGAAATTTTGTGACCGAAGATATTCGGCAGCTTCAGACTTGCAAACAACGGCTTCGTGGACGTTGATTAGGAAAGGCCACGGCGGGATCAAATCGGAAAGACCAGAGAAAGCCTAACACAACTTGAGGCCGCGGTGTATGATCTTTTCTATGATATGACCGTTTATCATGACTCATGTGAACGCCCAAGCTTCATGCCCGAGGGTCGTTCGAAGTTCTTGTTTTCCTTGAACTTCTTTACCATATGCTGCCGAACGCTAATGCTGGGGTATCAAGTATGCAAACCCACGCTATGCAGAAACACCTCACCAAGATGGACAATTGTCCCTTGTCACTAGTAACCACATTGTACTCCCTGTATGCGTCATGCTCGTAATGTTGACTTTGGTCTCTCGGCCATCGACATCAACCTCGGACTCGATGCCTCAGCTGCCTGTGGTCTGTTGGTGACGAGATTGAGGGACGTTCTGGTCTGTGTTTTGGTCGACGGTTTCGTAGCACGAGCAACATACTTCACATTGGCACTTTCATCGTCAAGAATGATGGACGAGGTCTTGATAGTGGCATGTTCGGCGGTTTGAAGTGGCGGAGTATCGGATGATCCTTCGGTTTCTTGGGTGCTTGGGGGTGTTTCTGCGTTCGGAGAGTCGATAGGCAGACGTGGAGATAGTTCGTCGTCTGGGCTCGGAAGGGGATGTGCACGTCTCCTCATGCTCTTCCTCCTATCGGCTCGTTTGCTTGATCGGATGGGCTCTCCATCATCGTCTAGTGATCTCTTAGAGCTTGAGCTTCGTTGTGAAGAAGTCACAGACGGGCTCCTGGCGCGGTATTTGTCATTCAATAGATCCATGTTGATTTCCGCCTCCTTCTTGCTCTTCTGGAGGAAGTCCTGGATGAGGTCGGATGAGAGGTCAGACCTGTTATTGCGAATGCCTCTCGAGGTGAGGAAGGAGACCGGCACGGATGGTAGAGGATTTGAAAGGGCGTTGCGAGGAGTGTCTTGAGGTTTGAGAAGGGGACTGCTGCGGCTTGCAGGTGTTGAACCATCTCGGCTTCGGGCTGAGTCGTAGTGTGCTCGCGTGACCTCATCTCCACCATAGCAAATGTGTAAGGGGATGGTGGGTGTAGGAATCTCTCGGTGTTCATTGTTGTAGGTGATCGAATCACGATCAAAGTTCTTGATAGTCGGGAGGTGAACCGTGACGTCCTGGTCAAAGACCTGACAGAAGGCTACCAGTTCGGGCTCTCCGCCGTAGGTACCACTCCGTGACATGAGGGATAGGTATTCTTCAAACGCGTCTTCTGGCTCCTGACGGATGGCCATTGTAGCGGAACGAAGGGTTCGACGTTGTTGCACGTCATCTTTGTGGACATAATGTTCGAATAGTGGTCGGTAGGTCCGCATGTGGTCAATGATGCTTGCACGTATCTCGGGGTGTTTTGCCGGAGTGCCGTAGAGTTGATCAGAGAGAGATGCAAAGAGACAGTTGCCTGTGACAAAGTCAATGGAATGTACACGTTATTTTCCTTGGGGCATTGTAGCCTTACCGTCACCTGCTATTTGCTTTTGATACATGCCCATCTTGACCAATCCAGGCCATACGACCTTGGGCTTTCGGACCATGCTCGGAAGCTGCGTTGAAAATGCATGGTCAGCCATGATCGAGACAGATCCATTGACCAGAGCATTTGGAGGATATAAGGAGGAGGAGATGCCCCGAGGCAATTCAGAAAGCCATGACAGGGCTGCAGGATAGGAAGACGACAGCTGGACAGATGTGGTGTTCGCCTTCTCCTTTTGTCCTTGCAAGGCAGGGGCTTTTTGATGATTTCACAGGCACGTATAGTGTCACTCGCTGCGGAGTTTGCAGCCCAAAAGGAGCCCCACGCGTGACTCGTTAGGCGTCATGCAAGCCGAACAAAGGGCGGAACAGGGCAAAGAGAAGGTCTAGCGACCGGGAATGCTTCCCTCTATCTTTTGCCCAAGTGCGCTCCCTCAGTAACCAGCGATAAGCGATATCGATAAGCTGCCGCACGTGATGAGCAATGAATGAACACCACGATAAGGATGTCGTTATTTGATAATGCGTTATGGAAAGATATTCAGGCTGGGTGAGAAGAACAACAAGTCTGGAATTGAGACAGCAGCAGGACCGTTTCCGAAGAAAAAAAACCCCATTCACCGCTTTCACTATACTGCCGCTCCTCAATAGAGCATTGTTCTTCTGCCTATTGTAGGTCCTCACGCGGCTGGGAAACTACCCTATTCATCTGATCCCAACGAGGAACACCTGAACAAGTGATCACGGGGAATACTGCCTGACATGATCACAACTCCATTCACAGTCCCCATCTCCAACCATATCTGAAAAGGATTCCATGATCGCGAAACCTGCGTGACACTATGTCTTGCCCTGTATTGCGATGTCTTTCAGCAGTGCAGACCATTAGCCATCCATATAGACCACAAACTTGGACATTCGAGAGATAGTCACAAAAAGCACGTCCCATATACATGGACATTGTGATGTTGAGTGATTTCACTTTGACCTGAAAAGTCGGTCATATGTGGTGAGTCAGCAAGAGCTTCCCGGCCTGGGCACTGAACACCAGGCCAACTCCAAGCAAAAGTAAGCACTGTCTGAGTCAATAAGCGCGCCAGCTTGAAAGCACATATGTCTCGGTTTTGATGTGATGTCCTTCAACTCATCGTGGAGTATCAGTCTTCCAAGGCTCGGACGGCTATCAACCATATCAGGCATAAGACCACTGATATGCCGTTCGTGCAGCCACAGCTGCATATTTTGTGATCTAGTAAGTTACAAGCTGCAGGCTTGGTATGCTCATCACCAGACGAAGTTTGTCTTCCGAAGAGCCGGCTTCGACGCTTGCCAAAGGGGCGAACGAGAATGAGCCGATCAGACCAACCCGCAAAGCTGCCTCGGAGCGTCCTGGGAACGACCGACTGGCACTCGAGTCCGAACCTTCGATCGCAACCCTCTGCAGCTGGTACGGACACATCTTGTAGTTTCAACATAGCACATACGACGAATGAAATGATGTTGCAACCGTGCTGCATGAAGGAAGTGAGGAAATTGAGCTGTGACCGGCACTGGGACTGGAAGGTAAAGAGTATGCACTCATCTTAGAGGAGTCACACACGTTGGACTGTGTGCCAGCAGATTGTCAATCAGGCTGCAAATCCCAGCGCTGTGGCTGAAGACCTTCACTGGGCGAATTCTCAACAGCATGCCTGAAGATGGCTACAAGTCCGGTATACAAGCGCCACCTGTAACGCTCCAGTCTAAAACGAGGCTGAAGCTGTTGCGCTGCCCAGGGGTGCGCCCTCATCGTTCGGAAAGCAGAGTCGTTCTGTATCGGGCGCACCCGAGTGCTTTTACGCGCCATTGACGAGTCTCAGGCGACCGGGTTTGCCATTGAGGTGCTCCATCGGACTCGATCTTTACGACGTGCAAAAAGCCGTTCGTCAGGACGTTATGAATGCTGTTGCTACCTCACCTTCATACATGTCTCGGGCCGGTCCAAACTGCCATCAAGTGTAAAGCAGGTCTGCATCAGTCCTTGGCACCTCGTCAGAGCCACCAGGAATTCATGTCCTGGCATTTCCTTTTCGTAAGATTGGGTCTTCGCTCTGTACCCGTTTGAATTGAAGTCTCGCCCACAGGAGCTATTTCTTTAGATTGAATATCAGCATTCGTCATCGCTCTCCACCATTTCCCAGCCACACAGAGCAGAGCATGCGAGCAACAATTTTCCGGCTGAGCAAGCGTGGCGCTCAGCCTGATATTTGCCTGATTAACTTTGATCAACTTACAGCGAAAGGCTGCCAGTCAGAGTCTTTGGGAAATGAAATGCTCTCGACCGTTTTGTGACTCGCTTATCGAGACTCGAGAGATTACCGACAGGAACGGACAGCATGCCCGTCACGCCCCGAAAACGCCGCTGACGGTCATAATGCTCCGGTGCAGCGCCACGGCCGACAAGCTACTTTATAGTACACGCTCGTGACGCTCTCACGAGTAGCAGTTCCAGGCCTCGTGACAGTATTTCTGAGCACGGTGTTTCGAAGGGTTATAGTTATATGGGTAACCCTGTATACTCGGAAGTGCCACCCAACAGGCTGGGATATGTTGGCGTGGCAGGTGGTGCCGATGTCATTGCTCACTGTAACCGAAATAGATCAGCGTTCTCTCGAACAGGATTATCGAGTCTGAGACATGTGCTGAGAAAGGACAAGATCGATACATGATTGGATCCCGAGGTACATAACCCTGGGAATAGCCAGATGGATAGTGTCCTATCCGTCAAGACCTGGATGTCGACTCGAAACGTGGAGCAAGGTAACTTGGCCACGGGTACCTGGGCAAACTATCTCAAAGTCCGTCGAGCCTAGGACGGAACAGGTTGATCAACAGTCTACCGGATCTGCATGTGCTTGTGGACGTCATCATGAGCAGACATTCATCAAGCCTCCGAGCAGAGCGTCATGAAAGACAAAGAGCTTGCAGGCAAGACGGATCCCCCGCGCAATCTTTGCGTGTCACTTGCCGGGGGTTTAATTCTCTTCATATGCAGGATTCCGTATGTTAAACCTGTGGTGTCAGCCTGTGGTGCCCATTATTGCTTGCGGCCGCCCTATGGCCGGCGTGGTACTTGTGCCCTCGTCAAGGTACTGCTGTGTTCCTTGCATTTCAGACGCCTGTTAAGCTCCGCTCAATATGACGCTTGTGCAGTCGCGTGTATACCCATGCCGAAGGATTCGCAGTATCATTCCTTGCCTCCTGCATCTGGCACCTCGTCGTAAACCCTTTTTGCGTCGGATCAGTAACAGGAAGTTCGGGACGGGTGATAAAGAAGCTAAAAGTTTGATGATCAGTGATGATCTTAGCCAACTGGAGATGAGCCTGCCCTGAGTAAGGGAGCGACCGAAGGAGAGAGTCCGCATCCTCGAATTCATACTGGTCGGTCCAAGAGGCAGCCATGATTGGGAAGCTTGATGCAGATTGCCAGGACAAGTGGCGGGTGACCAATATGCGTGCAGCCACAGCTGTTGTGAATCTCTGATCGTATTCCCTCGTGCAAGCCATGCATGCTTCTGCTGATGGACATCTGATGGACAATTTTCGAGTTACCCTTGGCTCTCGTGAAATCTGTGATCCCCCTGGCTGGCTGTTGCTGGCTCCAGAGTCCAGCAGCGCCGCCAACTGAGTGGCTTGCTGCTAAGCACCGCAAAAAAACCCTCGCCTGTACTTGGGGGTTCTAGTTGGTCCACCAGCACTGGGCACTTGAACAATAACAGTTTAAGCCACTTCTTTAGCACCCCCCGTCTGCTCTTCTTGGGGTCTTCTTTCTTTCGCCATCACCCGCTCCTGGGCCTGCCGCTCGCCTCTGGGTTTCGACATCATCTTTACTGCGTCACTCGCTGCACCACCACACCACCATCTTTCCAGCAACAAAGCCTGTCAAAACCGCTTACATCGAAATCACTTCCATCACATATTTGTCTCTGGGTCATTCACTCTCATTGAACAATATTGCTGCATCCAGAAGCACACCCTACGAATCCTCCTATGCATTGCACTTATTAGCCGACGCTCATTCCAGCCTTGTTCCACGTGCACCTTGGATACCCCATAACTCCCGTCATCGAGACGTCTGCCACGTCCAGAATCTGTCAAACCCTTGGGAGCCACCAACTACGCAGCAGCGCATGGTGTCCGCCTGCAAAACAATAAGCACAGCACTCTTTTGCCCTGCCTGCGTTGCTAGACGACCTGCGCTCCAATCAAGCACACCACTTCGACTTTTCCTATACTTGCGCCACACCCGTCGTCGTTGATGTCTCCAATCCAGCATTGCGATCCTCCACCCCGACTTAACCACGTCCCTTGAACGTGTCCTGCTTGGATTGGCATTATCGTCCGCCCGTCGGACTCAGCATGGGATTTTGGCCCTTCAGTGGACGCAAGAAAGGACGCGCAAGTCACACTCAAAATCAAGGATCATCTCCGTCCACTGAGGAAGGACAAACGGACACTAGGCCAGGAGTGAGCCCGAGTGCGTCCGAAGACTTGGACGCCATGGCTCGAGGTCAAAACAAACGACCTCAAGAAGGACCTCGACGACTTTACAAACAAAGAATTCCGAGTGGATCGGGAAATGTCTCCCGTGCGCAGACCACGCCAGTTCCTGGGACTGAACCATGGAATAGACGGGAGAGCCCAGCGATGGGAGCAGGAACTGGTTCCGGATCCAATGTGTACTCCCAAAACCCCATGTCCAAATCCAGCATTGGACCTGAAGATTTTACCGCTCTGCCACCAGCGCCTACTCTTATGGCCAAGCGCGGACAGTATGACCCGACTCTCACGCGAAGAAAGTCTAGCAAGCGCAAGGCTGAGGACCATGCTCGTGAGAGGGAGATTCGCGCCATGAGTTCGCCTGATCCCCTTTCGAGAAGACCCAGTTCTTACTCTGGATCAGGACCATTGCGGCGCGACACCAAGGAAGTTCCTGGGGATCTGAACCGAAAACTCCAGCGACCGAACTCGAAGGTCACACTACCATTGCCAGAGGTCATACAAGAGTCTGAAGATGTGGAAAATGCGGCGTCTTTCAAGATTGGTATCCTTGCTGCACTCAGCCCGCGGCCCACACTCACCTACGTCAGCAACCCCCGAACGTCGGCGGGAAAGCAGCCTGCGAGAATAAAACCATCGGTGGAAAAGGCCATTGAGGAGGAGGCACCTACATCCAGGAAAAGGATTGATGACTTAGCTGACGATCTTGACGCCGGTGGTCTGAGGGAGCTGATGGAGAGGGATCGACGGCGTCACGAAAAGAAGAAAGCAACGGATCGAGAACGTCTTCAACGAAAGCTTCAGCGCAAGGCCGATAGGCAACGGGAAGAAGAGTTGAGGGGTCGCCAACTTCAAGAAGCGACATCGTCTCCTCTTGGCCCGGGAACAGGCGGTGGAGAAAGACGAGGCGCACCAGTAGAGAGTGGCATTGAAAGCCCCATTGTCGCTGCAGCCAGAGTATCCCCCAGTCCTCGAGGAAGGGCCACAGAGGTATACGAAGAGGATGGCGCGGCTCCGAGTGCTTGGACGCGACCTACCAACAACACCATCAGAAATCCTTTCGAAGATGAGACTGATATTGATCTTATGATTGATCCGTTCGCACACGAGGAAGAAGAAGGACCAGCAGTGCCGGTCAGGTCGCCCTTGCGGACGGTATCACCTGTCGAGATCAAAACGAACCAGCAACCTTCTCATGCAACAACGATATCGCCCCCGACTTCTCCTGTCCAGCGACCATCGGACCGTCAGAGCTTTTCGCAAACGTCCGGGCTTGGTCGTGAAATTACACCAGATGTACCGGAGCAGGGGCAATCCGAGAGACGTGCCTCGGATCAAAGTAGCCAGCGGCAGCTGAGCTCCTGGACGAGTTTCTTCAAGCGAGGTACACGGCGGAAGCCTGGTACCGCTGATCGAGGTAGGAGCACTCCTTCCGAGTTCTCCAACACTTCCAGGGAATCCTTTGCTCGCAAACAACAGCTACCTCCTGTCGTTGTCCCTCGCACCTTCCGGCGATCAGATTCTTCCGGTGTTCCTCAAAGAACAATGTCCAAATTCCGTGAAGATTTACCCGAGTTTCCCATTTCTCCACCTGATTCTCGCGTTCAGTCGCCAGAAGCCACGACTGGTCCCCAAATTGGAGGACCCCAACACTCTATCCGACAATCACAATCAGGAACTTTGGATGATAGAAGCCTGGCTACAGCCTCAAGTAGCGCAGTCTTGGATCGAGGACCGGGGGATCCTCGTAGGTCACGATCAATGGAGATGGACACAGATATGGGGGTACACAATGGTGTGACAGTGTCTCAATCACTAGCATCCGTCGATTCTGAAGCTTCCTGGCTATCTGGCAGACCCGGCAAAAGGCTTTCAGGAGGAATGAGCCACCCCCTTCGGCAGAGCCAGTCATCTCTTCCAACAAATGCCGTTCCAGGATCCTTTGACACAGAAGAAGACGAACTTGCGCAAGATGAGTACCTCAGCACGTTGTCGCCAGGACCTGACATGCGCCGGGAGTCGGTCGATTCTGCAATGCGGAGAGCAAGCAGTACTGTGATTGACCTCGAAAGGGAGCGCCAACAGAGCCCGGTTCCCGAAGTACCTCCACTGCCTGCAGGTCATGCCCACGATGAGACATGGCATGCAGGCCTTGGGCGACAGGCAACCGTGGTTCGCCAGGCAAACCGAGCAAAATCGAAGGAGGGACTCTTGAAGGAATATGGAACCGATTCCATCGAAGGATCCCGAAAGTCGACCTCGGACGAGGATGATTCGGATAGTGATACGGAAGCACTAGGGGCAGAGACACCTGGAGCTGAATTGCAAGAGGCACCGATTCTACGAGCTCGGAGCGTTGAATACAAAGGACATGCACGACACATCAGTGCTGGAAGCGCACGACTGTTGGACATCCGACGAGCATCGTCAGTCCACTCCGATGGACCACAACGCAGTCCAGGTTTGCCCCAAACTCCAAGGGCATCAGCTATTCAATTTGAACAACAAGCATCTGCCAACATACCGTGAGGTTGCCCTCGGTGGGCGCTCATGATGACATTTTCCTTTGTCAATTCTTCGGTTTCATTTGCAGAACGTATCCAGTGGCACACGAAACACTACGGAACTTCTGATCTGAGAAACAACGACCTTGATGATACAAAAGATACCCACCAGATCGCTCCTTATACTGGTCCCTTAAAATTGTGGAGGAGATGAGAGAATATTGGATGAATTGAGCCCCTTGAGCGTTGAAAAGATTCATGTACAGTTGAGCAATTGATTTGCGAGCAGCGAAAACTTGAACTTCTGAGCGGGCTGTATTTTGCAAATACATTAAAGGAAGAAGAGAATATGTAATATCGCCGACCTTCCCTTCCCTTTCCCAGGCTCGTGCCGTGGTGAATTGGAATGATGTACGGAGTATGTATTACAATCGATGAGATGGTGGCAAGGGCATGTTGTGTAGAGTGACTCAGAGTTGCATTCCGGAAGCACCCAGTTTCTGCGGGAAATCAGATTGTTTGCTCTGGCAGAGTACTCTTGTCGTCCATGTGGCATTGCTGAAGTCGAATATTGATGAATATCTATTGATCACTCATCAGGCTCTAATAGCGGCAAGAGCCTGGTCTTCACGTGGCATGACTGAATTCCAAATTGTGGTGGTCTGTGAGGGCAAATCCTTATGGCGTCATGTCAATTCAAATCATCGTCCCGCATTTACAAGTGACTGAAGGGGGTTTCCCTCGGTTTCTCTCCCGCCAGCCTGCGCCTCTGCACACCTGTTTCTCCCGCTGCAACAGCTGTTTCTGCATTTCTAAGCCTGACGCCCTGCCTGCTCGAATCCATTGCCGCCGATACCGTCATCATCACCTCAAACACTAATAAGTTAAATCGCTCCCGATTTCTTTCCACACTTCCAGTCTCGCATCTTCCATACCACACAACAAACATACCTCACCTTCTGCACATAAATACCTTCGCCGTGGCTGCATCAATCCGCTTGTCGTCCACCAAGCTCCAGCGCATCATCCAAACAGCATCACTATCAGCTACAAGAACAGCCCCACTTCGACAAAGAACAGCGGCCACAGCAACTCGTTCTTTCACAACAACCCGACCTCACAACTTCACACAGACCCTAAACAAAATGGGTGTCCACAATCTCGCAGAGTACGTTGCCTACCACCAAGCCAAGCTTCGTGAAGAGCAGGCGCCGCGCCCCCAGAGAAGATATGGTGTTAACCCGATTCACAGTAAATCCTCCTTCCAGACCTCCGTTCTCGGTGCCGACAAACTCGTCGTCCTCGACTGCTTCGCCACCTGGTGCGGTCCTTGCAAGGTCATCGCCCCCGAAGTTGTCAAGTTCTCCGAGGATCCCGATTTCAAGGAGAAGGTCGACTTCTACAAGATCGATGTCGACGAGGTTCCCGACGTTGCTCAAGAGCTCGGTGTGAGAGCCATGCCTACTTTCATGCTCTTCAAGGGCGGTGAGAAGGTTGGCGAGGTCGTCGGTGCCAACAAGCATGCTCTCGAGAAGGCTATTCGCGCCAACTTGTAAGCAGCCGAAGACTTGCAAGGCTAGCTCTTTCTTTCGATCCAGCTATCTCGACACGCAACGCATGGACAACCGAACCGAGACGTGCGCTGAGCAAGGAAAGCAAAGAAATTGTGTACATTTGACGAGAGTGACAATGATCAAGGTTTCACTGAAAGCGCAAGAACACAGATAGATATGAACTGGCGATAGTGTCGTCGGAAGCAGACAGCAATCACGAAATTCTTCTTGTCAAGGTCTTCCGCTTCACTTTCTGTGCGTTTGATTCGTGTGCCCTACCCTCGTCGTTTCAAATCCTAGAGGCACATGGGATACACGGAGCACGTCTGGCAATCCCATGGAGAACAACACTCATGCACTCATGAGACCACATAGTTGGTGGGGCAACTGTTCTGCCGAGCCAGTCGTGTGAGCATTCTTAAAAAATGCATGCTGTAGACTGTTTCGTACTCGGCAATGGACGTGAGCAGGCTGGAATCTGGGCTGTTGAGATAGTTTATACACATGTATATCATATCTGTACTATACAAAACCCTGGATGGTAATATATACTAGTCATATTCATCGTTTGCCTGGCTCTTCATCTCGTTTAGGGCTCACCTCCTCCCGATCCGAGGACAAGATATAGTCATCAGAACCTCGGACACGCATCATCGTATACGAGGTTCATGCTCGTCAGGAACCCATCTCGATGAGCATACTACACGACGGTGCCACACTTCTTACACCGAAGTGTCTGGCCCTTGTCCGTCATGGTAGCTTTGAAAGTCCGACCCTGGCATTTTCGACATCGCAAATCGCCATCACTCCCAGGACTACTCCGCCGTCGCGTACGAGATTTGCGACTCTTGTCTCGTTCATCGTCACCATCCATGTCCCGTATGCTTGCATTCGCACTATTGGGTTCCGAAACAGAAAGCTCACTAGACAACTGACTCACATAGCTGTTCGCCCGTGACAATGGGTTTCCATCCGGTCCCAAAAGCCCGGGCGACCGAGGCACATTTTTGGCCATGGGCATCATTGTGTTTTGCACATCCCACGCCATATATGAGTGCCCCTCCATCAGCATAAGTGGGTTGTTTTGAGGCATGTCCGAGGGACTAGGGTTTGACTTGATAGGCGCCAGATGCGTTTCCGCCGACAGATGTTTTTGATAATCTGGCGCCTTCTGCTGCGGCACGGAGTGGAAACTACCCGGTGACTCGGCCGTAGGCGATTGGATTGATATCGACGGCTTATCCGGCAGTTGACCAAGTGGTGAGTGGGCTGGAGACGTTGGCGACAGGAGTGAATGTTTGTCTTGTGACGACCTTTTGCGTATTGTGAGGCGGTGTGCAAGCGATTTCCTGGGTGACGCGCTACGTGCACGTTCATCCTCAACCATTGACTTCCGTACATCAGACATACTGGCGGAAGCACCATTGGTAGTATCTGTTGCGTTGACAGAGTTTCTCCAACTCAAGATCCGATCGGTGGATTGGTTCTTCGAGGCCATTCCAAGCGAATTTCGCCGCGTTGAAGAATTGGCAGAATTTCCTGTTACTACAGATCCGCTTCGTCCGAGTACCTTCTTGGAGAATGTCGAGCCGGCCTCCCAAGACTCCTGTTTTCGCTTCTGGAACGCGCAGTCCTGTCGGAATACCTTGATCTGTCCGGTGTAGTCCGTTGTTACTATGATTTGTCCACCCTTATGGGCGCATCGGGAGAGATATGCTGGAGTTTCAGGGGCACGTCTGGGTGATCCTGATAGCCTCTTCTCGCTTATAGCATGCTTGTCGTCGCTGTTATTCGTAGGGGCGCGTGACGAGATGACCGAGTCTGCTCGACTGACCAAAGTCACTGGTGGTGGATTGCACAGATCGTATATTGGATCTCCCGACAATCCAAGCATCTTTCGAGTCGACTTGGGGGCTAATAGCGCGGTAGTAACAATCGCCGAATGAGCTTCGAACACTTCCATCGGACGTTTATCATTATCCGGCCTCTCGTTGACCGAGGTGGGCCAGATGTATACCTTTCGATCTTCGCTTCCACAAATCACATACTTCCCATCATCACTGAAAGTTGCATGTATTTGGCTGCAAGAATTTTCGTTTCCACGAAACTTGACCTCCAACGTCCTGTCCTTCAGGTTGTACATTCGTATTCGAGAGTCGTTACTGGTGATCAACAGCTTCACATCTGGTAGACCGCCGTCTCGAGGTAACGCAATGGTGTCAATGCCAGTGATTTTGCTCCCTTTTGCATTTTTCCCACGCGCGGATCGGACGTGTATTTGCGAATGTGGCTTGAGTCCTTCAGTATCATAAAGAATGCAGAGTCCATTGAGACACCCAGCGATGGCGGTCTTGCCATCTGGGGTGAATGCCACAGCAGTGATCATGTCTGGCACCTGGGTCCAATACGCCACATTCTTGTCTGGAATGCTCCACAGGCGCAACTTCGAGTCTAGAGAGCCAGCCAAGAAGAAACGGTCGTCTCGGGGGTGGAATTGAATCGACGTCACAAAATCATTATGCTTGAAAGCACACAAGCACTCAGCCCTGGTGACATGGTATAATCGGACAGTCTTGTCCATTGATGAAGAAAGTAGGAAGTTGTTTTTGCTCCAGCTCAGGTCCAATATACTCGACGTGTGGCCATCATACTCGCGGATCAGCTTGCTCTTAAAGACTGGCGCGTTGAGCTTCATATTGTCGCCATCGTTATCGGACTCGGCCAGCTTTTCCTCCGCATCACGATCCTCAGGGCTTGCAATGACCTCCCACACTCTGAGCTTTTTGTCCTGACCAGCAGCAGCGAGATATCTTCCGTCTTTTGAGAACTCCATTGCCCATATCGCAGAATTGGCGGACTTGGTCGAAGTGGTCGGTGTGGCCGCGGGAGCTTCACCAATATCGTGTATCTTGGAGTCTATTGACATTTTGCGAGCCTTTCCTTTCGGAGCGTCCAGCAGTATCTGAGCAAGGAAGAGTCTGTCGAAGTCTTTCTCCTTCCTATACTGCGCCTTTACTTTGATATATCGTGGAGGAGCAGGGAACTTGGGTATGAATCCGACCGGTTGTGAGAACACTTCGGCCTCGACGCCGGCGGCACGATCATCAGCCATCTCCGAAGCATTGTCGTCGCGAAGGTCAAGCGAATCGCGCTTCTTGGTGCCGCCCATTATCCGGCTTAGGAACGACACACCTTTCCTGTTGAGCCATATGCGTCAGCCTTGTCAATCGCATGGCCGGCGAGGCTGCGACGGGTACAGGATCAACGAGGAGGTAGGAGGGCTACATTGACCATGCACGGGAAATGGAGGGTAAGGATGTGTGTTTGTTCTTCCTACGCCCGTAATCTTGGACAACTCACTTCTTTTCCTTGCTCAACCTGCTACTGGCACCACTGTCAACTCTCCGCAGAGACCCCGGGTCGGAACCCATTGCTGCCGAGTACTGATCTTCGGATACACCGGAGTCCGCATACCCACCACCTTGCGTACTTGGCGGTAGCCTGGTGTGAGATTGAGTGCGCTCTAGGATTTGCTGATGAAGAGTGAGCACGAGAGAAAGCTATCAAGCGAACAACGGAGGATCTGAGCGCACCCTTGAGATTGGATCGAGGACGTATTCAGAGCCCGGCGCCTGCGGCTCAGGCGACCCAAGGACAGGACTCATAGTGGCAGAGGCAGAGGTAGCTGGCTTGAGGCCTAAATTGTGGCCTTGGGAGGCGTTGTGGACGGCATTCGTATTTGAGGGTGGGGTGTCTGGACAGAATGCGATGCATAGTCAGCGTGAATTATGATATAACCAGACGGGCTGGACGATCCAGTGATGGTAAAGGGCAATGCAGCTCTTGCGGCACTGGCCGCTTAAGGTTGGCCGCAGTAGGCAATCGGGCTTGCTGAGTGATGCTTCACATAATCCATTAACTGGGTGTTGTAGAACGTACACTTTTTGCTGATACTAGCACCTTTGTTGTCGCTGGTGCTGACTGTAATCATAGAAAGTTGATGCGTGACACTGTCTTTGTTCCTGGCTCCGGCCGCCGCAACAGCCTCGGCGACTTTTGAAACATTTGTGCCTGTGCCTGGACCTCGACTGGGCCGTGGAGGGGCAACCTCTGCCATTGAAGGCTACCTCAACACAAAACACACTCATACAAGTACAACAAAACAAAGATACAAGATTGAGATGTCAGCAGAATCCCACTGATCCAGGTTTTGTTGTCTACCAAGACATTATATCCATTTCCTGCTTCCACTGTGGCCGCGTAAGGCTTGTCGATCTGGGCATGGCAACCCAAGCATCCATTCACCACCACTCGATGGGTCCCAGTTGAAATAATGCATTTGAGCTGAACTGGTGGCCTCACTCGTGCGGGTCACCAAGTCACCATCTGCGCGAGAGGTAGCACGAGGTGAAGATATGCCCCACTGTCACCAGTACAAAAGAGCGCTCTTTTGCTCGCCTGTGCTCGCAAGCATGTTGCTGAGGTCATGATTTGCGAGATGGTTATGGTCCACCTTCTGCCGTTGTCGGCCACCGACGTGACCCTCTTTACTGCATTGGTAGCAGTTTGTACGGAGACCAGGCCCAGATTTCGAAAACCTCGCAGGATAAATGCCAGATCCGAGCGTACTAATGCTTGTGCATATTCTTACATAATTTAGGGAGTGGGTGAATAACTTCAGCATAGTGGTCCAAGAACCGAATACGAGGTACGAAATCAGTGAAAATGATCCGATGAAGAAGCGCAGATTTATTCGACAACAAAGCCAGACCTGTGTCGCTATTTCCACTGCAACCCACATGGCAAGCTTGTGAAGGACAAACTTTTCAGCTTCCTTGACTGGCGATTCTTCCCAAGTATCCTAACAAGAACGCCTTGTTCTCTGCTCCGGTCTGTCTCTTCTCACTAGGTAGACGATGGGATGCAGGACCACTTCCGATTGACGCCATGCTTCCAACTCGTGATGTCCGCGTGGAGAGGGGTTCCATTGCAGACAACGGAACCTCACCGTTCATGATCTGGCTTGTGCTGAGCGGTGACACTACCCCAGAGCCCGGTTGCACCATTGTTGCTCTAGGCGTAGTGTCAGGTCCTCCGCCAAATAGTGAAAGCAATGCCTGTTTCTGTGATGGTGTCTGGGATGCCTGTCGAGTAAATGATGGTCTTGCACTGATCTCAGGAGGGGTTGTGACCAACAGTGGCGATGGCACAGCTGCTGCTAAAACCGCGTGCTGACTCGTTCCTTCGCTTCCCGTGTGCTCTGGCTCAGATGATTCGGCCGTCTGTGGACGTCGAAGTATCTGAGGTTGGAATGGTTTGCTCTGGCTTTTCATCGTTGTCTTGTCTCTCACCGTCCTCTTGGGTGGTGGCTTGATGCCTTTTGGTGAACGTGGAGGCTGCTGCTGCTGCTGCTGCTGCTGGCGAGACTCATCTGGACGCGCTAAGATCTTGATGGGAGTTGGTTGATTGGGGTCATACAGTGTGCGATTCGAAGTAAGCGGACTCCGCCTCAGCTCATTGGTAACGTGCCGATGCGGTCGCGTGATAGCTTCGAACTCGGGCTGGTTGAGTGGCCCATTGATTGTTGCAGAGGTCTCACCCTCTCTAGGCGATGGGTGATTGGTAGAAGCCGAATCCCGTGAAGCCGGTTGATCGCCCTTCTTCAAAAGAGCCAAGAGAAGCTCGTTTTTGTTTCCTTCCTCCTTTCTCTGCGCAGGGGATGCACTAGTCGTGGCCGCTAATTCGACCGGTAGCTGATTTTGCAAGCCAGTTACATTCGCCTGCTCTGGTCTCGATGATGGTTTGAAAAGCTCCAACAGGGACGTCTGTCGCGCATTGACAGGGCGTCCCACGGGTGCTAAAGCTGCCATGGCAGCTTGTGCCTCCGGTCCAACTGGTAAAGGAGGCCCGAGATCTGTCGGCGGCTTGATTCCAATTTGAGCATGAACCTGCTGTGGCCCGCCAAACGAGCCCGCCAGTGGAGCAGCGTCATTTCTCGGATGCGCTTCGGGCTTTGGCAATGGCTTTCCTCTGGTAAGAAGCTCAAGTAGTCCTTGGTTTGGAGATGGAGCAGCTGCGTCTGGTGTATTTGTCGCGCCCCTGAAGACGTCCAGGAGCGATTTGGTATGGTTTGTCAACTTCGGCAACGCACTAGCCGGAGGCGCAGAAGGTTGATACGTGCGAATCTCAGTCTCCTGTTCAAGTTCTGGGTCGATGGTTCTCTGATATGGCCCACCTTGCGGCTGGGACTGCGATGGAGCAGTCGTTGAAGTTGGAGGAAGTGGCGCTTTCGTAGGCTGCTGATCAGGACGATAGAACGACGGCTGTACGGCGTGCTGAGTTTGTGGCTCGAATGATGGTGGTGGTTGAGCATGTAGTAGTTGTGGCGGACGTATATGAGAAACGTGCGGTGATTGTTGTGTCTGAGGCGGTGCAGAAATCTGCTCCAAAGGAGTCTGAGGTATAGGACGTGGTTGCCCATGAGGTGCACTGCGCAAAAGGGCCAGTAAAGCATTCGACTTCTCGGCATCCACTTGCTGCATATGACTCGGCTGTGGCACACTTCCTGCCCGCACAGACTGACGAGATCCTATGTTGAGCATTTGCTTCAGGTGGGCAGTGGGGTCTGCTGTAGCTGGCGCCGTGACCTCGGGTAAATCACTGACGATCTGGGATGCCGTTGCTGGCAGCCCAGCACCGGCGCCTTCGTAGTCTTGATCGTCCTCAGTACTCAATGGCTCAGGGAGCATCGGTGGCGCTGCCAAATGCGAGCTGTAGCGGTTTTCTTTTTTCCGTTGCTGGGCAATCCATTTCTTCAGCGGATTCAAGAAAGGTGCCACCATGTAGAATTTATTCGCATTGACGGTCGGCTGCTCTGTACCACTTCCTTCATGTTGGCGGCTCTTTTTGAGCGTTGGCAAATCCGTCAGTTTGTACCATTCGATCTTGCTGATCTCCTTTCGTGTCTTGGGCTCAAAATGCGTGTCTTTGGGAACTCCTCGGAAAACATATAGCCTCATGTGCTGCTCCCGCATCGTTACCTCAATGTATTTCATGTCTTTCTCGTCCTTCACCAGACCTGCTGCACGGATATCGAAGCCCGTTTCTTCGTAGACTTCTCGCACGGCGCAGTCCAAGTCGTTCTCGTCTTTGTTGATCTTGCCTCGAGGGAAACTCCAGTTCGCACTCTTCTTCCAGCCTTTGACAAGGACCACTTCGTCCATGGCCTCGTTTAGCATGATAGCACCACGCACTGGCACGCGAGACTTGTAGGCCAGGAATTCCGCGAAAGCGGTTGTATGGTGTTGTGCGGACCATTGTGAGAACAAGGGACAGTGCTGAAAGATCCGCAGACTGAATGCGCGTAGATTAAGGGAAGGGAGCGATGGATCAAGTGGCCGAATGAAGTCTTCGTAGAACCATTGTGCTTCCTCGACTTGGAAGCATATTCGCTCTACAGACTGGAGCTCTTCCGGTGGTAGATTGATGATGAATCGGACACAAAGGTCATCCAACCCTGCAGGTGGGTTGTTGTTAGCATGAGTACTTCCTCGTTGCCAGAGAACTCTCAGTCTTACAGTCCTCCAGCTGCATCGCTAATGTTCCTGTGTATGATTCGGTGTTTACTCATTTCCACTAATGCTCAACACTCGAAGGCCTGGGATGGACCAAGCAGAGGGCAACTTGCACCGCCACACGTCTGGATCGGTCGTCGAGTCGTTAATTGTTGTTGTGGTCGGGTAAACGTATCACTTGTGCAAGTCTAGGGAACTGCGCCGAAAGAGTGTTGTCTTTGGGCAGACGAGGCGCTGTGGCTATGCGTGGCTGTGTACTTGTGGCTGACGGAAAATGATTGGCCTCGTGCCTTCTACCTGGAGTGCGTTGAAGTTGATGTTCAAAACAGTGACGTAGGCGCGCGCAAGTCGAGAAATGTTTCAGGGTGGCAAGCAAGATTTCCAGCGTTAATACTGCATGATCAGCTTGTGAATCCCTAAATTCCAATCGACCTTATGCGAGCCAAGCTGGTCGTGACATGGTTTCGTTTGGCTTTGTTTGACTTGGAAAACCGAACCGTGACATAAAAGCCCGGAACTATTCTTTGTTCTACCTTTCCTGCCACCAGACTTGAAACCTATATCTTTCGTAGCCTGTTCCAGGCGGAGATCTCCCTACCATCCTCAAGCACAACTTCTATTCCTCTACCATGACTTCCTACGCAGCAAAGCTTGTGGCTAAGAGATTCTTCAAAGAGAATGTGGCCAACCAAAATGGTCACGAGGTACGTTGACTACCATACAGCGCATGTCGTCATTACTGATCGTTCTTTCTAGGATCCGTACTTTGAGACTGTCCCAGCGACCAGACTAGGAGGACTCTACAAGACCACCAAAAAGAGGAAGAGGGCTCTTCCACCGGGACTGACGCCCGAAGAGGAGAAAATCTTGACAAAGGCGAAGAGAAGAGCGTACCACATCGATCTGTCGCTTGGAAACCTTTGTGGCACCAGGTTCGGCTATGGCGCAGTGATCGGCTTGATCCCTGGCGTGGGAGATGCTATGGATCTTGCCCTGGCCTACATGCTATACCGCACGTGTTGCTCGGTCGAAGGAGGATTGCCGGATTCTGTGAAGACGCGCATGATACTGAATATGGCCATTGATTTCGGAATCGGCTTGATACCCTTCATCGGAGATATCGCAGACGCGGTGTACAAGTGTAACACCAAGAACGTGGTTTTGCTTGAGAAAGAGCTGCGTGAACGTGGCAGGAAGAGACTTAAGGGGACTCCGCAAGCCAACATCGCAGATCCGAGTTTGGCAGATGAGTATGATTACCAGGGTGAAGAACAGCGGATGAATGCAGAGAATGGTCCACCACCGAGATATACTTCTCAACGCGACGCGAGAAGAGCGCAGCGCGACCGCACGGGTGATCTCGAGCGTGGAGAGGGAGCGCCGCCACCAATGCCGGCTCGAACTCGATAACTTGCTTGAAATCCTGGCTTGAAGTTCGGTTATGACGAGCATGGCGTCTTATGCAGCATGATACCTAGTACCAGCGTTCAGTTGAGCATTTGAATTGACCTCATTATTCCTCCACTGTTTAGCCAGTACCCCTTTTGTTGATCGTTCTGCGTTGCGTAGCCTTGTAGCTCCCAATAGTGGACAAGTAAATCAAGTCTTGATGTCTTGTCTCATTCTCTGGCACCCATAGCAAAGGTCTGAGGTGGTAGTTTGACCACCCAGTCGTCCCGTCATAGGCATTACACAGACACGGCAAGCGGCAATCGTGCCGTCCGGCCTCCTGACTTCGAGCTTACTAGCTGTTCGGACCACATTAGCCATGATACTGGGATATTTCTCGCCTTGGGAGGTGATGTATGTGCTGAGGAGGTCGTCTATGGAGGTTGCACGTATGCTTGCTTGAGGCTGCACAGGGGTCGTATGGTCGGCCGCCTGTACCAACACGGGTTCGGATGTCGCGTGACCGTAAAGTCGAAGTTCAGATTCGTACAGCTCACGTAGCGGATAGCTGAAATTGATTCCATGCATCGATGAGCCGTCAGCGATCGTGGAGGAAACAGACCCACCTCGGCCTTTGGCAACATCTGCGAGCGCCAGCGCGGCCAAACGAGTATCAGAATGGCCCCAAAGGATACCTTCACAACCTTCGCGTTTGGCAGTTGCGACCAGCAGGCGCCGCAGCAAGATTGACTGGAGATCAGCTCGTGCCGTGTTTGAAGTAGTCGAGGATATCAGCCGGTCGAATAATTCCCTATCTGACTCGTCCTCATCGCGAGCAATTCCGAGGTATTCGAGATCGTGGGAGATCTTGCTGTCAAGACGTAGTACATCATGAAGCTCAAGTAACGGCAAAAACGTATGCGTTGGGAATCTGGTCTTGAGATCTTCAGACTGCCGCGTGATAGTCTGTTGCGCCTCCTCACCAGGGAGGACAACGCGAGCCACGACAATGTCGTATGCTGTTCTATTGCGGTTCGCAACTTGCCTCTGAAGCTGGCCATCGAGAATTTGTAGTAGAACGAGGGAAGAAATCCCACCAGACACAGGCAGAAACAACCGGCACTTTTGGTCTTCTGGCATATTTTTAATCCGATAGGACTCCATCCGCTTCAACACTTTGGAGGTCACGTATCGAATGAAACAGGCTGCACATAACCGCCGATTTCTGATATTGACGCTGGCTTCACGTTCGCGACAGTCGACGCAGGTATCAAACGTCATGACGGGCCACCTCCAGGTCAAGAGGAATAGCTGATAAGGCCTGGCTTTTGATGTACTAGACTCCCAACTTGGAAAGTCCAACAGGCGTTCTCGAAAAGTCTGCCATGTGGTGCCTACAGAGGCCTTGGCATGTGGTGGCTTGCAGTCAGGCGATGGCAACCCCCAATAGCATTCTGGCCAGGTAAAGTTGGGGGTGCCGATTGGCGGTTAGAGCTGCGATCGTCCTAATGCGCCTAAAGCTAGCCCTTGGGAAAGCCCCTCGCGCTGCACCTTTAACTTCAGAGGAGCTTCGACAACGGCACCCACTTCGCGTGCTCATGACGTACCGTCTGACTTTAACGCGGGCGTGCTGCTTTCCAGTAGACCAACATCCTGGCTTTGGAAGCTCAATCTTGCACCATGATAAGACCCTAGGACTGCAACCTTGACAGAGCGACAGCCGTACAAGAATTGCGACCGCCCATTAATGTGACCTGACGAACGTCGACTCGAACTCACTCGCACTCCTTTTGTTACACTACCTTTGTCCACCCCACTCAGCTGCTAATTATCTGTCCTACCGAGCACCATTAGCACCCCCTGCCATCATGCCTGAGGGGATCTATGCGGACGTCACCAGCGACGGTGCACCGCAATCGGGCGAAGAGCCGGTTTCAGGTCTGCAAGGGAAAGGCACAGTGACCGAGCCTTACGACCAAGGAAACGCAGATGATCCAGTGCGAACTGGCGAAGAGCCTCCATCGGGAATTCAAGGCAAAGGCACCACGACAGAGCCTTACGATGGTGGAAATGCTCCAGGTGAGCTTCGGCACTGCGTTATCGCTGCCCATCTGAGACCCTACTAACGTTCTGCTTCCGCCTAGAAAATCCGATCGACCCAGCTTCCACTACTACGTCGAGCGCTGATGCATCAACTACACTCACCTCTGGCAAGGGCGCGGATGAGCGAGGACGGGATGGACTAAAACCTCCAGCCAAAGCTCCTATAGAAGAGCGCGAGCTCAGTCCAGGTTCACTTCCCGATGGAACGCACGTCCAAACAAGCGGTGACCGTGGAGAGACTTATGAGCCTGGTAAGTTTAGCAAACTCAAGGGCAAGATGGGGTTTGGAAAACACTAGAAACAGGAAGGCATCAGGCAAGAAACACGACTTGACTCGAATCGATGTCGCCCGGCCGGGCGGTTTGCAGCGAAGCATGGGTCCATAGATGGTACCTATGTAATGTTTGTATGAGTAACGAAAACCTTGATGTTCTCATATTCATTTCCTTGCAGCGTGTTATGCGCAACAAGTTAAAAGACCTATATCGCGATGCCAAATCGAGGGGTGACCACTGACCACGCGGTTAAAGTCCGGAACCGGCCTTAAACCGACAAAGTCCGATATACAGTATCACAATGGTGTAATCTATCAACATCCCCTCAACCGCATTGCTAGTTCTCTTTTCTGTTTCGCAGTCCTTTTCTAGATTGTATCGCATAGAAGCACGAGCTGATCCGTTCAACACCTTTATAGTCTCCATTCGATAGTGTTTTATAGCGACACGAAATGTCTTCCTCAGATATACCCAAGATTGAGGCCGGGAATTTGTTCAACGTCAATGGCCTGGTTGCTGTCATCACTGGGGCCGGTTCTGGTGAGTATGATATTTCCACTGAGGCATGATCTCGCCTCTTCCTTCCATGTAATCAACACCTTTCATGCTTATAGGCTTTTCTGGTCTATGGGCTCATATCTGACATCCCTCTTTCAGGGCTGGGTCGAATGATGGCCAGAGCTCTCGCGGTCAATGGAGCTTCGAAGGTCTTCATCATCGGGCGCCGAGAAGACGCACTGAAGGAGACTGCCGAATCTGTGCCAGGAGGCAAGATAATACCTCTGGTCGGCGATGTCACATCAAAGCAGTCTTTACAACAATGCTACGACAAGGTCAAAGCCGAAGTGGACTCGATCGATGTGCTCGTGGCGAACTCCGGCGTATCTGGCCCGCCTGTACCTGTTCTGGATTCGGAGAGAAAGCCCATTGGCATTGAGCAGTTGGTGAAAAACATGTGGGCCCCCGAACCAGAGGACGTTAACTCGACGTACCTTGTGAACATTACTGGGGTACATTTCACCATTGCTGCCTTCCTGCCTCTCCTCAACGAAGCAAACAAGAAGAGACCACAACCAACTAAGGATAATTTCAAACCACGGCCTCAGATCATCACTACCGGCTCCATCGGCGCATATAATAGATTTTCTTTTGGGAATCTCTCCTATGGTCCTTCGAAGTGAGTATGCTTGTTGGCGAAAGACTGTGCCATTGAAGCACGAGTCTTTCGGTTTGTCCCAAGTTTTACCGATACAACTTTCTGACGATTGGTAGGGCAGCGCTGGTCCACATGTCGAAGCAACTCGCTACGTCTCTTGTTCCTTACGATATCCGAGTGAATGTGATTGCACCTGGTCTGTACTTCTCGGAGATGACGGAGCGCATGTACAAGACACAGGGCAAAGAGGAAGTCCACAATGTGGAAGGCACATGGGAGAAGGATGTGGTTCCCGCCACAAGAACGGGTGACGAGGAAGATATGGCTGGCGTGATTCTTTGGCTCTGTTCGCGCGCCGGCGGCTACATCAATGGTTGTACGGTCGTGACCGACGGAGGACGACTCAGTGTGCTACCATCCTCGTACTAAGAGTGATGTGGTCAGGTGGCATCGCCGAATCGGTAAGTTGGTGAAAGTGAAAGAATAGATGGCTCGATATCTAGAGGTACAACCGGACAGTGCGTTTTGCGGTGCTCCTGTATGGAAGTGTATCCCAATAGCCATTGGCCCTTAGAAGGGCACCAGCTCAAAGCTGGTAATCAATATTCAGATGAAACCTCCTGTTTTTCGCGTTCGTGTAACTTCTCGTTGCTCTTGGTGCTCTTTCGATGCGCAACGCTAGGTCATGTCCACGTTACAAATAGGAAACTCCTTGAGCTCAATAAGTAAGGGAATCTCAATTGAACGCAACGAACTCCCAGTAGCACATCATGGACCTTTAGCCTACGATTTTGAGCCTGTTTTTTCCGCTTTCTCGTTTCCGTTGAGAGTAGGACGGTCGCCAGAGACGAGTACTTGCATTCCGATCTTGTCCTTGTCGGACGCCTTGTGACGTTGCGGAGAAAAGGTGGTCCACGTCCATATAATCACTCGCTTGTCCGGTCCAGTACCCAAAACGTTCCGCTTCTGCAAACGCTGCTGTTCGATGCAAGTTACCGCACCCAGTAGCATATCGGGGACACAAACTAATATAACGACCGAGAGCAGTATTGGGAAACTGGTGGCGTGACCACTTGAAACAGGCAGCCGAAATGGAGGAATAATCGACGAGAAAGGAGTGTTTAGCACCGACATGTGCTCAGCCTCGTCTGTGTCGTGGCCAGAGTTGATCAGTAACCGTATCAACTAGGTTCACATTTCGATGATTTAACTTATCATCGGGAATTCGAGATGCGATATGGTGCCACATTATTGCCTGTGACGGAGAGACCCTGTCGAAGGCCCGTGAGTGGCCCCCTGGTCGGGAGAAATGCAGGAACACTTTTGCCGGATGACACCACCTCACGTTGAGTACCTCACCGCCCGTAGATCACACGCTCCAATTGGTCGCCTCCCAGATCTAGAAGGACTTAAGCACGTCCTAAAGCTTAAGATTGGAGCCGGGAAGACCCAAATCTTCGTCCCCGTTCAACAATTCAAGTTCCATGAAACGAAATTTCTGGGCAGCCATCCAAGGAGTCTTTGCGGATACAGTACTTAACACTTTATCTTTGCTGTTGTTGTAACCACTGTCTTTTTTAGAACTCTTCTACTCCCCATACGGCCCTCCTTTTGATCTTGCGACTCTGCAATTTGAGAAGCCCAAAAAGGTGAACGCGCCTCCACAGATCGCCGCCTCCTTCACCGCTACCTCTTCATAAATCCAACCCCTCCTCGAAGAGACGGAAAAGAGTGTCCAACCGGAATTAAGAATCTCTTCACGCCAGCCTTTTCTTCCCACGAAAGTCGCAAGCATGGCCACGCGACCACAGAACATCGGCATCAAAGCCATTGAGATATACTTCCCCAGTCAGGTATGCGGTTCGATAAGAAAAAAGCAGTCAACTGGAGTTTGAAAACTGATAGCGTGTTGCAGTGTGTCGACCAGAGCGAGCTGGAAAAGTTCGATGGCGTTTCTGCAGGAAAGTACACCATTGGTCTAGGCCAGACCAAAATGTCATTTTGTGACGATAGAGAAGGTGAGGAAGGTGCAGATCGCGAGAGTTGAGGATCACATACTGACCAGCTGGGTTTAGACATCTATTCGATAGCCCTCACTACCCTCACAAACCTCATCTCCAAGTACTCGATCGATCTGAAGAACATCGGACGGTTGGAAGTTGGCACTGAGACTATGCTCGACAAAAGCAAGAGTGTCAAGTCTGTTCTGATGCAGCTGTTCGAAAAGTGTGGAAACTTCAACGTCGAGGGAGTGGACTCTTACAATGCCTGCTAGTAGGTCTTAATCGAACATGTGCAGTGTATGCAGTACAATACTAACAAGGAATAGTGGCGGTACCAACGCTCTCTTCAACTCTGTGAACTGGGTCGAGTCTTCTGCATGGGATGGACGAGACGCCATTGTCATCGCGGGTGATATTGCTCTTTACAAGAAGGGTAACGCTCGTCCTACTGGTGGTGCTGGCTGTGTTGCCATGTTGGTTGGACCTGACGCCCCTATTGCCTTCGAACCTGGGTTGCGCGGTTCATACATTACCCACGCCTATGACTTCTACAAGCCGGATCTCACCAGTGAATATCCTTATGTCGATGGTCAATTCTCTCTCAGATGTTATACCGAGGCTGTCGACGCATGCTACAAAGCATACAACGCACGGGAGCAAGCACTGAAAGCACAAGCCAACGGCCATGCAGTAAATGGAAATGGTGTGCACAAAGAAGAGGACGATAAAGCCCCACTGGACAGATTCGACTATATGGCCTTCCACGCACCAACCTGCAAGCTCGTCTCGAAATCTTACGCCCGCCTGCTGTACAATGATTTCCTGAACGATCCAACCCACCCCCAGTTCAAGGAGGTCGCACCTGAGTTACGAGATATCGATTATCAGGCGTCGCTGACAGACAAGAATGTCGAAAAGACCTTCATGGGTCTTACGAAGAAGCGCTTCACTGAACGAGTGCAACCGGCCATTCAAGTTGCCACCATGTGTGGAAACATGTATTGTGGCAGTGTATATGGTGGACTGGTTGGACTTATCTGCAACATCGCTCCCAAGACGTTGCAGGATAAGAGACTAGGTGTCTTCAGTTACGGCAGTGGCTTGGCTAGTTCGCTGTTCAGCTTGAAGGTGGTCGGTGACACCACCGAGATGTCAGAGAAACTCAACCTACAAGAACGACTGGATGCTCGCCGGGTCGTGGCTCCAGAAGTGTATGATGAAATGTGCATGCTGCGAGAGAAGGCCCACCTCAAGAAGGACTTCAAGCCGGCCGGCAAGATTGACGATATTGTTCCTGGAACGTACTATCTGACCGAGGTTGATGACATGTTCCGACGCAAATACGAGATCAAAGCATGATTGAATGTGTAGGAGGAGAAGATATGCTTCATTGTTGCCGCAGATACGTTGTTTCAGATGGCGGCGTTGAATCTGGATTGGCCGGCGAGCCAGAAAACCTTATGATAGAGGGTTTGGGAATTGTCATTGGGTGTCTACTGGTTCGTTGAGCAAAGGATTGCTTTGAACCTCGCATGATCGTTGTACATATGGGACTGGAGCCGGGGTGTCTCTTCGGGCAAATTCGAGCATCATTTAATCAGCAGAAAGAATCTCTACATGTAGCGTGCTATATCGTCACCAACAACGTCGGGCCTGGAACAGTTGCGATGTGCAGCAGTAGTTTACTTCTTGCATCGTGCAGCAACCATCAGCCTGAGGCCGGCCAGTAGAAGACCTGTTTCACGTCGATGAACAGCAACCTGAAACATGCGGTGAGTTCTGACGGCCAGAACGGCCATTGAAAGCAAGAGGAAAGACACCGGTCGATGCAGGTTAAAGGCCTAAAGACGCAGAAAGGTGCAGAGTGCATGTAAACGAAGAGGTTGGGAAGCAACAGCCGTGCGAAGTTCGTGAGATAGTCGTGTCTGCTGTATCAGGGTATATCAATGACTCACGTGTGCATAGCGTCAGTTTCGTGTTTCTCTGGTGGAAGATGCGCGTTCAAGGCGTGTTGCATTTCTATCGGCAAACCTGCCTCCAACTTCAAATTGTGGTTGATTTTGTGTTTCCCTCGTTGCTGCTGCGCCACCATCTATAGTTTCCACCCTTCTGTTCTTCGTCTATTCTATGCAACGGGCGCCAACCGTGGCCACCAATGATGGTTTCATATCCGGCAGAGAACTCAAAAAGAACTGCCAATGAAACAGGCTGGCCGTACCAGCGCTTATCTGAAATGCCATCGGATTTATGCATCGCGCTTCGCGTCCCCTTCAGCCACGCTTTCAATCTCAAGTATTCGGTCCGACAACACTGCCGCCCCGGAAGCTCTCACCTTACCTCGAAATAGTGAACGAAGCGCCGACAAAGATTGCATCGTAAGACACAATGAAATCGTCCAGAAGCTGGTTACACGCAACCGGCCACTTTGACCATGTCTGAGGTACCTCCCATGGCCCCGAAATAGGTGCATTCGTTTCCATCCTCTCTGGCGCGCGTTCTGCACTCCGCGCTCCACGATCCACGATCCACGGTAGGTACCGAGCCTGGTGTATCCAAGATCGGATTGCCGAACAACGCCTTCGACGTGTTTGTTTCTATGCTTTTGGTCGGGTTGCTCCACGTTTCATCTGCATGATGACCTGCAAGACATTGTTGGTCGGGCTTCATTGTTGCCCGCTTTTGGTCGCATAGCTACCAGCCCATTTATACCTGGTCCTTCCCTCCCCTCGAGCTTTCCCAGCCTTTCGTTCTTCTAAGTTGCAAGACTGAATACTCGGTTCATATACCATTGGTATTCCATTTCCTTACTGTTTGCTTTCGCTGTTCTTCCGTCCTAATCTGTGGTTTTCGAGAAGCGGGCTTCTCGTCCCCACCACTTTATTTGTCGCTCCCACCAAAAGTCGCCAAATGTGAGTATTGTGGCCTTGGTGCCTGGTCTATTGTACGATGCTGACTGTAGGTTGCAGAATGTCGTTGGCACCTTACTACTATAGACCCCTTACGCCTCCAGAGGCAACGGGCGCTGCAGGTCAGCGTGGTCATCATCGGAACTTGTCGACGTCGTCATACGCCACGATTGACACCTCTCCCGAATCAGTAATCACTCTTAATTCAACGCCAAACCGATCGCCGGTTCTCCGCCAGCATGGCCCAACGCTGCTTCCAAAGATCAGGTCACAAGATACCTCCGTGGATCCTCGTGCGATGCATCGCCCATCCATGCATCGACGAACCTTGTCCTCTGCTCAGAATACCAAGAGCGCCCGTCCACCTATGTACAGAAGCGTGACAGAGCCGGCGGAGTGTTTTCCCATGATGTCGCCGGTCTCCAGTGCTCCTAATTCACGATCGAATTCACTGATGCCTTCACCAAGCCTCTCAAAGGCACAGTTGAGCGTGCCAGCCAGGACACATTCCCGCTCAGTATCTGCTTCAAGTGTTGATACTAATGTCCTGAATCGTTTCGGCTATCCCACCTACCGCCAGCTACCTGTGTACATGTCTCATGAACAGGAGACGCCTTCTCCTGACCTCTTTGCCACGACGTTCATGCCCTACACCAACATGACCATGCCTGATCCACCTGTGATCAATCTGGAGGGCATCAACCTTGAGGGCACATTCGATATGCCGATTGACCTCGACACCATTTCACGCCCGTGCTCCATGAGCCCACCACCCATGATTGCGCCAATGTCTACCACCAGCATGCTAAGCTACCTGACTCAACCCACGCAACCAATCAACCTTGTCAGGCATCTGACCTTCCAGCAAGGTCGCGGCCTCACCAATCACTTCTGGTGGGATGTTCGCAATGTTCGGCCATGGAAGTCGTTCTCCATTCAAACCATGTCAAATATCCCAGACCTCCTCACGTTGTTGAACTTTCAGCACGACACAGCATGCCTGCCGTTCACCAATACAAACACAAACACAGTAACCCCTGCATCCGAAAGCGACCTTGCCAACCTGATTTCCAAGATCTATTTTCCAAAGGTCAATGCTGCCACCAGGCTGTCTCTTGGAAACAACTCGATCTGCTTGTACCCTGCACCAACTCCGACAGGGTCTGGCGTTAGTTCGAATGTCGCAAATATTCCACACTTCCTTGCCAACTACCCGACCGACAACGATCGGACCCTTTCAGGACTGCCACGAGGACGCGTCGTTGGTTTGGTGCGCTCCTTTGACCGATGGAATACTGGTATGCGCCGCGAAGGACCAGCCCGCAAGGTCGAGTACCTCCGGACCTTGGCCCATTTGCAGAAATGCATGCGCGATCACAGTTGTCGCTACGGATTCATCATCACGGAGATTGAACTTGTGTGTGTCCGGGCTGGCTGCGATGACCGTGATCAGCCATACTTTGGATTTCTGGAAGTTGCGGAAGCAGTGGAAACCAAGACTTTCGCTGGAAAGGACGGTGTTCTATCGAGGGCAGGCATCAACGGCGAGATCACCATGACTGTCACCATGACCTTGTACTATCTTCTGATGCTCGCCAAGGCCACTCCATTGCCGGCTCAGCCGAGCAGCTACATGGATGTTGGCGGTTCTGGTGCGCTGTCCAGATCAAGAGTCTGGGATGGTGGGAACGGTGGCAGTACTATCTGTATCGACGAAGATGGCGACGTGGAAGAGTTGGGCAAGGACGGCAAGGACAAGTGGATCCCTGAACCCCAGATGGGCGAAAAGAGGGAAGCAAGGACTGTTAGAGGTTGGGTCTGGCCGAGCGATCCGTGGCACAAGAGAGAAGGAGAACGTGGTGAGCGCGGAAGTGGTAGAGCTGGGAGAAGGGGGTAGCATAGTGGATTTTGCCTGGGTTGAACTTAGGCAGGGTGCTACGAATTGTGCATTACGAAAGAAAGTTGGATTTTGGTACTGATTGGAAAACGATGCCATCCTGGCGATGGGCTCGAAAATGTGTAGATTTGCATAAAATGTAATACGATATATTGATAGTGCTGGACTGATCATAATGTCGCAAATAATCGCATTTTAGTATGTTGGTGTGAGAGCACACCATCTTTGGAGCTTTCAAGAGGTTCCCTGTATCAAAGACATTGTCAGCAACATTCGCGAATGGCTTGATGTGTGAGACAATGATCAGTGTTGCGAGCACCTCATACTGTTGAGCTTGAAGTTTGCACTCAGCGACGGCAGCGTTTGACGGCGCCAAATTCCGCCTCGTCAGTTATCGTTTGAATTTATATGTAAATCATAGGAGTCTGGATTGCAAAGAATGAAATTGTTGGCTTACCATGAGCTTCTGGAAGAACCGGGGATAGCTGTGCTGTGAGCAGTATTAGACATTGGAGATCAAACGATCATACATTTGCATTATGTGAGTGACATTAACGAAGTCGAGACATGAAGGATTTGTCTTCAGATGAACAGACGAAAAGAAATGGTCTTCCATGTCGAAACGTTCACCAGACTGCTTGGCAAGCGAGCAGCCACACGTGATCACGTCTGTGGGTGGCCGTGGGTGACACAATTGTTACCTGACCCTGAACGGGTGTTTAGCGAACGCAGTTGCGGGCGGATCACCACCAGGACTTGGATCTGCAACACCTAACTTACTCACCATACAACTTTTGGGAGCCCGGCATCCTGCAGTTGACAGGCTTTGTGCAAGTCCCGGTAAATACACTTCAAAATGGGTGGTACGTCTTTGTCATTCGCAGAATCTCTTCGTCGGCCCTGCGAGATGCAGGGCAAGGCGCGAGACCGAGACACATTCCAGGGTATACTGAGGCTAACTTCGACGGGACAGACTTCCAGAGCATCGCTCGTATGTGTTCTACATGCCTCCGACCGTTCACGCGAAGAGAACATCCCTGACAAGGCGACAGAACAATTTGTTGATTTCTACTACAAGACCTTCGATGGCGACCGAACGCAGTTGGCAGCTCTCTACGTACGTTCTCCGCCAAACACATGTGTAAAAGAGCGCCTGCTGATGAGAAGAAGAGAAACTCCTCGATGCTCACGTTCGAGAAAGATCCATTCCAAGGCACACAGTCCATCCTCGAAAAGTTGACGGTATGGTCGAATTACTGATCGAGCACGAGAATGAATGCTGAATGCTGATGGCGTACTCAGAATCTGCCCTTCGCAAAGGTCCAGCACCGAGTGGACACCACGGATGCACAACCATCGAACGAGCAAGGCGCGATTCTGGTCTTGGTTACTGGCGCACTGATGGTATGACAATCCAACCATCGTAAGAGTCTGGCATGGGTTGGTCTCTGACAAGACAACGATAGGTCGATGATCAACCACAACCGATGAGCTATGTGCAGTCATTCAACCTGGTTCCCGAAGCTGGCAGCTACTTCGTGCAGAATGACGTCTTCCGATGTAAGAACACGCCTTACCATTGCCTGGTCCAGGGTTAGAGCTAACGACGTTCGCAGTGGTGTATGCGGCAGGCTGATCGCATCGGGGTGTCGAGAAGCATGATTGTTCGGAGCCAACGAGATGATGCATAGCAGGAAGGTGCAATACTGCAAGACCGAGGGCTGGGCTGCCACGATGATGAAGATGAACATTGAAGATAGATTTGAGTTCAAATAACAGCAGGCAGTTCAATAGCAGACTGTTTCGGACTTTCGCAGCTGTCTAGAAAGGATTTACAGGTTGAAGCCGTTGAGAACATGGGCGCCTTCGGCGACTGTTCACATGCCACTACATCCATTCATATCTCTCAGACCGCGCGTTCTTCTATTCTCGCCATGTCGATGTGCCCACCTGTACTTGTTCAGACTGTTGACCCATGCCAGTTGCAGTATAAACAGTAGGAACAGGTGATTAGCCGACCACGAGGAATGCAGACAATCTGCAGGAATATGCCACGTTCCTGCAATTCATGATGCATATCCGGGGGTCGGCCCGGGCTCGGTGGGAGTAGGTCGTTAAGGTAGGTCCCGAGTGGCCTTACTGAATACGCGTGGCTGTGACTGCTCGAGCCACCAACCGCTGAGACTTACAGCTAGGCTGCTGCATTTCGATCACATATATAGCCCGAGGGAGATTTGAATGCTATAGAGGTCAGTCATAATAGAACTTCGGCTTTGCTGCAGCGACGCAGATCGGAAAGGAAGTGTGGATTCGGCACTTGCTGCGCTAACTTATAAGAAACGCGTGTTGCAGCTGCCACCAAATAACGAGACCCCCGTGTCCCTGTTCGGCTGTCAGCAACGACAAACATTTGATTGAGAACCACCGTTGTTCCCCTTTAGCACCACCACCTTTCTCTCGCAATACCAGACCGCGCGACAACAACTTCCTACCACTTGTTCAGTATCCTCCTACCAGTAGTTTCCACAAAGGACATACGCCCGACGTCGTCCTACCCCGATTGTCACAACACCTGTCCACTTCACAGTCACACAGTTAAGACGACCACTCGACGACACAATGACTCTGGCCGACGAATTCAGGTCGCGTAACTTTAGTGAGTATACGACTCTGTCCGTATGAAATTTCCGGAGGCTGACGGCAGTGCGCAGGTATCTATGGACAATGGTAAGCACTCTCGTCCCTACACACTGCTACGCGATCAAGCCCAGCGCCTGCACCGCATCATCTGCAACCCCAAGCGTTTCCGCGCGAACATCGCAGAAAATGAGCAATAACGACTGCTGTCTTTCTCGCAGCACAAGACGCTGACCGACACCTCATAGGCTTGGAGTATTATGCATTATCCTTGGATTCGCCCTGGGGATTGCGAATATCTTCCACTTCAACCTTCTCATTATATTTAGCATCATCCTCATGTAAGGAACTAGTCCTGCGTTCGTTGCCGCGCAAAATCGCTGACAACGACTACAGATGTTCAGCCCTGATCCTCATATTCATCGAGATTCCTCTCCTGCTTCGAATCTGCCCCACTTCTTCCAAATTCGATGCGTTCATCCGCCGATTCACCACCAACTATATGCGAGCAGCGATCTACGGCATCATGTCCCTGGTTCAGTTTCTTAGTATCATAGTGGACTCCAGCAGTTTGATTGCCGCAGCAGTGTTCCTGGCTTTGGCAGGGGCATGCTACGCTTTGGCAGGATTGAAACAACAGGAGTTCGTCGGAAGCAAGACACTCGGTGGACAAGGCGTTGCGCAGATGATTGTCTAAGCGCACCGCTCCAAGTCACATATTCTAATACCGTTCAACTCGACATCAATTGACCGAAAAGTGATTTGTGGATGTACTCCTAGCGACGGAACTGACGGAGGGAGCACGGCGCGTGGATGGTCAAGGCGTTCGACACTTGGACGGGGTGCTTACTACGGGGTCTTTGTTTACCGTCATACGAAAGCAGTGTTCCTACCGATGGGATGGACAAGCTGCTGGCGATTTGCTTGCGGTGGTCGACGCGCCGGGCTACGCGGGACACATGGCTTTGTTGAAGCACAGACCGTCTGCCGGAACGTCTGCTCGAACGGAGTCCTTCATCAGGTTGTGGACAAGCGTTGGCAGAAAAATGATGCACCATGGAGGGTCGAGTATGAGAAAGGCCGGAATTCGCAATCACCTGAGAAGGATGCTCATGCAAGAACCAGGTTTGTGGGAGTGGCTCTGCTTTTGTGTGGCTTATGCTGGATCCTGCTTTTATGGCTTCGACAAAGCGTTGAATCGTAGGTTACAAAAATTCCTACACTCTTCCTGTTGCATCCGTATTTCTACAAGTACATATCGTGGGCTATACGTGAGGCGACCACTTCTTCTTATACTGGCCAGTGTGAAGTTCTATTGGACGTGTTGGAGCCCTGTGGCACTTCGGACATTCGTTTAAGGGGACCGATATCGTGCTAGTCCACATGGAGATCATCGTGTTCGAGAGGCTGAGCCCATCGTTTCACGTCCATTCGTGGTCCATCTCAGTCTCAGCCTTCGGACGCCTGAAATTGCCCAGCCCGTTGCTATCTGACTCTAGCTATTACTGGTTGTTATTTGGGGTCCAAAGGTCTACCGAGCCATGGTCACTTCTGGACTTCTCCCAAATTCAGCTTTAAGGCTGAGAAAATGGCCCTCGACGACATCGTTGGCAGCCTCACATACTGTTACACTCACAACAACCATTTGGATTGAGATGAACTAGCACACCGGCATACGACAATGTCGACTCAGAACTTTATTCCCAGCCATGGCCGCCAGCAATCCATCGCCTGTCCACCTCGATGTTCCTGTGACGGACGCTGAACGGACTCAAGCTCAGGCCCAACGGCGGGAATATGATAACTCTTCCGATATTCTACCAGAGCCAGTTCATCAACCACAGGAAGAACAACAAGTGCCACCTTCACGTTTTCCTTCTATACATGGTCCGCCTGTCGTACAACAACTCTCTCAAAGTCTATCGCAAAGATTCGGGAACCGGAATTATGTCCCTCTACCAGACTTCCACGAGGAAGACGAACCAAACTCAATCAACCTTCGAGAACGGTCAGTGTACAAGCTTGATGCTGGAGACCTGCCTCCTTCATCGGCACCGATCCCTCAGTTATGGACTCCCATCTGGTTGAGACGATCGACTCTCGGCCTCTTCGCGCTAGCCTTCGCTCTTCTGGTGGTCGGCCTGACGCTAGTCTGGCATTTTGACCAAGTCAATGATGGCTTCAAGGTGTCCAGCGGCATGAAACACTATGCATGGGCTTATGCGCCAACTGTCGTTGCTGTGGTTATTGTTGCACTTTGGCGCATGGTGGACTATCATGCTAAATTGGCCATGCCATTCGATGCGCTTCAAAATGGCCCTTTGAAGCCCTCAGAAAGTCTCTTCGTAGACTACATCTCGAAGTTTCAACTCGTGGCATTGTTCGAAGCGATCAAGAACAGTCACTTCGCCGTCATGACTACGGTCACAGGATTTGTGTTGCTCAAAGTTATGGCTGTGTTCTCTACGGGACTGCTACTTTTACTTCCCACCCAAGTTACGCAGAAAAGTGCCTCCATTCAAGCGCTAGGGTTCAGTTCGGATGCTTTCGATCCAAGCACAGCACTGGATGAGTCGTCCTTCTCTCCCTTACCGGTCTATGCATATTACGGTTCCATGGCCCAAGGTATACCTCTCGCAAGTGGTGTGGCTTTTGACATGGCGTATGGTGTCTTGTCCATCGTGTCAAACTCGTCATTAGGGAAGGATGCTGTCATATCGGGCACTGTGGATGCATTCCTGCCTCTTATGACTTGCAATGCCCTTGACGCTCAGCTGGACACCCCAATCATCGTCAACGATACTAATTCGGCAGAGGCTTTTGCGACGTCTTCCGACCTATTACTTACCATCAAAGTCGGAGGAGCATGCACCCAGTCTTCTTCTATTAGTGTTCCCGCGGACAACCCGTACACAAATATTGTCTCCCAACGTCAGGTCACGGGTACGATCCAGGAGATCTATTGCGAACCGGGAAACGGAACTGTCCCAGATTCGGATGGGCCAGCAGGATTGCTATTCACTCTTACCGACATTACCTATCAACAGACTCTGTTCGACAACGCAACCCAATTAGCTGGAGGGACTTTTTCAATCGCGAGCAATGTGTCCCGGACAGTTACCAATATCACAAATGTATTTTGTGTCCCTTCATACGTTATGAGCTCGGTCAAAGTGACCAACAAGACTCAGGCGCAGGACAGCGACCAAGCCAATACCGTTACACTGTCAGAGGGAGCCACCAATAGTAGTTTGGCCACATTTTCAGCGTGGAACGCTACCAACGTGTTTGTTCAATCCGCTACCCTTGCGCAGGCGCTTTTTGGGAGTACGGTTGATGATGATACCACCACAAACTCAAGTGGGATCTTTACTTTGATGGCTCTTACCCACGGCTCGCAGGATATCGACGCGCTTTTGGACCCTGACAAGATGATGTTGGCCGCCCAAGACACATACAAGGGTATCTTGTCACAGTATGCTCACCAAATGCTGAGGGCAGCCAATGCGAATGATGTCGAGGGAGGCACTATGACGCATGAAGAATCTAGGCTCCGCGTGAATGATGTTTCTGTTTGGACGATGGCCTCGATATTCGGGGTGCTCATGCTTTTCTGCATTGCGTTAATATTCATTGCGCCACGAGCAGTTGCTCCGCGTGATCCAAGCTCAATAGCCACCGTCGCTACCATCTTGACACGAAGCACCGAATTGAACAGACTACTGAGCCGGCCAGGGATTCCGAGTTTTGCAAACCAGAAGTTTGCCCTGGCTGGATTCGAATTTGGCACCGCCATTACCACCACAGACTCTGGAAGATCAAATTTCAAGATCGTAACTTCGGAAGGCGAGCCAGAGGACTCTCAGACAAAACCCAGCTTGGGATTAAAATGGTGGCTGCCTATGACAGCTACCATCCCAGTTGTCATAATGACCTTTTCACTTCCACTGGCGCTCATTGCCATTCTGGAAGTCGTTCAAAGATCCTCCGACAAGCATCATGGCATATACACGGTCCCCGACAACGACTGGACCGAGATCTACAGTCACTATATCCCGACTGTGGTAATGGTGATTATCGCAACGTTAGTCAACATGCTCGATTTCAATGTCGCTATGTTTGCACCGTGGATTAACCTCGCCAAGGGGGACGCCATCAGCAGAAGATCCATACTGAACCATATCTTAGGGAGGTCGCCTCCGTTCGCTTTCCTACAAGCTTTCCGAACCCGAAACGTGGGCGCTGCTCTCAGTCTCAGCGCAGCAGCATTGGCGAGCATTCTGACGATCCTCGTTTCTGGGCTCTACACAGTGGAGCACGATACTGGGAACGGCACCAATGTATCGCTCACGCAGCTAGACACGTTCAACCTGCAATGGTCCAACAGTTACTCTTCGGATAATGGAGCAGCTGCCATGACCGACCTAATCATGCACCAGAACTCCAGTTACTCTCAATTTACCTACGAAGGTTTGGTCTTTCCCGAGATCTCCATCAGCAATCCGACGTCTTCTAGCGCTGTTTCAACCGTGAGCGGAACGACCAGCTATATATTGCCAGCCGTTCGAGGCAATTTGAGGTGTGAGGTTCTCCCTAACGCGTCGTTCATTGTGAATACCCAGCAAGCCGGAATCGACAGTGCTTATGCCACGGACCAAGCTTTCGTGACGGCTAGTGCACCATTGCCAGACTCATGCAACCTTGGTGGTGCCGGCGGTACTGATGCTTCAGTTACATATGAGAACAACTTTGAACTCCCTTCTGGCGGGCAAGGCACCTACGCTGGTGCGCAACTAGATCTCCTTTTCGGCCCCAATGCGTCGACATACGGAAACTATGGTGAGGCTCGCGGTCAATATATAGGCGACAACCCTGCCGTAGGATGTCCCACTCTTGCATTCACTTTCGGCTACTTTCAATTGAACAGCGACGATCAAAGCCCAGTCACAACCATGATATGCTACCAGGAAATACAGAGCCTTCAAGCAAACGTAACACTCAAGCTGAACACGACAACGATCGACTCTAACCACCCTCCTGTCATACAAAATAGCACAGTGTCACTCGAAGTGAATCCAATAAGCACTACCGGAGCAAAGTCGTTCGACTTCCGTATCCAAAACAACCTTGCCAACGAGATGACTCTGTTCAATGGTGCAGCCGGGACACCGGCCACGAACCCGTCTGCCACCAACACGTTCGACATATACTTCCAAGCCATCATCAACGGCACGAATCCACACGACCAAGCGACGTTAGTCGGCGCCGACAACCAGAACGCTCTCATCGATGCCATCAACCAATTCTACCGAATCTATATGGCCCAGGCCATCACCACTAACATGCGCGCCCCGCAGGCAAACAACAGCACTTCATCGCGCCTTTCCCGCCGCCAAACCGGCACTACAAGCAGTAGCGTCACAACCGTTACGACATCGCGCCTGGTACAAGACAACAACACCAAGATGATGCTCCAGATCATTTTGGGCGTCATGACCATTCTCGCGGCAGCGGCATGGCTCACCACCAAGATGCGCCATGTCCTACCCTGTAACCCATGCACCCTAGCCGGCACTATGTCCCTCCTCGCAGGCAGCGACCTATGCTACAACACCGACGTCGGACTCTGCGAGTGCTGCGGCAAACCGCGCCGTCGTTCGTTCGCATCCGACAGCCGACCCGAAAGCGTAAGCATCCACGCTGCCATCGACGAGCATCAGCAGGCCGACGACCGTCGACAAATCATCCCCGACGGCGCAGAGTGGATGCCCCAGCTGCAATTTGAGACGGTCTTCGGCGGGCAGAGGTACAGTATGGGCTGGTGGCGCGAGCGGCCCGCCATTGGGAAGGGCCGCCGATTCGGCGTCGATATTGGCGTCAGGGCGGACGGACCGGATGATCAGGACTGGGAACTTGGGTCCAGAAGGCCCGAGGGACCGGGCTTCTCGGGGTTTATGGTGCGAGGCGGTGATCGTGACGGACGAGGCGAGTACTCGCGCTTCAGACGGCGTGGCCGATCAGTCAGTCCTGTACCCTCGGCTGTGGAGACGGAGGAGATGGATATCACTGCAGAACGTATGTCTGTGCCCATGGTGTCTGGCGCGCGGTTGGAACCACTTAGAGATACAGAGCGATACTACTCTCGGGAAGATGGAGCTGGAGGTGGAGGTCCAGGACCGGCTACTCTGTCGAGACGGGATGGCTTGTATTCTGGTGGTGAAGCGTAGGCGTTTATGGAATTTTGTGTCTTAGTGGAAGCAAGCGATTGGAGGAGTGCACGTGTCTATACCCCGGGCCTGAGTTACGAATATAGGATGTAGCGAATGTTATTTGTTAGAATTGGTTCTGTTCAATATGTCGCTGCCAGCCTCATGACCAGATAATCTCCGCTGTTGATGCCCTCATATTTCTTTCCCGAGTCCTCCCACGTGCCTGGCAACGCTTCGATGAAGCGATCGAAGTTCGGATTGCAGAAGTAAGCTATACTATATCTAGCCGGTACCATGGCGTCCTCACTCTCGTCTTGGTCGGTTTCTTTCGGAGGTGGCTGAATGACACGATGTTTCGTGCTTTTTATAATGTCGTTACTCCATCTCTGAAGCAGGTCGCCAGCATTGACAACGATAGTACCGGGGATAGGCCTTGCACGAACCCATGTCCCTTTCGGAGACTTGACCTCTAGGCCGCCAATGTCATCCTGGAACAGCAGAGTGATTGAACCGTAATCAGAGTGCGCTCCTGCGCGCACTTGGCTTGGGTTTTGTTTCCAGAGGCTCTTCTTGACTGATGGGTAATGTAGAAGGCGGAGCGTGTTGTCTCCAGCATCGGTATAATTGTCGAAGAAGTGTTCGTCCATACCCATGCCCAATGCGATTGCGCGCATGACTTGGATGTGAAGGTCCTTGAGTGTGAGGAAGAATTGCTGCATGTCTGTCGTGAATGTCTTGCCTTGTTCGTCGAAACGTGAAGGCCATTGATTGGGCAAACCGGGAACACCCTCACGACCGATTTCCATGGACTCTTTCAAGTCTGGATTTGATGCGCGCAGTCGTGCGATTTCTTCCGGGTCTGCTGACTGGGTGACCTTCTCTCGACCCCAGGCGACGTAGCCACGGTTTGAGTCTGGGGTGGTCCATTGCAATTCGTTCTTTTGAGATTGCGAACGTTCGAAGAATTGAGCAGATTCTGAGAAGGCCAGCGAAACCTCTTTCTGGGGGATGTCGTGGTTTTCAAGATACAAGAACCCTGAGGATTTGAAAGCATCCGTAATTTGCTCGGCTACGGCCTTTTTGACTGCCGAGTCGCCATGGAGGAATGCACCAAAGTCAATCAACTGGTGAAGCACATGTCAGGTCACTCAGGAAAGCATTGAGGTCGATTTTGACTAGTAGGGCTCACCGGCATGACTAAGTCATCTTGCTCCACGCCTTTCTCTACAGCTTTCCCCATAGAACCCATGGTTCACAGATCTGCCAAGTTCCGGGGATGATGTGCTGTCTGTATTGGGCGGGTGTGCAGCGCCTTAGGGACGTTGAGTGGACGGCGAAACTCCTGACTTGAGTCGCCCACGGAGTCTTCCCGGTGAAAGGCGTTATGCAACGAATATTGGTCTCCCAAGCCAATCTTAGTCGCTTCTGTGCTTTACAGCGTTTGCGTGAAAAGGTTTCGTTCTTCGTAGTCCGTACTTGTAGAACAGATAGCAGATATAAATGCTGGTAAGATAATGAGGGTTTTATCAATACACGCGACACACCGGTTGATATTGCCGAATTTGGCGCATGTCAAGCCGGAGCTCGATAAGGAGGCGAGCTACGGTACAAAAGGACGGAGGTCGCCGTCGTACTTCGGTTGACAACTGTGATTTTCCATTGCAATACCGACACCTTCGACGGCATTGCTTAACTGTCGAGGATGCACGTATTCTTATGACACGAGTATAGCAAATCGTCAAAGTCATCACTGTTGGGGCCAAAGCACCCACAATGGCCTCCTCTACGGCATCCCACCCCGTCGTCGACATTCACACACACATGTACCCGCCCTCGTACATCAAGCTGCTGTCCTCACGCACGACAGTCCCATACATTCACCAACCATCCAGTCCTGACGCTGACCCCAGACTCATAATTTTGGCCTCCGACGACGATGCTTCGCGGCCCAAATCCGCCCGTGGCCGTCCCGTGGACAGCACATACTCTTCCTTCGATGCGAAACGGCGGTTCATGACCACCCACGGCATCACCTGCAGTGTCATCAGTCTCGCAAACCCCTGGCTCGACTTCCTCGACCCAGCTTCAGCTCTTCCCACAGCCCAAGAGATCAACGACGATCTCGAGAGAGCTTGTGCCGAGAACAACACCTCTTCAGCCCCTGCCGGCCTCAAGCTCTATGCTTTCGGGTGTCTCCCTCTATCGGCTTCTGCGAAGGACATCGTCAGTGAAATCCACCGCCTCAAGTCACTATCGCACGTCAAGGGCGTTATAATGGGCACGACCGGTCTCGGAAAAGGTCTGGACGACACGGCTTTGGACGAGATATATGCCGCATTGGCAAGCACATCGACTCTTGTCTTCCTACATCCGCACTATGGCCTCCCGGACTCTGCATTTGGTGGTCCTGAGGTCATCGCAAAGTCTGGCCACGTGCTACCGCTGGCTTTGGGATTTCCCCTCGAGACCACCATTGCCGTGTCGAGAATGTATCTCTCTGGTGTCTTCGACAGGCATTCTCAACTTGAATTCCTATTAGCACACTCCGGCGGAACTTTACCGTTCCTTGCTGGACGTATTGAATCTTGCGTTGCACACGAGCGAGAATTTGTGGCTAACGGCGGTCACAAGCAAGGTCCGCAACGATCCATCTGGGAGGTGTTGCACTCAAACATCTACCTCGATGCTGTCATTTATGGACAGCCTGGACTAAAAGCTGCTATAGAGGCTGCTGGTAGTGTGGATCGAGTAATGTTTGGCACAGATCATCCCTTCTTCCCGCCTTTAGGCAATCAAGACGAGAAGTGGCTAAGTGTGGAAAGCAATAAAGGTGCAATCGATGGATCTTACCCTCAAGACGCGGAAGCAAAGAAGAAAATACTGGGTGGTAACGCCGTTAGAGTGCTTGGTTTGGAGTTATGACAAACTATGACCATGGGATGGAAACTACTATACTTAGTCCAGGAACAGCTACGATAGCTCAACACCACATCTTGCACAAGCTTCTCGTTCTCTAAATATTAGAATCAAAGTCGTTCTCAAAGGAGTCTTTTGCGAGACAAGATATCCCATCCCAAATGCTCCCAAAGCTGTCCAATAAACCAGTCCGCAGAGTCCTCTTCAAGCGTCGAATCTGCCAGCATTTTGTCCATATCATGATTTAGACTCCCTTTACCACGCCGTAAAGCATCGTAGCATGTGCTATCATCGTCTCCAAAGACTCCACGAAGAAGGGTATTCTGTAGGGTCGCTTCAATCAAGTGCCGGAGTGTTTTGTCTTTCGTGGGCTCCCGCAATGAAAAAAGTAACATGCCTTGCTTCGACGTGTTTTCCGCATTTGCGTGTAAGAAAGCCAGCGCTTGACGAAGAATGCAAACAAGGTAAGGCCCTTCTACCTTCACAACATCAACTGCCCTTTGCGAGTCACTGCGAGCATCGTCAAGCAGGCCCTTAGGCGGAAGAATGCCAGCGTCTCTGCTTTTTGAGTCGGAGAAAACGATCTGTGACAAGGAGGACCCGACGTGATCCAGGAGCGCACACAGAAAACCCTCAAGAAGCTCGCAATGTACATCATGAGACAGGTCCAAAGTCGTCATGAGCTTGATCAGCGTGCAGCCAAGTGCACGTCCACCGGTCGGTCCGCAGACTGTCCTGATAGGAGCAGGTGGCTTATCGGCTTCCGTCTTGGGCCGTGCTGCTTGGTCCTTCGACTTTGGTTCGCTCCCGCGACCGACATACTCGGCCACCGCGGATTTGTGAAGACATACGAGTATAGTCTCGAACAGTTTTACCACGTCTAAAACGCCTGGAAAGAGCACATGACCACCTTCACCTTTTCCCGGCTCCGTGTGCTGCAGGGCTTGTAGGATCGATGGATAGACCTGTTCGGTGGCACTCAAGAGCTCATCAACTGAGCATGACCCTGGCCCAGCCATCTCATCTCCAACGTTGCCGTATGTCAACCGAAAGTCTTTACAGAGACCATTTGTGATGGCTATGACCGCAGACAGCATATTGTCACGACCAGGCTTTTCGAGTTGCAGGCTGTGGCGAAGGGAAAAGAAACCGCGGAGGATTGTGGTATGATCTGTGGATGGTCAGCTTGGAGACGAGCAATTCTAACGATGTGAATACCTGATCCGGCACTGGTGACTTTCGCACCAGGAGCTTGGAAACCGTCATCGATCTGCACCGCGGCAGTGTCATGACCATTCCTTTTGAGATGCGATAAGTCTTCCAACACTGATACATTGGTTCGCTTCCTCTTCCCTAGAGCTGACGATGGTGCGGATGGTTCGGGGACTCTCGTATCTCGGTCGGCTCTCACTTCTTCCTTGAGCGCAGCGATCTCATCTAGCAGTTTCGTTTTCTGTGACTCAAGGATCCGGTATTGTCCTTCCCAGTACACAGCTGGATCGAAGTCAAAAGTCGGAGAAGAGCCTGCATCGGACTTCGGAATCACAGCCTTCCGTAAGCTGTCGAGGTGTTCTTGCTAACGTTAGTAGGCTTCAACTGGTCGGTTGATGTGTTCAGACCTTCAATCGATGAGTGAGTGGGCTTGGATTTGACGATTAGTAGAGCTATTGCAATCTGACTTGGGCAAGGAAGACTGTTGCGGTTGTTGTCCATCTCATTCCTGATCTGAAGCCTCACATACATACAGACGAGTATCGGGAAACATAGAAAATAACAGACTAACAAACGTGATAATACAAAAGCATGGCAAACGATGGGTGCAGAAGATGACTTGACCAAGAGAAATAAACCGGTGAATGAGGTTCATGAATGATGCGAGAAAAGGCATGTGCAACCCACTCTTCATGAGAAGCACAGCGTTCTTTCCCTGGCAGTAGTACCTGTCCGGGCAAGCAATACTCTCATCATATCGTCCAACTTGGCGTCGTTACTTGGTATCTTTGTCGGTTGGTGATGAATGTAGAGGTCGGAGTGACTTGCCCTGCACTCGAATCCATCGAATGAATTGCTTTTGTCGCTTTATGGCTCACCGCATAATGTACGGTGGTACATAAATCTCCGCCCTCTTTGATCGAAAGACTTCGCCTGAACTGTTAAATCTAAAACCGTGCCTGACAACAGCGCCCAGCGACCGCGCCGACCGAAATGGCGCCAGTAGGTGAGGCTGATATGTCTGTCGACTACTATGAATTATTGTCGATTCCCGCGACTGCGTCAGAATCAGAGATCCGACGCGCCTATCGAAAAACTTCCCTTCTCTATCATCCTGATAAAGTTAAGCCAACGCCAGAAAATCTGGAAAAGTTCCAGCTATTGCAGACTGCCATTAATATCCTAAGCGATGCCGCTGAGAAGCTGAAATATGATCAGACACGAGAAGCCAAGCAGAGGCGTCAGGCCGAAACGGCAGCCTTGGAAAGTAGAAGGAGGAAGATGAAGGAGGACCTGGAGAAAAGAGAGGGGCCCACGACTGGAATGGCATTCGGTGTGAGCGGCACAAAGAGGACGTGGAGTGACAGGGAACTGGAAATCAAGCGCATAGCAGACGAAAATCGCAAACGACGAGAGGCGGTGGTGCAGCAAAAAACGCAAGAAGCCCAGGCACGGGCTGAAGCAGAGAAGCGACCATCAGAATCGATCGATCGGTCTGTCAAGGTACGATGGATCAAAGAAGCGGAAGGTCTCGATATCGACCAAGATGCTCTTGAGGAGAATTTTCCGGCAGGTGATGTTGAAAACGTGCTCGTTCTCAAGGATAAGAAACGACGCATCGAAGGCAGAGACAAAAAGGTCATGCTTGGGACTGCAGTCATTGTGTTCAAGTCATTGGCTATTGCTAAGAAGGTAGTTGCCCAAGGGCCGTGGGAGGGCATCGAAAGTGTTGGATGGGCTGCTGAGAAAGAGCCGGATGCAACATGAGAGCAGCAACTCCGACTAAAGGCCACAACAAAAAGACGTGTCTACTTCCATCATGCAAGCAGCGCTCCCGTCATATGCAACCGTTCGGAACACGAGCATGCCCGTGTCGCCATCTCCAGCTCAAACACTGCTGAAGAGGCCGGATATCATTTCCACGACGACATTCGCTCAGGACGACTGAATGCCAGTCTGATCCAACTTGTGAGCCATAATATGGTTTCGTACAAGCTTTGTCTCGTACGGGAGGACTCAACGGCTATCGCGCTGTAAGACTCATCCAAGACTCCTCCCTCATGACTTCTGTTTCTGAGTTAGAGAGTCACAATGCTACCTAGATTACCGCACTAGTGTTGACATTGACTGACCAGTCTATTTGGCGGTGGTAAAATTCTGGGACACCATCCCACACAGGATATACAATCCTAGACCAGGGTTCAAATCACCAAAAATTCAGCCGGCACCGTTATAGGTAATACCTTCCCGACTATGAACCCTGCACCTGTTTCCTTTTGCAAGGTCTACAGATAAAGGGGTTCATGGAGAAGACGAGACTCCCAGTTCAATCCACCAAGCGTCTCTCCAGGGAGGGCCCGCCAACCAAACCACAAGGTGAAATCACATTTCGACGTGGTGAGTCTTATTGATGGCCATCAAGGCAATTTCGAGGAAAAAGTCCAAGACTTTAAAATATAAACCTTCAAAGTGCTTTACTTCACTTGCAAGACGTCAGATGACTGGCAAGACTGTCGATGAAGCAGCCTTGCGACGGGGCCAGTCCTCTGATCAGTATCACACGCCGTCGGCTTCAATGCTTGCCATTCTACTTAAGGAAAGGCGAGCTCTTGAGGTATACAATAGCCGTTGCATCTCAATATCATTAGAGTCTTAATCGACATCGTCGTCCTCCTCCTCTTCCTGCCGTGGCTTAGCCTTCCTTTCTTTCCTCCTTAGATTCTGCTCGACGCCGTCCCGCAACCACTGAGGCACAAAAGGCTTGAGCATAACGGCTTCCTTGCCTTCCTGGCCTTCGACTTCCCACTCGACCTTGTACTGCTCGCTAGGATCATAATTCGCCCGATCAGCCGTCAATTGGATGTCGGTCATCATCTCCAGTCTACACAGTGCCAGACCTATGTTGTCTACACCAGAAAGCCACTTCCCACTACTGCGTCCTCTACCGCGCGCATTCACCTTCGATATATTCGACTGGGACGGCGGCCGCGGCAGGTTCGAATCTGTCTCATAGTCCGGCTCTGTCTGGTCGGCTCGAGGCCGTTCATTTTCGTGATATAGTTGGCAAGGTAGTATCCTCTTCCTGACCACGCCGGTGTGATGGGTGCGGATCGTGAGTTCTTGACCCAGGTAGCAGCCTTTGGTGAAGTCGATACCTCCGAAAAAGTCGATGTTGCTCTCCTGTGGCAGGGAGGCTGTGGGAGGAAGCTCCGTCGGGCCTTCCGCGAGTCCATTGAGCATCCTGTGGATCGTATAGTCCTTCAGTGTGACTTCTTGACCACCACTATCCTCAAGCCGATGCAGTACCTCGGATTTCGAATGTGTCTCGTCCAACCATCGCGATCCCATCCCAGGTCTCGGATCTTGCCCGCCGATTTGTCTCGAAGACTCTTCCTGACCAGACGGCCAGTTATAGTACACTCCCATCTTCTCTGAAGCAATCTTCTCCAGCTGGAACTTTGACCTCAGTTTGTGTTTGCGTAGATGCTTCATCAGGTCGGTGGCGCTTTCGGAGTCCACCTCGACGAACCACTCCTCCCCATTGTCCTCGCTAGGCGGATAGATAAATACATCATGCAGGATGCGGCCATGCGCGGAAAGGAAAGCTGTGTAGATAGGCCTGGTACTGCCGGTGCCCAGGATTCTTGCTGGTAGAAGGTTGAATAGGTAATTTGCAGCATCAGGCCCAGCGAGCCGAATGATGGTGCGGTTTGTGAGGTGCGCATACTTGGGTCTGCTGGCTGCACCGGCATGGGATGGCGGAGACGTTGCGAAGGTCCGCACTTGAGGTGTCTTCCGGGGCTGCGCTCGCATTCGACATTTCGGACAGACGAAAGGCTGGAGTATGTGCGTCTTGGGTTTCAAAGGCATCTTCACTGAATCTGGAATGAAGGTGCTTTGAGACAACTCAAGTTGTTAGGATAGTTAGATTACCCATAAACTCCAACTTCGGCGTTCAAACAATCCCGCATCAGAGGTGCCAAGCACCGTTGCCCGCATGTCGAATATTCCACTCCACGTCGACAGTCGTTCTCTTTCCCCCGAACACGCACTCCGAGAAGCATCTTGCCATAGGATACGGGGAGCTAGCACGCGGAGCACGATCAATCACAGGAAACCTGTCAACGAACACTGGAACCCCTGGAATTACGAGCGTGACCACAACCCTCTCAAGCAACCAGGCACGAGACTCCATTAAAATCTCCCGCGTGTGACGAAGCGCCTTGCGAACCACTACCTCGAGGATCTCCTACCCTCCCTTAAGATGCCTTGGTTCACAGATCTCCACACGTACCTGCACCAATCCTCTCTACTCTTCCAAGCATACCCTTCAGCGCGCATAACGACGAAATACTCTCTACCCAAGAAACCAAACACAAAAGCTCGTTCAAAACCGAATGGAGAAACAGCGCCATCGAAGACAGACTCAGCAGCAGCGGCACAACCGAAGCGCGAACCCTCTGCCCAACTCACATTAAAGACATTCGAACCCGGATCCGGAATATGCCTGAAATACCGAACCGAAAAAGCGGCAGAGGTGGGCAGGTTATTAGCTGGATTGGGGAGATTAGCAAAAGGCGAGATCATTGAGATGCCTACGGCGACAACAGCCGCGAATGGATCAGCTGCAGCGATTGACGGAGATAAAATGGATGTCGACAGTGGTATGTCTGCGCCCAAGGTCGAGGATAAGGTTGTGACGGCACCGCCGGCGGCGACTCAGACCAATCCTGCTGCTGGTGGGGGCGGTGGGAAGAACAAGAAAAAGAAAGGCAAGAAATGATATGCCAGTGAGGACCGCGGATCCGATCTATGATTCTCCTGCTATTCGCTCACACAGTCGAACCGACTTCGATGGAGGGGTGAGAAGTTGTGAAGCAGGGAACACTTTGGGACTGGACTTACTGAAGAGCCATATGATGCTCAGCGGCGTATGCTCGACTGAAGCACTCGGAGAGCGCCCTGGAGTCTACGAGCTGGAGCTGGAATTGGAAGACTTACTGGCAAGCTGGCGAGCGGAACGTTACGTCCGTCCGACCCATGTTGACTGGCCGAAAACGAGAGCTGGGCCAAAATAGAGCAAGAAGCAATTCTGTCACATGATGTGAAGGCCTGATATGAACTAGCAATCGGTAACCTAGTCAGCGACCGTCACGAGAGTTGCGCAAAACGACCTAGGTAGACATCGAAGAAGGATTTCATTAGTGCCGATATCGAAATGCAATGAGTCACGCGCTCGTGTCATACATTTCAACCACTCTGTTCCTCAGGCAAGCGATCACGTACAACTTCCAGCGAGAAGACTTCGCCTACCGGAACAATATGGAAGCGGATCCGACGAGGCTCTACCAAAAAGGGGCCACACGAGGCTGGAAAAAGTGCAGGGACCGGGAATACACCTATAGAAATGAAAGCTGGACGGAAGTTGAGAAGATTAGATTTCCTGGTTATCCTCAGAAGAGGAAGATTTCATCTCATACAGATATTTCAAACTCCGAGCCATGTGTATGACTTCACGATACCCAAAGCACACCCATAAACGCAGCTATGCACACAAAAATGGCCGTTCTGTTGAACGGATTTATGGATAAAAGTACACCGACACAGCCCCCAATGCTTTCTTTTCCCATGGTGTAAAGGGGTATTCGAAGTAGAGATACCATGCGAAACCATTATCCCTTTCCGTTGATGCCCCATGAAACGCCGTAAAACAAATGATCGTGACAGAGACAAGACATCTAGAAATCCTCGTTGAAGGCGAGACCATTGCTGTCGTCTTCGCTCTTCTCTTCGGATGGCGAGCCTGCCTTTGACTTGCTGTCACCGCTCGTCTGCGAGCCCATCACACCGGCCTTCTGGTAGTCACCGACACGCTTCTCGAAGAAGTTGGTCTTGCCAGCAAGTGAGATGTTCTCCATCTATCATAGGCGGTTAGTATCGATGACGCACAACGTGCAAGGAGAGAACTTACGAATGAGAAAGGATTCTGAGCATTGTAGAAGCGCTTGTTGCCCAAGGCCAGGAGTAGGCGGTCGGCAACGAACTCAATGTATTGCTGCATGAGCTTGGCGTTCATTCCGAGCAGTGCACAAGGGAGGGCGTCAGTGAGGAACTCCTTCTCAATGGCGACAGCCTCGGTGATGATCTTGTTGATGAGTTCTGGGCTGGGTTTGTGTTTGAGATGTTGCATGAGAAGGCATGCGAAGTCAGTGTGCATACCCTCATCACGAGAGATGAGTTCGTTGGAGAAGGTCAATCCGGGCATGAGACCTTTTAATGGTCAGCAATTGAGCACGAAGCAGTGTGAAGAGAAACATACCCTTGCTCTTGAGCCAGAAGATGGAGGCGAACGATCCAGAGAAGAAGATACCTTCGACGGCAGCGAACGCAACAAGTCTCTGGGCGAAGGAGGAATCTTTGTCAGAGATCCATGTCAGGGCCCAGTCTGCCTTCTTTCGGATGCAAGGGATGGTGTCAATGGCATCGAACAAATAAGTCTTCTGCTTGTTGTCTTTGATGTATGTATCGATCAACAGACTGTACATCTCGGAATGGATGTTTTCAATCATGATTTGGAAACTGTAATATGATTAGCACAGTCTAACAGTAACATAGATCCATAGAAGAGACGCACCCGTAGAAGCAACGAGCTTCAGGAATTTGTACCTCATTGCTGAAGCGCTCGAGGAGATTTTCGTTGACGATACCATCGGAAGCAGCAAAGAAGGCAAGGACATGAGAAATGAAGTATCTCTCGTCATCGTTCAAACGGTTGTGCCAGTCGTGAAGATCCTTGGAGAGATCAACCTCTTCAGCTGTCCAGAATGACGCTTCTGCACGCTTATACATGTTCCACTAAGTCGACAACGTTAGACAGGTTCGTCGTGGGAATGTCCAAGACAGGCAGTATGGTCACTTACAATCTCGTGGAACTTGATGGGGAAGAGCACGAAGCGGTGAGGATTCTCCTTCAGGATATCTTCCTCGGCCTCCAGCTCTCGCCAAGTAGGCGCGGCCTTTGGTGTCTGGACATCTGCCTTGATCTCTGCAATAGGCTTTTTCTCAACCTCAGACTCAGACTTCAGCGTGATTTCCGACGCGACGGGCATGTTTTCTTTGTCTTCAACATCGAAGTTGAGTTTCTTGATAGGACTGTCCTTGAATTTGAGGTTCTCGAGGCTTGAAGCAGCCTGCGCGTATCGTTAGCAATATATTCTTCAATAGTAAAAAATCAATGATGCAAGTGGCAAAAGCGTACCTGCTTTGAGGGTGTGATCTGGGTATCCATTGTTCAATGCTAGGACTGTGCAACCAAGTACAAAGAGACAATACAAAGTGGTGTCGGTAGTCAAAGGTAGTGTTGATGAAGGACGCGGAAGTGGAAGAGGAATCAATGTGAGGAAAACAGTCGATTTATGTGAAGTCACGGCCACACGCGGCTAACGCGATGCGCGTTGCTGGAGCACTTTAAGTGGCAGGTCTGCGATCCACAATCAACATGACCACCGCGATCGTGACATGCACTGAACTGGACCTGCAGGGGCTTGGTGGACTCCTTCTGACCGCGTTGTTGAGGAAACTGTTCTGAAATTCAATAGAATTCTTCTCTCATCATCATATTGCTGAAGCGGTTGCCCGGATTTGGCAATGAACATGACGAATAGAACTCGGACCTTTTCATCTAATCTCATCTTATCAGATTGATCTTCACAAAGTCACGTGCTGGCGCGTCCTTCCTGCAGTTCGCGTTGACCAGGGTGCAAAAGCTGGCGGACTTTCTGTTATCATCCACAAAGTGTTCTACCGGCAGTCGCTTCGGATGATCAGGTCCACACGAGGTTGGATTTACAGAAGCATGAGCAGAAGATACACTCCTCATGTTTCATGGTATCCTCAGTACTCAAGCATTTCTGCCATAGCCTCGCCCAGACAATGTTGATGTCTGAGTACATGTCTCCCGCAGCAATACATATACACTGACATCGATGCGATGTCCTAAAGTGCCCAGAGTCATTCGACCTTGACATGATCCATCAGTACGTCACTTCATGCACTACAATGGAAATGTCTCCACAACGCTGCTCACACGAGCTTTGTGTTCAAGGTCTCCATGTACGATCTCGGGCATATATTGGAGGAGGATACTATAGGCCGATTACTCCCACTGGACGTGGCGTAGACCAGGTTGCCAGCACGAAGTCAACGTATCTTGCGATCTTGGTATTGTGCCTATGATTGATCCGACTCGAAGGGCATAGATTCTGGTGTAAGATTCACCGGGTGCTCTGACAGTGAGCATTAGAGTCCTTGCATCTTCCACAGTCATATTTTGTTGGATCAAATCGGAGCAGTAAGCATGCCGTCAGCCTACACATTGAAACTGGAAGGGTCATCGACATCGCGAATACTTCCTAGCCACCTTCACCGGAGTGCCATAGCGCACTCTTCATATGCTGGAAAGAACTTCTCTATGCGAGCCCCCAGCTGGACGCTCCTTCGAAGATTGCAGAATGCAAATAGTACAAGCAGACACCTGACACCGTCTCAAGCTTGATCCTTCAGTGACCGAGGAAGAATCCGCGACTCTACTCCTCGTACCAATTTGTTCGTTTGCTCTGCCAATGTCAGGGTAAGGATGGTGTGTGGTAATATCCGGGCCAAATGAGCTGAGAATCCTTTGTATACACTGAGGAACCCTTCTGTGGAAATGGTTTTCCATAAACAATCGAATATGCCCTTGTAAAGATTGCCGTGTTGGTTATAAAGTCTAGACATTACTGTGTCCTGCATAATGGTCAGTATGTATGGGAGAGCTCAAGGAAGCAGCAACATACGGGAGGATGCATGACGCAGCAAACCACGAAGCCGCTGGCCGTCGAGCTCAGCAGATGCAGTGCTAGCCCGTCTTCCATGCCTGCATGGCGTATTAATCGTCGTTTGGCGAAGAAATATGTTGGCAGCTGCACGGAGCTTCCTGCTCCGGTTCTGACCATTGCCGCTCCCATTCCTCGGTATAAACCTCGGGCTCCTTCGGTACCGTATATCTGCTTAAGACCGTCCAAGGCGTTACGGTATTTGTGCTGCGTACCAACCGGAAGAAAGGGAGAATAGGATTGCAACCGAGTCTTGATCAGAAAGAAAGGAGAACCCGCCATAGCTCCCAAGATACCAGAGGCAGCCCCCGAGAATATGTTGACTCCCAGTGACTGTACATTCGCATCTCTGAAGACGAGCTTTGTGCAAGCCGCCCGTAGCGGCTCATAGAAACCTAACCGACAGCCATTGAGAAGAATCTGATATACGTATGCGCACCCTATTCCTCGGTATATACCACGGAATCCTTCATTCTTCAGGATGACACTGACGCCGTGGAAGACGCCCTTGTATTTCTTCACTGCAATATCCTTGGACTGTAGTTCTCCCTGTAACTGCAGTCTGATCTTCACTGTCTCAAAAGGGTGTGTCGCAGTGACCGCGCCGCACGCCGCGATGCCACCAGCAATGAATGCGCCAGTCGTCGTCGACATGGTGACTGAATGCCGGTGGGTTTTATGGTCGGTTCTCTTTCGTTCTCCTGGCGTTGCTCCGTCGAGTTCTACTGTGAAGATGAGAGAAGGTAGCAATGCATGGCTCGCGAAGAAGTAAGGCGTCGGATAGAAATGCGACGGAAGGTTGTGGGTGCTCGTGTCATCAATGACAGACAACTGCGCGCAAGACTATTGAAATAAAGGTAAGAGTTGAAAAAGATCGGTTAGCCGAAATCCGTGTATAAGCGCGGATAGAGCCGGGGAATTGGGAGGCGTCCCCCATTGCCTACGGTAAGTGCCTGGCCTTCGCCTGGAGAGCCGCAGGCGCGTTCCTGAACTAATTTAATTGCTCCGCACACATACTTCTGTCCGTTTGCATGCGACCATCTTTGACCTCGATTGATGACATTCGAGATTCTCGTGTGAACCCGAGTACCTAGTCAAGTCGCATGAAAGGGCCGTCCTCGATGCGCGCATCCTGACCAAAATCTTCTGCAATTGGCCTACATTCAGCCATGGCTGCCCTTTCGCAACAAAAAGTCAACGATGTGGTCAAACATTATCGACCTGCAAGAGTAAGGCTGTGCTCAACGTTTCCGAAAGTGTTCTTGCTAAGTGTCTGCAGCAATTTCCTGGATCGACGCGATCAGATGGAGACGAAAGTCGGGTCACGTCCCTGGATTTTGACGACGCGGGCGAATTCCTAGTTGCTGCTTCAGACGACGATACTATGCAAGTGTACGACATCAAGGAAGGAAAAAGAACCAAGGTTATACCCAGCAAAAAGTATGGCATTCATTTGGCTCGCTTTACGCATCATCCGCGCAACGTTCTTTTTGCCAGCACGAAACAAGAAGACTCCCTTCGCTTGCTCGAACTCCACAACGAAAGCTTTGTCCGATACTTTACGGCGCATACCGCACAAGTCACCTGCATAGCTTTGTCACCTGGAGGGGATCAGTTCTTGTCATGTGGAAATGATGACATGGTGTGTTTATGGGATCTCAATTCGAGGAGTCCTCAAGGCAAGCTGAAATTGGTCACGCCCTATCTGGCTGCCTACGACCCTTCGGCGAACGTAATGGCGATCGCATCGCAAACCACCTCTTCCGTCCTCATGTACGACGTTCGCAACTTTGACAAGGCTCCTTTCGAGACATTCGACATGGCACAAGCCGAGGAGAGATATACTCCTACAACGAAAGGACGTTTATGGACGAAATTAGAATTTTCGAATGATGGAAAGAGCATGCTTGTGGGAACAGATTATCACGGCCACTTTGTACTTGATGCATTTGACGGATCAGTCAAATCTTTTCTGACTGGCAAAACGAGCGGGACTGGACGGGCTGCACCCCTCTCGACTTCGGGCAAACCTTTAGGTCAAGGAGATGCATGCTTCACACAGGACGGAAGATATGTTGTTGGAGGAGCCGGTGATCAGTTTGAACTGCTGGTCTGGGACACCCAATCAGCGACAGGTGGTCGACAGGAGCCCACTGCGAGTCTCCCAAGCCGTGGAATCAAAAGTGCAGTGGTCCAATGCAACCCACGCTTTAACATGCTGGCCACAGCGGACTCGAAGGTGTGCATGTGGTTACCCGGAGATCAAATCAAGAATCCCGATCTCTGAGGCGAACGACTGTCTCTACAAATCCAAGCGTATATGTCGTCAAGGCATTCATCTACGACAGCTCGGAGAGGTTGTTGGCCAAAAGCTTGTCGGATGGGAATCATCCTTTCACCGGTCATTCAGAATGGGATATTTTTGCCCGCAGTTTGGCGGTTTGGTATCGTGACTCAGTCCGCCAATCGGAGTTGTCCTTCGCGTTCCTCACTCCGCAACCTGACTTGCAGACTTTCATCATGAACAACATCAACCTCGACCAGCACACCACTGCAAGCACAAATCTACTGCATCCGAACACCATGACGTACCCTCATGAAGATAACGAAGACGATTTGGACGATCCACTGGTGCTCTTGGGCAGCCTCCAAACCCGCGCACAGAGGCTGTTGAACGAATTGACAGCGTACAGAGCCCTTCTCAAAGCCCAAAATAAACAACAAAGCGTCGAGATGAGGATATTCAAACGAGGAGTCGAATCTGAAGTGAAGAGCGTGGCAAAAATAACACAGCGGTTCGGGGTTCTAGGAGATGAAGATCTTGCCGACTCTGCAGAGGAGGATAATACTGAATCTCCACAGTTGCATGCTCTGAGGAGCTCCAATCTTCCATTCTACGAAGCAGTCTGGGTCGTTGCAAAGTCGAGAAACGGCATTACGGCTCTAGGCAAGAGAGTTTACTGGGACTTAAATGATTCTTGCACTACAAACGTAGGGTTGGATGAAACGCGCTCAAATCGTCCTGCGGCAGCCCTTGACAAAGCAAAGAAGAAGAAGAGCGTGCTTGTGGACATTGTTGCTGATAACGGCATGGAGTGGGTCAAGGTGTCAACAATGACAGAGAAACGCCTACTTTTTGAGATGGCCAAGGAAGGCTGGGAAGCGTACGGCGACTTTGGGGACACTAGCGACACGGACAATAGTGAAGATATCCCATCTAAGCAAACAAGCAAACTTGAGCTTGTGCGAGTTGCCGAAGATCTCAGAGCTGCATCGAAAAGAGTTAGGGTGCGCTTTCGTCGCCCGCACGTTCATTTCGTTCTCCCCAACATTCGCGAGGGTGTCATCCCCGACGTTGACGACTTCGTTGGGGATCTAAGAAAAACTGGTGCTACCGTCGAATGTGGAATACCCTTACCAGCGCCAGCGCCAGCAGCAGCGGGAGAGCCCCTGAACTTCGACCAGCTCATGCCGGCAACCGCGACAGTGTCGCCGACTGAGACCATCAATATTGATTGCACCATCCTCCTGGCCCTCATATCCGATATCTCTCACTTCCCTCGCAACCGACTGTCGGCGGCACGCGATGTCGAGTCAGGAACATTTCATACGGCGATCTCCCGCCAGATCGATTCTGAGGAGCTTGTTCCACTACTGCCTACACAGATCTATCCTTTGCTTACTGGACGACGACTCGAATGTACTTCTCATGCAGCTCAAAGAATGCGCGAGATTGTTCAATGCATGGGAACAACCAGCGAGAGGAAGCGTGCTGACATCATCCTCGGTGAAGGCGCATACTCTGAGCAGCCGGAGGCAGTGCTTCGTGAGGCTTTACGTGAGCTGTCCATTCATGCGTTACCTGAGACTATCCGATTTCCTATAAAACTTGTTGAGTTCGACGTGGAAGAACTGATCCCTGTCCCCTCAACGGACAATCAGCAAACACTTCCCCAGAGTTACAGGTTTCCATCATCCATTGCGTCACGCGTGGCCTCGACACTGCGACTCAGCCCCATCAATGCTTCTGTGTTCCTCTACGGCTGGGCCAAGGACATTGTCACACTGACAAGCAATCGAGCCATTGCGAATGGGATGCTCAAGACGATCAACGATCTGCTGGACCAGGACGAGCAACAGGCGCCAGGGGGCGTATGGGAAGGGGACAACTTTATCGGTCCACAGATGTTCGTTTGTGAGACTGCTAGAAGTTTGGTGGGTAAGGCAAAGGGCAAAGCAGAAGAGTAACCACTGTACTAGTAGCTCAGCACTCCATAGAGCGCTCATGCAGACAGAAGAGAGATGCAACTGCGTAGAGCACTCCAGGTATCGAGTATTGATAAAGCGAAGCGAGTTTTAGACCTTTGAACCTTAGTCGTACAGTGGATTAGTGACGCGGCTGGGCCTGTGGCTTCTCACACAGCTGCGCCAACAGGAGCGGTTGCGGCGGAGCACCCATCATCTCCAGCAGCAACCTCAGCCAAATCCTTACATACTGTAGCCTCACGAAGTACCGCGAAAAGCAAGATACACACCCTCTCTTCACTATATTCGCGCTCGGCAGCGAGCCAGCACACGATCTACCATGCAACACAACTGACTAAATACCCCCATCTCAACCCTGACCTACAGCAAAAGCTTCCGCCTGCGCCGATTGAATCCTCACCATGAAACGCTGGGCGCCGTCGCTTGGCCTGTTGGCATACTTTGCAACACTTGTCGCTGGCAATGAAGTACAACTGGTAAGAGATGCTTTGTGTGTTCGCTCACACCTCGAAATGCTGACCAGCGACAGAAACAAGATGATGCCCACCGACAAAGATGTTCAGGGATGTACAGCAGGAAGTCCTGGGGTGGTTCAATAGAGCCGTTCATCCTTGTCAAGTTTCTTCCAGACCATACCGAAGATGACACAGACCCCCTGACGAGTCTCATAATATTCGAATGGCAGGACGAACACCTAATAGGAAGGACACCAGCCGGCGGAGACAACTATCGCGACTTCGAAACCATCTGCACAACGGACGCTGTTGGGCAGGGGCTATGTGAAGAGAAGGATATTGGCGCCTACATACTCGCGACAAACGCTACAGAACAGTCAAAGAACCCAATATATAATGAAGCAATCCACCTAAAGGATCCCAAGGCGATCAACTACCCCATCCGCAGAACAGGATACTATTGCGTTTCGACGTACGCTTACTCCGACCACGAATATGACGCTGTCGTTGAGTTTCGCAACGCATATGGAGAGCTGCCGGCGGCACAGATTGCGAAGCTCCCGTTCTACGGCGGCCTGACGATCACTTACGCCGTACTGGGCGCCTTCTGGGCTTTCCTTTACGTGCAAAACCGCAGCGACATCCTTCCCGTACAAAACTACATCACCGCGACCATCATCTTCTTGATCGTTGAGCAGCTCATGACATGGGGGTTTTACGATTATCAGAACAGACATGGAAACAACACCTTGAACAAGGTGTTCATGATCATTGTCTCGATCTTGAATGCCGGCCGTAACTCCTTGTCGTTCTTCCTCTTGCTGATCGTATGCATGGGGTTTGGCGTGGTGAAGCCATCACTGGGAAAGACGATGATCTATGTTCGCATACTGGCCGCTGCGCATTTTATTTTTGGCGTCATCTACGCCATTGCTTCGATGGCAGTAACACCGGAATCGGTCGGTCCGCTCATCCTGTTTGTCATTCTTCCACTTGCGGGCACACTGACGGCGTTCTACGTCTGGACGTTGTCCTCGCTTAATGTCACAATCAAGGATTTGGTGGATCGCAAACAGAAGACCAAAGCGTTGATGTACAAGAAGTTGTCCTGGTGTATCTTGGGCTCTATACTGGTTATCTTCGCCTTCTTCTTCGTCAATAGCTTCGCCTTCGCTGGGAGTGGGGAGGCCAACTTTGTGCCCGAGCACTGGCAGAGCCGATGGTTCGTGCTCGATGGCTGGCTGAACTTGGTCTACCTCTTCGACATTGCGTTCATTGCGTATCTGTGGCGTCCGACGGCGAACAACAGACGATTCGCCATGAGTGATGAGGTAAGTCTTGTTTCTGAATTCGAGCTGAGAAAAAGAGGTCTGCTAACACAGTGTAATAGTTGTCCCAAGAAGATGACGGATTCGAGATTCGGAGCATCGCCGACTCGCTCTCAGATGACGAGGAAGCAGCACAAACGAGGAAAGACCACGAGCGAGGGATCAGTCCGTCAGGAGGAGCTTCGACTTCGCTCACTGATGGGGCCAACATGTCGGTCCCGCGGAATGCATCACCTGCGCCTGCATTGCAGAACAGCAGCAGAGCGCCGCCCAACCCGCCCAAGTCTAGAGCATCTTTGGACGGCGAGACCATATTCGCCGTGGGCGACGACGGAGAATGGAGCGAAGGCGAGGAAACCGATGATGAGAACAAAAAGCTAACCAGCAGATGAATGGCGTAGTCTGTCGTTCGAGTTGGGCAGGTCCGCTGGGCTCGGCTTATTTCTCAACCTTGTATCATGAGTAGCTACGCTGACAGGACTATGAAGGGACTTTTAGAAGAGAAATTGTAATATCATCTGTTCGGCTTTTCTTTTCAACTTTAGTCGTTGTGAGAAAATTACCGTTCTCGTGGGAACTTGCTATTGCTTTTTGAGTTTTCGATAAATTCGTCAATCGTCGTCCTCTTGATTAGATATAAGTGCCAGGGGCTCATGCACCAAAATCCTTCAGGAAAGATGGCTCGTTGACTGTAGCCGTCGAGGATCATCATCCCAACTTTCCGGCTCTGTCGGATGCGATGGCGCACATAGCCTGTTTATCAAGTCATCAAAGTGCAAGGTCGACCGACGCCTCCACACGGAGACCTACCTTGATAGCATCCTGTTTCTCCTGGCTAATATCGCTTCGATCTATCCGCTTCTGCATGTCCGCCATGATGACCGGGCGACTGCGGCCGTTCACAAAGACACTATCAAGCATTGAATTCGTCAACGAACAGGGAACCCGGGCAACCCAGTATAATGACATGCAGTGAGCGACAACTTACACATATCGCAGGCCAGGGAACGTCTCCTCGTATTTGCGATTCATATCAGCGAGAAGTTGAGCTTCTTCAGATCCCCCTTGATTCAATTGGGCTTGCTCATTGCGACTTTGTTCACTATCGACCTTCTTCTCGCCTAGACGAGGGTGGGCGGAGAGAATGGCGTCAAGCCATTTGGTGTCACTCTCGAGGTTGGACTCATAGAGATCAAATAGTTGCTTGCCAACCGCGTCGATGAGCTCATCGTAGGAAGAGAATGTCTTTTCGCGGAGTAAACTGACGGATAGTGTGTGGAGCTGCTGACATGGTTCGAAAAGTAGATCTAGCACTTTCGCGCGCTCTTCCGTGTCCAGCGATGGCAATGTCGAGATGGGAGGTAGCGTGGTCATTTCCTAAACTTGTTCAGATGCGTGGCTAAGTCACAATCCCAACGGATAACGATGCAGGGATCTCGTTAAAAGGACTCTGGACGAGAGGTTTAGAGTTCGATATCAAATGACAAGGGCGGTAGAGGTTCGAACGTCATATCATCACCGAGTACTCAAATGAGCCAGCTAGTATAGAGATGGCAATCACGTGCCGTAGCGTGGAGGTTAGCGACAGCCTCATTTCAAAACTCCTTACTTTATGGTGACTTCGTCCAGGACGCGATTCTAGAAAATGAGCTAGTGAACTATAGTCGCAGATGGAAGGGCTAGCGATTTATAGCTCCGACTTCAGTGATAATCTCACAACTTCACGGCACCTTGAAGTCCACGTAAAGGAAGGATGGTCAAACAGTATTGTTGCGGCAGCCCAGTCAGAGCAAGGTGTGGGAAGGGAATCGCCTGCAGCAGGTTGCGCCATTGGGGCACCTTCCCGCCAGGCGAAGCGGCACAAGCCTTGTGCGGAAGCTCAGACATAGATCGACAAAAAGACAGACGCGGAAGTTTTGTCAGGATACGTGCCCCAGTCAGAACTCTATGGCTTGGGCCTGCTGTCCGAGCTCGACATATAACGGTATTTATAAACCTCATGGCATTCAGTATGAAACCAGGAAGGCCAGGAAATAGTTCCGTATACTAGCAAACACATGGTACGGGAAAGAGATCGGCATCTGTTCCTCCCGTGGCGTAGCTGGAATTTCGTTTCCTCGGTAGGAGAATTTAAATAAGGAAATGTTGCAAGATGAAGTCCGTATGGCCTGAAGAGTGATAGTGTCCTTTGTTCCTGGCTTCTGGCCATCCGGGGCCCTGCAGCCTCGGGAAATTGGGCCGTTTTGGAGGAGAGCATGGTCGAATGAGACTGCCCATGGAGACCACCTTCGGGCTTTTTGAGGTCAAATAGCACCCCACTGGGGGCTCACCTGGCGTGGGTTAAACACCTTTGGGTCTACCGCGGACTGGTCTACCCTTGTCAAGGTCCGCTTCCTGGACCAAGTCATGGAACAAAAAGCCCCCTGAATCTGCATGAGACGTTCCGCGCTCTGCCTTATTGGTAATGTCGTGCATGTGGATTCCCCTCGAGGGTGCATCTCCAGACTTTGATGCTTGTGATCGGTGATTTGCGCTGAAACCCTGAGCCTGCTGTCCTCCGTACTTTGTAGGCGTTGTTTTTCCCGACTGTACATGTCCGCCTTGATCAACATCGTGGCTGCGGCCACCACAGATGAAGCCGAGCAATGTCATTGAATGGACTTGATGAGGTTGCGGTCGCCGCAGCGCACCGAGCTGCGCTGGCAGAACCAGGCGGATGGTACGTTTTGCGGAACATAAGAAAAGCAGGGAATAGAGGCGCTGACTGGTCGATCTCAGGTTCTTGCTCAAATATGCCAATCGCGACACGGTAGAGCTGCTGCAGAAAGGTTCGGGAGGGGTGCAAGAAGTAAGAGGTGCGGTAGAGAGATATCAAGAGAAATCACCACTATATGGCCTGCTGCAACACCGGCGCAAGAAGATTATCTTGAAATATGTACCAGAGGGCACTTCGCGACTATTGCAAGGTGAGTGCAGGCGCATCTCGACTCGAACACAGCTTTGCCTCTGTTGCACGTAACTTACATTTCTCTCAGTGCGACTTACCGTACAATTTCAATCCATCCTGGAGACATTCACACCGCATGACACGGTCTTCTCATTTACCGCGGCATCGGAATTGTCTGAGTCTGGTCTTGGCTCATCAATGATGCTTGCGCCATCAGCTGCATCACTGAGGTCCTCCAGCTCATCGTTACGACGCCGCAGACTTGATGAGATCACGGAGGATGCAGAAGAAGGTGCAAATGAACCAGAAGACAACGTTAAGCGGGTGCCGCAGACAGAGGAGCCGGCAGCTCAAAGCTATGGAAAGCGCGATCTAGACGAGTTGCCTGCGAGTGCTGTTCTGGCTAAAGCACTGTTGGCGAAGAGGAGGGAAGAAGCTGCGGCCGCCGCAGCAGCTGAAGATGGACAATTGACAACTCTCGACTTTCCTCTACCACCTTCCAGGGACGGCCTCCACCAGAAAACGGCGCCTCCATCATTTCAGCTATCGGTACCTCCCTCCGTAGACAAGGCTCTGCCTGAGACACCCGATTTGACGCCCCCAACTACCAGCGGAGGTGAACCGACGAAAGCTCCGGATTTCGAAGCTGCAAGTAACATACTCCTGGACGCTACGAACAAAGACCCTGCAGAAGCGCTGACTCGGCCTCCCTTGCATTCTCGTCACCTTTCCACTGCAGAGTCGGACAGTATCAGTCAGTGGACTAATCATGTCGCATCATATGTGAGTGTCGACTCAAAGAAGACGAAGCGAGCGCCTCGGCCTCATGTTGAGGCAGGCCATCGTCCGAAGACGTCGGGCACCACGGACAGCAGTCTGAGCGAACGCCCAGTCGCCAATCTCCCAAACACTATTCGAGTGAGCAACAAACATCTGCTGAATCTGGGCGTGCGACCCGGGTCACAGCAATCAACTCGCAGCGTCCCTGGTCGCTTCGTACCCTCTAGCCGTCCCACGACAGGTGTGCCGGCGCTACCCTCTCCCTCACATGCACAGTCACTTTATACACCGGCAGAAAGTCGCCCTGCTATATCTAGGCCTGCGTCTGTTACGACAGAGGCGTCAACAGCAACGCCAGAAAAGCTGAGAATGATGAAAGCGCTACAATTACGCAAACGGAGCATGCTTCTAGCACAAAGATCTTCAGTGAATTCCTCTACGACACCGGGTCCCCAGGGCGGTGTTACCACAGATTCGAGTCTAGGCCCGCATGCGTCGAATCCGAGTCAGGAGCACCTTGCAAATATTGACGAAGAATCGAACCTAGCGCACTCATCTACTACGACATCTCCAACATTCATGACACATGTTTCCGAAGAGCCGTCGACGAAGGCTTCCTCGTACACAGATCCAGATGACGCCTCCCAGAATCGTCGGTCACTCTCTTCAGCAACCAGCTCGTCCATAACTCCAAGAGCCGGTGTCCAAGAAAAACTGACCCCACGCGAAGAGTGGAAAGACGACAGACCTTCTGCTAAACCAGGACTGGGCATCGGAACTTCACCCAAAACCCCGGATTCTGACGCCAGAAAGGAGAAACGAACCTCGGCAAGGAAAATCTCCAGCCCAAGTCGAAGAGAAGCTCCGTTTTCTCTCTTCCCACGCGATACTTCGAGCAGCCAAATCCGGTCTTTCGAGCAGTCTCCGGCATCTGACCCAGCCCAAACCTCAAGGCGCTTCGGGCCACCTCAGCCTTTGAGGCTCGTAGCCACGGGTGATACTTCTGCTTCGGACGTCTCTGAGGACGACTTGCTCATGGACGAATTGCAGAATGCCACTGTACATGAAGCGAAGCCCATGTCTGTTGCACGCTCGCCCGTAACTCCTGTAATGTCAAAAGGCAGTTCTGACCGACTCCGTGAGATCGTGACCAAGAACACAAACCCTGGCTATCAAGCTGGGCGGAGTCCTGGAAGCACGTCCGATCGGACGCGAACTAGCAGCATACGGAGTACCTCTACTGCGTTACCGCAGTGGCCACCTGTGCAAGTCGGACAAGCGCCAGTTCCTTTGACGAAGAAACCAACCCTTGGCACGGGCATATCCAAACGTATCAAAGCGCTGGAAGTATTGACCACAAAAGAGACGGCCTCGCAACAACCTCCAGCTCCTGTCCGAGAAGTCAGTGGTGGGAAATCAGCCTTTTCAGCCTTCATGAAGCGCTCGTCTTTGATAAGCAACCAGCCAGCCCCCAATACCTCAACCGATGCCTCGCCACCAAAGAAATTGCCCGTATTGGACTTTCATGCCGACACACGACCTGCAGCAGAGCCAAAGGAGAACACACGTCCCTCGATCGATGCCTACGCCTCAGTCCAGAAAGGAGACAGCATATCTGTCACCGCCAAGATCATCCGAGATCCTGTTCACAAGCATCCGCCAATGTCGCCCAGTTCCAGCTACAATACTCCTCTCAACCTATTTCGAAGTCCCTTGATTGTTGAACATGAGAAATACGATGAGCTTCCAAGAGACCAATCGATGGTTTCCATTCAATCCTCCCTTAAAAGTCCCGCCAAGTCCGAGAAAGGCAGATTCTCCTTCTCTTCCCATCGTTCAGGCTCTAATAGCAACCTGCCTCGATCGGAATCAATTCACAGCAAAGTCTCGCATTCGAGCACCTACAAAAAGCATGGACCACGGTCGGCCAGTGACACGACGTCTATAGGAGAGGAAAAGACGAAAACATCCAGGACTAGCCGCCTGATGAAACGAGTGTCGAATTTCACCTCTTCGCGCAACAAGAACCAACCGACTTCTAAGGTGCAGTCTCCTCCCAAACAACCTCAAGACCAACCAGATCCAATACGAGAGGACTCATTCTCCGAGTCCCTACTGCATGTTGTTGATATTGGGGATGTCAATGTACAGTTTCCTGATTCACTCCTGTGGAAGCGTCGCTTTATCAGGATTGATGACCAAGGTTACATTATATTTTCGCCGCCTGTCACCGACGCGAATATGAGGAGCGTTAGTCGGAAGTATCATCTCAGCGACTTTAAGCAACCCACGCTACCTGATGTGGAAAGACAAGAGATAGCATGGAGTATCGTCCTTGATTCACTGGACGGGAGACGTGTGCAGTGTGCGTGTGAGAGCAGAAGTGCCCAGCAACAAGTTTTACAGTGTGAGTATCATTTCCGATTCCGATGTACATGGCTGACCTCGTTGCAGTGCTCGTTGATGCCCACAGTGCTTACCATCAGCTGTATACTGGAGGATAGGAGGACAATACGGCCAGCATATCCCAGAAGCAACGACAATGATGACGACTAATCAAGTTTTCGCATACCTGGATTCAAATGATTGATGAGCAACAAGCAAGCATTGGCGCTGGATTGGTTTGGTCATGCTATATAGGCCGTTGAGTATGCCGTTGAGTATTTCGTGTGTCGCCGATCAGGGCTTGTACTGTACTTTTATCCCAAAAGCCAATATTGGCATGTAAAATCTACAGACACGATTTCTTACTGTTTCGAAGACTAAGGGCGCTGCTGCAAGGGGTCAAATCGTGAGTTCGTTGATCAATCAGTAATCTTTGTTCAAGTGACGTCGACAAGGCTGAACATGCTTAGGAGACAGACTGGCCTTTCCACAATTGCTTGGAAATCCACCGCTTCACGCCTCAAACCTCAAACAAGGACCCTGGGCCCACCTAAAATAGTACTGACATCGCCGCAGTGATCGCAACGTGCTGCTCCTGACATTCATTTATCTGGACGGTTTCCTCCTCTTCTCTCTCGGCAAATATTGAGAGCGCTGGACATCATTCTTACATCCATTCATATCTGCTCACTTACGCCATCATGCGCTTCCTATCACTGGCAGCCCTTGCCTTGCCCCTCGTTACAGCCGCCTCAGATGTTCTAAATCTGATTCCCTCGAACTTCGACAGTGTCGTTTTCGAGTCCGGCAAGCCCGCCCTCGTCGAGTTCTTTGCCCCTTGGTGCGGCCACTGCAAGAACCTCGCCCCCATCTACGAAGAGCTGGCCACCGCGTTCGCCTCGAGTGGCAACAAAGTCTCGATCGCCAACGTCGACGCCGACAAGCACAAAGACCTTGGAAAGAGATTTGGAGTACAGGGCTTCCCCACCTTGAAGTGGTTCGATGGCAAGCCAGGAAGTGAGCCACAAGACTACAATGGCGGCCGTGATCTGGAGAGCTTGACAGCCTTCATTACGGAGAAGTCGGGCGTCAAGGCCAAGGGTCCCAAGAAAGCCGTGAGCCATGTCGAGATGTTGACCGACACTACATTCAAGCAAGAAGTCGGCGGAGACAAGGACGTCCTGGTGGCTTTCACTGCCCCATGGTGTGGACGTAAGTGATCACTACACTTTACACAAGATCTTTATTAACCTGTCCCTAGACTGCAAAACCCTTGCCCCTGTCTGGGAGAAACTCGCCACCGATTTCGCTTCCGATCCCAACGTCCTGATCGCCAAGGTCGATGCCGAGGGTGAGAACTCAAAGGCCACCGCTCAATCCCAGGGCATTTCTGGATACCCGACCATCAAGTTCTTCCCTAAGGGATCTTCTGAGCCTGAGCCATACAGTGGTGCACGATCTGAGGACGCTCTCGTCGACTTTGTCAACTCGAAGGCTGGCACATACAGACTTGTCGGTGGCGGTCTGAACACGAAGGCAGGAACTGTTGATGTCATTGACAGTGTTCTTGCCAAGTACGTCACTGCTGGCGGTATCAAGGACGTCGCCGCGGCTACCGAGGAGATCAAGAAGGTTGCAGGAGACCTGAAGGACACGTCCTATGAGTATTACCTGCGTGCACTTTCCAAGTTGACTGGTAACCCGGAGTACGCCATGAAGGAGCAGACCAGACTGGCTGGCCTGTTGAAGAAAGGTGGACTATCACCAGAAAAGATTGACGACTTCCAGAAGAGAAGCAACATTCTGGCCAAGTTTTTGGTCAAGGACGATGATACCAAGAGCGAGTTGTAAGGTTATCTCCGAACTAGGGGTATCAAAAGTTGGGTCCAGGATGCAGGTGCTTTAATACACTAGCCATCACCAGCGAATACATTAAGGCGTTTGTGGTTGTTGAGCCTTTGTTCCTAGTGACATCCTCGACTGTTCTGACCATCCTGGCCATCTCAGTGACTCGCTATTGCTTTGTGTCTCTTCCGCCAAAAGTGATCTTGAGTGCGCTGCGTCCTGGACTATGGCTAGTATCCTTTAGGGCTCGTCGCCACAGGCGGGATGCACTCGTGCCCTTACGAGGGCGAAGAGCTGATGGTTTGCTCGACGACAAGTGGTCCGTTCTGACTGTCAATATTCCCCTTTAATGCTTTCATGTTGGACCAGTCGTTGTTCCTGCCTGAGTCTTTCCAACGTTCTCCATCGTGCTCGCATCTCTAAGCAGCATCTCTTGCTCCAGCCGGTCGCATCGCTCCGCCATGTCGTCCACTGAAATCGTACAGTCACGTTAGCAAGAGCCCATGTATGCCACCGATTTTTATACGACGGGGCACTCTGTGTTCCTAAACTTACGCTTCGTCAATATCTCATCGCTGATTCCCTTGAACTTCTTCTCCAGATCGCCTAGAAAGTCGTCGATGGCTTCGGCGAGCTTTGTGGTCGCATCGTTCGGTGCCGCAAGGTCGGTGAACGTGGTGGCGCTGCGCGCGAGTCCTGGCCTCGAAGAGCCCGATTGGGGAGGTGGTGTTGGCGTGGCCTGGAAGTATGTCCCATTAGGCATGTTCACGTTGATATTCAGACTGGGCTTTTTCGGCGAAAGCACAGCGGGATAGGGAGAGCCAGTGACCTCCATGCCTGACTGGCTTGGGTGAATAATGTGTAGCGCTTACCATGATGTTGTGTCACCAAGTGCGGTGATATGACTGCTGCAGGAGCCGGATCTTTGCACATGCGGCAGAATGGAATGTAGGGTCGAGGTGGGCTGCCGCACGGGCTGTCCTGGCTGATGCACGTCAAATAGGAGGCATCACAACGGTCTTCTAGGGCGACCAGAGCCCGTGGTGTCTTGTCGAGTCTTTTTCTCAAATTGCCCCCCGGAATCTGCGCAAAGAGTCAATCATGGCCCGCATGTTGTCCGCTGAAGTAACGAGCGGTGTTGCAGGTAGAATAATGTTTGGTCTGACGTGGCTGCTTCGTGCTCTCAAGCACTGGCGATCATGCGGTCAGACATGTGGAGTAGGCTAACTTGTAGGCTTGCAGATCCACCCGAAAAGTGACCGCTCTCCAATTCTCCAAAGGCTCAATAATTTTTCTGCGGTCTTATAGGACTTCTCCCATAAAAGTCCAGGCGTGTCTTACAGTCCTTTTACTAGGCGCACAGTATTGAATTTGGATTGATATAAGAGGGTTCGACATCTCATCTACAGCCATGGCGAAGAGCAAACTCCTTAGTGCTCTTGACAGGCATAAAGGACGAGACTATGAAGCAGAGAAGAGACAGAAACAAGTGAAAGCGGCGGAGAAGAGAAAAAAGCAAAAGGTTCAGAGCACGAACCCAGAGGCAGAGTCAGACGATGAGAATGATGGACAGACTCCCGCTGTTGGGAACGGAGAGTCTGAAGCAGCAGGAGAAGATTTTGCTTCGTTCTCAGAAGATGAAGACCAGCAAGAAGAAGATATCAATGGTACAGCCTCTACTATCCCTCAACCACCACAACCAGTGGACGCATCAGCTTCCGAAGCAGAGAACGAGTCCGACGTACCGCTCTCGGACCTCGAAGATGAAGACCTGGAAGACACAATCCCCCACCAACGCCTGACAATCAACAACGGTCCAGCGCTAATCGCATCGCGCAACCGCGTCGCTGTGATCAAGTCCCACAAAATACCCTTCCAATACCATAACTCCCTCATATCGTCACTCCCTCCAACTTCGACCGCCGTCCCAGACCCGAACGATGACTTGACCCGAGAACTCGAGTTCTACCGGATCGCACGCGACGCCGCTACCGAGGCCAGAACCCTCCTAAAGAAGGATGGCATCCCCTTCTTCCGACCGAGCGACTATTTCGCCGAGATGGTCAAGACCGACGAGCACATGGGCAGAGTCAAGAAGAAGATGTACGACGAGGCCGCATCAAAGAAGGCGTCCGAAGAAGCAAGGAAGCTGCGCGATGCAAAGAAGTTCGGCAAAGCAGTACAAGTCGCGAAAGAGCAGGAACGAGCGAAAGACAAAAGGAATACGCTCGACAAGATCAAGGAATTGAAGAGAAGTACGTACACTCCACTCCTCTGTCGTCATACTTTCAGGATTCGGTACTAACTCGGTGCAATAGAACGCAAGGGACAAGATACAGGCAAAGTCAGAGAAGATGGCGACGAACTGTTCCAAAGTGTCGATGTCGAGAAAGGTCCTGCCAAGGACCGGTCGGGTCGTGAGCGTGGCAGCGGACCTAACAAACGACAGAAGAAAGATCAAAAGTACGGTTTTGGAGGAAAGAAGCGGTTTTCTAAGAGCGGCGACGCGATGAGCAGCGGAGACATGCGTGAATTTTCAGCCTCCAGAATGAAAGGCAAGCCGAAAAGACCGGGTAAGAGCAGGAGAGCGGCAGGGCGATGAGTGAGTCTACGGTCTACGCTGTTACCAGTCATGGAGACTGCGTATTCAAGCGGTGAAGCATGCTTTAGGCCTGGCAAAGCAGAGACGCTCGCAGGGCGAGACTTTGGGCAAGGACTTGGATCCATGAAAATCGGTCATCATAAACGACGAAACCTGATGGCATCTGTATTCGCCGAGAGAAGATATGTCAAAAGCACATGGGGTATCACAACTATACGCAATTCGAGCTAGCCCGCCAACCTTTACGCCACAGCCCAAATACCGCCTGAAAAGAATGCCCTGTCATGCCACCCAATTGCCCAGGAAGGACTGCAGATGGTTGATCTGATATTGCCTGCCAACTCTTCTCGCTTCTTGGCTGACCAGATCAAGCATTTCTTGCGCCTCCGGACCTGGTGGAAGTTCAGGCAGCCCCTGCAGGTCATAGTGGCCATTAAGTTGGCGACTAGGGCTGTCTTCCCGAGTCCCTGCTGAGTCCGTTGTCAACTCTCGCATTCGACTCGGAGGTGGTGGCGTCTGTCGCCGAGCCACTGGAGACGATATCGGTATATCACTCATCTGTTCGTCCTCGTCCTCGGTGTCCGCGACGCCTCTGGCACGTTTGTGTGCCTTGCTGGCCCCGCTCGGACGCAGGACTGACTTCATGCGATGGCGTTGTTTAGCAGGCTTGCCGGGAGTCTTCATGGTCTCGTCGGCGACCTCGTCCGCTAATGTAGCTTCTAGCTCATCATAGATTCTCCGTGTGGACCAGTTGAACTTCTTCCGCAGTTTTGCTTCATTCATCAACCTCAGTAGTTCTTCCGCAGACCGCTCAAAGGCTTCGACAGCATCTTCATGCGTGCCCTGGAAGGTAGGCAGTTTCTCCAACTCTGTTGCGGCTTCGTCTATGCCACAATGCCGCATATTGAAGTTGGCCGATTTGCGAAGAATATTGAGCATATCCCATATCGGTCGTGTCCAGTCGATTGGTTCAGGCTTCGTTTCTGTTTCTGTTTCGGTGCTAGTGGAATCGTCAGGCTCGGTCTCGGAATCGTCCTCAGACTGTTCTGAGGCTGGAGACTCTGCTTGCGACTCCTCTTGCGACTCGGTATCTGCATCCTCCACCTCGCTGTCAGCCATCGAAGGCTCTTGCGGCGGCACAATAGCCTGGGTGGCTCGAGCCAAATTTGCCTTGAGTTCTTCCACTTCCTCTGCATACGTCTCTGCCAAATGTTTCCACAGGTAGGTCTGGGACCAGTTTAGACCTTCCCGTTCTTCGATCATCTGCTTGAGAAGAAATCTATGGTGTTTATGAATGGTTTCCATGGCTTCATCATCATCGTTGATTCTGTACCCAGTGTGCTTCTGATATTCTGTAAGGAATGGATCGATCATGAAGCCGAATCTTTGTCGCTTTCGCGGAATCTTCTGGTGTTGGTCGACCATGAAGTAAAATAAATCGATCGCTTCCACGGTATCGTTGTAGTGACTGAGGTAGCGGTCTGAAGGCGAAATCTCGTACCAGCCCGCTTTTCCAGCAGCCCAGATGACGGGTTTACCATCATCGTCTTGTCCAAAACTATAGTTTGTGACATTGTCAATCTTCACTCGGGCGTATAGTGGGTTCTCTATTAAGACTTGGGGCATGTTGTCAGCATGTGACTTGGTTTATATGGAGTCTCAATGCATACCAAGGTCATCATGTTCATCATCCAGTGGCATCAGTTCGCCCAGCACGCATAGTGGTGTTTCTTCAGACGCGTGCAGAAGGTCTGCATAGCGCCCCTTCCCCTGGTAGAATATTTTTGCTTCTCTCAGCGCAAAATCCGGCCACTCGTTGACGTCGTCAGGGACGGGATCGAGAGGTCTAAGGACACGATATTCGGGCAAGGTGGACATATCCAGACGTAAAGGACTGGTCTCATACTGTGGTTTCAAGGTGGGTTCGCGTTAGGACTTTGGTAAGCGGAGGCAGTGACAAGTCATGTCCCAAGTAAATCGATATTGGCGAGCCTTTCGTGATGTGAGTGAATGTTGTGTTCGAGATTCACTGTAGCCAACGACAAACAACAATGTAAGGACAACATGGGAGTCATTTTGTGGTGAGTGGGACTGCACTGAGTCGAGGCTGGGAGAAGCAAAAGCGTGTTGCTGCCACTTGCTGGAGCCATCAGAACACACCGCACGTCATTTGTCCGATTGGATTGAAGGGGCCCCATTATTCTTGGGTCTTCGGTTGCGCTTGACTAAATCAGTATTAGGCCCTTGGTATCACGTGGCAGGGTCGTCTCCGCAAAGAATCCATCGCATTCACTTTTTTCAGAACACAACCATCCTTCTTGACCGTTGTGTTTGGAGAGATGCGCGACCTTCTCCTTCAGCCTTCCACTTTCACATGCTCATAAGACAGTTTTCCAAAATGGCTCAGCCATCCGGAAAAGCTCTTGAAGGCGTCTTCGGTGAGGCCAATTCCTCTCCCAAGGTGCTGCACCCTGCAAGTCCATGTGTGTCCTGACCAGTGCGCTACTTATTTAGCCGTAAGCAAACCACCACATTTGTCCTCTGCCCAAGTGCTTCGAGACCTGCAACACAAGTTTGCCGAATCCAAAACCTTTGCGCCATTTTTGCAGAAGACGAGGAGCGCTCAGGAGGAGCAAGAGCGATACCAGCGCAAGCGGCGGAAGCGTGATAATGATCAGGTCTTCAAGATGGGTCACGGCGGCACGCTCGACCCCTTGGCTACAGGGATACTCATAGTCGGCATCGGGAGAGGGACTAAGCATCTCTCGGATTTTCTGGCTTGCAAGAAGACCTACGAAACAGTCGTTCTTTTTGGCAAGAATACTGACACTTACGATGTAATGGGTAAAGTGGTGGCTGAAGCACCTACCAAACATATCACCGAAGGCCTTGTTGAGAAGCAGATGGAGAAATTTCGTGGCAAGCACAAGCAAATTCCACCAATATATAGCGCCATCAAGATTGATGGTATGAAGCTATATGATTATGCGCGAAGTGGAAAAGCATTACCTCGCCAGCTAGAAAGCCGCGAGGTAGAGATCTCGAATTGCGCGTTACTCGAATACTATGGACCTGGTCAGCACGACTTTCGTTGGCCTGCTGAACAGGCTAGTGACGACGAGAAAGCTGTGGCAAAGAGACTCATGGACGGAGCTGAAGCGACAAAGAAATCACTCGCCGAGTCTGAGGAAGCACCTCCAGACAAAGATGCGAAGAGGCCCGGTTCACCCACAAATATCAACAATATTCCACACCAGGACAAGGCCGCATTGCATACTCACCATCTTCCAACACAAGAGTCCTCACCTGCTAATGCGCCTGCCGCGAGCATTCGCTTGACGGTGAGCAGTGGCTTCTATGTAAGATCGTTCGCTTATGATCTTGGGGTTGCCTGTGGCTCCTATGGCACGATGGCTGCTCTGGTGAGGAGCCAACAGGCTGATTTCACGATTAGCGAGCCTGCTCCGGATGGTATGGCAACCGCGCTTACTTATGAGGATCTAGAAGCTGGTGAGGAGGTCTGGGGACCCAAGGTATCGTCAGTACTCGAAAGATGGATGGATAAGCATCCAGCAGCCTCGACCCAAGATCGAATTGACGACCGGGACAGACGGGATGCCCGATGGAACAATCCTAGGCGAGGCGGTGGGATGAAGAGGTCTTGGGACGATCGTAGCGGTCACGATGATAGGAGCGGTGCACGAATTCGGCGCAATAGCTCCTCCCCAGAAATATGAATGCCTACTTAGATATCCTCTCATATACAGAGTATATCAAACTCAATCCGGCATGAATCCCTGGTGAAAATTACGTAGGCCAAGCTGTTGTCAGCTGGTGCCTTGCATGGGCTCCGCGAAACAGAATTTGGGACTTTCGCGCCGCAGCCGCACGCCGCAGATCGGCCTGAAGGCGCCCACGGCATCCCCGTTGGGCTTGCCTTCCACTGGCATCTGGAATTTGGGAGGGCTGCGCTCCATCTTCACTTTTCATCCCTTCGCAGTCGTGTGATCCAACATTACAACTCTTTCGTTTACCATTGTTCCATTTCAGGATTTTCATTCATTTCTTGACATCTGGAAAGTTTAGGGGTTCATTCTTTTGCTGTTTTTCATCCTGCGACCGACTCTTCCCAAACTGTCACATCACAATCATGGGACCCGTGCCGCCGCAGAACAGACCCCTGTCGTTCGCTGCCTTGAAAGCGAAAAAGGCCCCTCCAAAGATTACCACGAAGGTAGTCACCGTCAACGCTGGCACCAAGCCTCTAGCGAAGCAACAGTCGTCTAGTTCGACTCCTCGGTCTTCAGCGTCGGCAAAGCCTTCTCCCAATGGAGGCCTGCGAAAACAGGACGTATCTCGAAAGTCCAGCACGCCCGCTTCGTTACCTTCCAGACATCCGAGCAACGAACCTCTCGAGCGGATCAAGCATGAAAAGCATAATCGCATTAAACGCGCATCTCCTGCTGTGTCGACACCCAGGTTTACAAGCTCGGACGACGAGAGTGAGGAAGACGAAAAGCCTAGGAAGCGACCTCGCGTGGATCGAAGTTACAGTATCGATGAGAAGAGAGAAGTTAGAGATCCTGCCGCATTCACGAGTGAAGACGGGGGCAGTTTCTCTATGATTCACGCCATCAATATTGCAAACAGCAGTCTTATAGAGCAAGGCAGAGACAAGTACGAAGCATTCTTCACCTCGCTGGAAGGCGACGAGGACGAGTGCCCCACGATCGAGCTACGATACCCCACTGCACTACAGGGCGAGCAGTACCAGCTGGTAAGACCGACCGACTCTTCCGATTTCAAGCCTCTCGACGAGATAGAAGCAAACATGAAGATCGTGGCCGAATACTACTTGGACAGCGCATCCGCAGGCAAAGTGACAAGCGAAGAAGACGGTTCAGGGTTCGTGCAGCTGCTACATCGACAAGCAATGCTGGGTCTGAGAGGGAAAGTCGGCGCACAGTCGAAGTACATCGACGTGATCGAGAAATATAACGCCCTGATTGCTGAAAAGCGGAAAGACGGCACGATTGGAAAGAAGTTGGATCAGATGACCCGCGTCGATCTCAAACTCGTCGAACACATCATTAAGAATCAAATCTACGCTCGAACGGTATCGCCGCAGGTCAACTTGGTCAGACACTACGAAAGCTTTTCGGACAACGTATATGGAGAACTACTACCAAAGTTCCTCAGTCGCATATTCAAAGAGACAGGGCTGAAGTCCGACAAGGTGTTTATTGACCTCGGATCCGGAGTGGGCAACTGCGTCCTCCAGGCCGCGTTGGAGACTGGGTGCGAATCTTGGGGATGTGAAGTCATGGACAACCCGAACCAACTGGCCCAGCTGCAGGCAGCAGAGTTTCCTTCTCGAAGTCGACTATGGGGCATCAAGCCTGGCAATGTCCGTTTGATACACGGAGACTTTCTCAAGAACGAGGAAGTGCGTCAGGTGCTCAAGCGAGCAGACGTAATTTTGGTCAACAACCAGGCATTCACCGCCGAACTCAACGATAAGCTGAAATACGTGTTCCTGGATCTGAAGCCGGGCTGTCACATTATCAGCCTCAAACCCTTTCGCAGTCCATATCATAAGATCAAGGAGTCGAATGTTAATGATCCGGTTAACGTGCTGTCTGTGACGGAGAAAGACCGATGGAGTGGCATGGTCAGTTGGACTGACGACCCGGGGAAATGGTATCATCAACAGAAAGATTCAAGAGAGTTGGATGCTTTTGTTAAGAGCATGGGAGGCCACGACTAGTGGTTGGTTCTGGTGCGACCTCGGAAGAGGAGATCTGAGAAGACACGATGGACCATTGGATGAACTTTGATGATTGACGACCATTGCATAGCGTCGGACTGCATCGAGAAGGGCCTCTTCTGGCTGGATCGTTTGAGATAGTCTAATCATCTAATACAGTACGGCCTGGAGCCATCAGCATACCTATATCTCGCGCGTTAAGCCATTCTCACTCTCGGTTGTAACGTCTTGTCGGTTCGCTGCTGCATCAATACCTTGGGACTGTGGCGCATGTGCTTTGACAGCAAGAAGCAGGCGCGGTTTTTTTCTAGTGGTGTCGTGTTGCAATGCGGCATTGAGACCACGCGCTTCTTCAAGGTAGGTTGACATAAAACGCCTGTACATACCTTCAACTTTGGTGAAGAGTCTCCGATTCGCACCACCGCTCGAGGACATGGGTGTCAGGATGTCGTCCATGATGGTCGGGCTCCATTGAGGTTTGGAAGAGAGAAGCGCCTGGTAGTTTCTCATCCGAACTTGCTGTCTTCGTTCATCATGTCGGCTTCTTTGCCCTTGCTTGCCATCCATCTATCCACAAGCTCCTTGTTGTCCTTGGTCAATTTGCCCAACTGCTCTTCAGCCATATTGAGTTGCAAGTTTAGAGTCACGTTCTCGTCTTGGACATTCTCAATCAATTTGGCTTTGCCTCGCAGTTCTTCCTCGCGATCTCGAAGTTTGACCGTCAACTGTGAGACACTGGCGGTCAACTGGGCGATACGCTTGCTGTCCGCTTTGCCTCTCGATTTCAGAGTTTCGAGCTCCCGGGTGACAGACTCGAGGCGGGTTTGCAATTCACCTCGTTCTTGCTGTGCTTTGGCCAGATCTTGACGCAGTTGAGCTAGATTGGGGGACTCTGGACGAACGACGGGAGGTGATGTGACTCTTCTCATGCCCATGCTCATGAGCGATGGCTGTGGAGACGTTACAGGCTCCTCATCCTCGTTGGAGGCCTGTGCATGGCTGGATGCCCTTTTGTGCAACTCAGCCTTTTGATCTGCAAGCTTGGTGCCTAGTATTGCCTGTCAGATGATTGGGGCCGAAGAGTAGAGAACCGCAGGATGTTACAATAATCGTAGAGCTCGATATTGGCTTGTTCAACCTCGGCTCTGGCTCGCAAGGCTGCGAGATATTGCTCGCTCCAAGTTGCCATATTGTCACCGGGAATGCTCCATCATGATTGCCTGGACGAGGTCTGTGTCTCGATGCAACTAGTTGGCATATATGTTGCAAATCCCTCAGACGAAAATATGCGATGTAGCCTTGACCATGAGCAATAGTAACACGTTGTTGTCGAGGCCATTGTCAGAGGATGAGATGAGGTCGGCTGACTTTCCCGATGTGCTGCTAGAAACATGGCGGGTCCTCGATAGTCCAGAACTTGCGATTGCGGTTGGAGCGGCGGCCCCAGCTATCACTGTTTGGCAGTGCATGACGACCTTCAAACCGTCCAACTCAACGACCTTCAGAAACACTTCGCTTGTCAACGCCCAACCGACCCCTGTTAGAGTACTGCGTCAGGCAACTAAAGTTCGAAGTGCAGGCACCGTCCCTACCTATCGTCCTGTCACACCCATCGAGAGCGCACGCGTGACCTCTTTCCGCAGAAAACTACCTGCATACATCACCAGCCACAGTTGGCATCGAATTTGACCAGCCCAATTGTCACTCAGTGCCAGTCTCTTCACCCAAACACAGATCATGTCGTCAAGGAAGAAGGTATTATTGAAGGTAAGAGAGTGTCAGCCGGCTGCACGTTCGAGGAACTATAACTGACGACATTCGCACAGGTTATCATCCTCGGTGATAGTGGTGTGGGCAAGACCAGTTTAATGAACCAATATGTACGTCCCTCGGTTCCTCCCAGATGACATCCCCTGACACAGATGTTTGTCTAGGTGAACAAGAAATTCTCTACCTCCTACAAAGCCACAATCGGCGCCGACTTTTTGACCAAAGAAGTGACGGTCGACGATCGAATCGTGACCCTGCAGCTTTGGGATACCGCAGGACAAGAGCGCTTCCAGTCACTCGGTGTGGCCTTCTACCGCGGCGCCGACTGCTGCGTGCTAGTCTACGACGTCAATTCAGCCAAATCCTTTGAGACCCTCGACTCGTGGCGCGACGAGTTCCTCATCCAAGCCAGCCCTCGCGACCCGGATAGCTTCCCCTTCGTCGTGCTAGGGAATAAGATCGATATGGGCGAGGAGAGGAGAATGATTTCACAGAAAAGGGCGCATGCCTATTGCCAGAGCCGCGGGCAGATGCCGTACTTTGAGACAAGCGCCAAGGACAGCACCAACGTTGAGCAGGCTTTCGAGGTAATTGCACGGAACGCCCTGGCCCAAGAAGAGAGCGAGGAATATGGTGGTGACTTTTCGGACCCGATCAACATCAACCTCGATCAAGAGAGGGATGGGTGTGCTTGTTAAAAGTCGAGACAATGGAGCGCGGAGGATTTTTGCGAGAAGCTACGATGCTCAAGGAGAGATGCTGAAGCATATGTACGTCTTCTGAGAAAGTCGTATACTTCTGAGGAGGGCCACAGTGGATGATGGTCGGTGTCAGCGAGCAAAGCAGTCTATGCTCTCGAACTACGTGGATGTGGCTTTGTAATATGGCACGCAGTCCATATCAACTCATCAAAATTGGTCGTCCAGCATGTATGTTACTCGATCTTTCAAGGCGTATTTCCCGGGGTTCAGGATTCTGGCGCAAGCATGCAACGCAAGTCTGGGCAGGTCAAGTAGCATTTGTACAGAACACAGATACGATATTTCAATTTACTAGAGTTCTGTCTTCTCACCTCTGTTTAGTGGCATCTGCCTGCTTGTGCACCTGATGAACCATTGGTTTGGTCTCAAGCCTACTCAATCTGCCTATCATGGCTTAGGCGAGAGCAAAGGGGTATCAAGCATTGGAGGGACATGACAAAGTAGAAACGTGATTGAAGATGGACGGAACATAAGAACATCTCAATAATTCGTTTTTGACTGCCTGCGCTGCTGTTGATACGCTATCTTCAAGGGGAAAGGTGAAACAAGTTTTTGGTGCCCCAATGCCACAGAACAGGATGTGGCATGAAACCGCCTCGAGGCACAATCGCGGGAACATACATCGAACTCCATCTGCACCAAGGCCCAGTCATCATATTCGTCGTGATCAGGAGGCTGCGTTGGCGCGCAGCAGCCGGAATTTCCACGACAAAGCCTGCAGAACATATTGACTTCGTCCCATCCCAGGAAACTGCCGCCGACGTTGACCCTATCCAGGAAAGCTTTCATTCATTTTGGTTGATAACGTGCTCGTTTCTCGGAGAAACCTTTGCGCAAGCCAGCCGGCCATGTAAAGGTGTTGCTCGCCTCGTGTAAGCAGAAACTGTCTGAGTTGGACGGCTGTTAATGGTTTCGGTAATCGAGCTCTCGAAGTTGTTTGAAGATAATTGCCTCCAATGGCACAAATTATATCGGTCTTCCTTGAATTCCTCTACCATGCCCAGATTTTGAGCTGAAAGGTCCGGTCAGCCATCGATTGCAGCATTGGACAAGAAGGGTTGTCTTACCAGAGAATCCCATGAACCAGTGCATAAACTAATGCCATCATTGCTAACACCAAGGCAACTAACTCGGTTTTCATGGCCATTGAGCGATCCAACTTTATCACCACGGAGAGTGTCCCAGACCTGTTTCTAATCAGCAAGTACTATATCAACAACGACTTTATCACAAACCTTGCATTCGAAATCGTCGTATCCGGCAAAAAGCAACCGTCCTGAAACGGAGAAAGCGACGGAGGTGATGCCACAAAGCACTTGCTCGTTCTGAGTGGTGTGAGTATAAATGAGTAAAGCGTAGAGGGTACACTGACCTGATATGACATCAGTTCTCGGTCGGCTCTGATATCAAAAAGCCTGCAAGAGGCATCATCGGATCCAGTGCCAAAGGCGTTCCCATCTGGGAAGAACTGAATCGCATTGATGTCGGACTCGTGGCCGGCGAAAGTTTGAACTGCCTTTCCGGTCCGAACATCCCACAGCTTCGCAAAAGCATCGCATGCCCCAGACACGAATACGTTGGCGTTGGTAGGGTTTATACTGATGCTCATCACATCGCCCAAATGATCTGCGAATTCGGTCACTTTGGAGCCAGTCTCGATATCCCACATCATGCATGTCATATCGCCTGATGAGGTGATAATTTTCCGGTCGTTAACAAATCGACAGCATGACAGGTAACCGGAGTGCCCTGAGAGTTCTCGGGCAACACGTGTCGGGCCTTCTCTTGTTGAAAGGTTGTAGATTGAGCAGATGTTATCGAGACCACCGCACGCGACATAATTACCGCTGGGAGCATATGCGCAGGTCATGACCCAGGATGAGCGGAGAGGAATAGCATGTACTTTGTTGGTGGTATAGGCGTCCCAAATAATCAACTTTCCATCCTGTGATGCAGAGACTAGATGCCGTCTGTCTGTTGACCAATGCATAGCATAGATCTTTGCTAGATGGCCCTTCAGGTTTCTTCGTGGCTTCATGCCTATCCGTGGGAGAGCTTCGGTGTTATTCAGAGCGACTTGTCGCACTAAAGAGGATATTAGCAATCAATCCCGTATTGCATTGACGAGGAGTACAGAAACGCTTACAGCTTGTATCAGCGAGATCATCCTTCTTGCGCTTGATCCTGTCTTTTAGGCCTTCGGCTTCCCTTCTTGCAGCTGTGATTTTGGCCTGCATCTGCTCTCCCGTCAAATCGGTCGCCATGGTGCCGATTGAGGTCCTTGTCGGACCGACTTAAAATTGTGTGCACAAGTTGACTCGAATAATTGCTCTGAGCCGGCTCAAGAGCTGCGCAAGGAGGGATTGACTCTGTTGCGATTATGAAGCCAAAGGTAGGAGACTGCGCAGTGGTCGAAGCTCGGGTGGTTGGTGGAGGTCTCAGGGATGGGCAGACAATGGCGGTCCCACAAGGACGCAATGGCGAGACCGGGGGTTTCGCGATGAGATGCGGGAGGATTGACGAGCTTTGAAAGATGACCGATGTCTACGGCAGACAGGTTGAAGGGGCTGATTGACAGATGGGATGAATGTGAGGTTGAATCGAACGAAGAACCGCACCGCACCTGGGAAAGTACGAGGAAAGACTGGCAGGTCGGTCGGGGATCTAGAGGTAGGCGTTGGTGGACTGTGTGGGCGAAGGGAGTGTCACTAAAAAGAAGCTGGAAAGGGCGCCGCAGTAGGTAACTTAGTGCGCAATTCGATTTGTAGAAAGCTGGTCTAGCAGGCTAGCAGCCCCAGCGATGGGGTTCCCGAGTTGTCTTGTTCGGGCGGGCCTGCTTGGGCCGCGGATGAGCAGTCGATCAACCCGACCTGCTTCTTCACTAGTTCAGCAAATGGCGTTTGTGAACCATTCTTCGTTTGTGACATACGAGCACATCCTCCGTGCTCCGATTTCTTGTCCTACGCTCGAGCTGTCAAAAAGATGCAAGATGTATTATTTGATCTTGGGTACCAGACTTGCCAGATTACGCCTCTTACGAGCTTGTCACTACTAGCCGCTGCTGTCACGGCAGCAAACTGCTACCCCTCCTCGAAATCACCCTCTGTTTAACCTAGAAATCAAACAATCAGTCAATCAACCAGCCAGTCAATCGGACAGAATGAGTTGCACAAAAATAACCAATGCCAAATCACATTCGTCAAAATGAGGTTTCCCTCCGAATAGTGGCCCGCTCCATTTCTCTGATCGCTTAGTTGAAAGAGGATGCCACGAAAGAACTGAGCACAGTGAGCAGTGGCTGTGCGCCAAAACCAGCAGAAGAGAGAAATTGCCCTGATCGCGTCTAACCGTGGCTAAAGAAGCACGCCGGTGTAACGGATCGTCGGCTGCAAATCCACCCACCAGCCTTCAATCCTTGACAGGTACATCCAGGACTTCGTGTTAGATCTCACGACAATCGGGAGTTCTATACAATACGAGGGAGACGCGCCATTGGACATCTTCAGACTGTCTATACCGGCACATTATACCGATCCCGTGGCTGCTTATCAGACTAAATTTTTGCATGTCCGGGAGTTGTTCGTATAGCAAAAGGCCTGTCTGCTAGTCGCGGACCACGACGGCACCACGCGAAAAGTCAGAACATACCCGGTCTAGGGCACCCAAAGAGCTTGCAATATTTGCGCTCTCGGTTAAGTTAAAACGACCTACTTATACTAGTTGAGAACAGGCTATCTCACCCTGGCTGATCGCCCCTTTTTCTGCTGCGAACAGGTTACTGCAGAACGTTCTCTGCACGTGGAGGGGGGTTACCGTTCAAGGTGTACTGACTGCTTTTGGACTTCAAATTGATATAGGGTGTCATAACGCAGACATGCGTTTCCTACGAGAACTACTCCAGAGATCTTCGATGGCAGTTTGCAGGTGGGACCGGGCTTCAACACCCCGAGTTGATCACCGTCCCACCCACCTCTCTGGGTACCTCACGGAGAATCAGAGTTCAACTGTTATTCGCGACACTTGAAATCCAGACGCACCCATATTCAGCTTTGACATGGCCCCGAGCGTTCTAGGCCAATATGAAGACCATCGATCAAGCGCTTTGATTAGGCTGGCATTTATAGGCATCAATTTGATCGACCTTAGTTGCTTCAGCGCATCTCGCTGGCCGTGGATAATAATGCTTTGTCTCCGGTTTGTGGTTTGACAACAGCTTTTGATGCAATCTCGGCAACAATTCCGTGCTCAAAACCGACGAAGTAACCACCGAGGTTGAATGGGCCTTCCCAAACGCGAGTCGCCAACGTTTAACTTAGCATCTTTAGATGACCGATTAATATTTGCTTCATCATTTTTCTGCTTTTACAGATACCTGTCAATCCGTTACGTCATGTCTTCTCGACACAGGACATAAATGCTCATTACGCTTGTTCGTCGTGCTTCAAGCGTTTCGCGGAGATCAGTCGAGGTGCCAGGATGTTTTAAGGGTTCGACAGTCCGCAGTATATCCCTGGAGCTTAGTCCTCATCATCCACAGCCCTTCTGTACACTTCATCTGATCTTTCGAAGCTGTTCGGCGAATTCAGTGATGCTATCGAACAGTCTCTTCTCACGACTTGGTGATGACAATGGGCGCAACGCGTCCTTGGAAATGTCTGTGCTATAATTGTATTCAGGTGCAGCGAAGGTTTGGACGTCCTAGAATCGAACATATCCGGCGCAGTCTCCATCGACGCTGGAGATCATGAAGGTCAATCTTCGTTCTCCCTCGCTCACAGGTCGTGCAGTCTCCTTGTCAGGCATATCAATGCTGGACCACACGTGGATTAATCTGACCACGGGCGTGAGACATCCACGAGTGAAAGATATTCACGAGCACTGCCTCTGACCTCCATTGAAAGGGAAATCATGTTACGCTTGTTCGTCATTATCGAAGCCACATCCCTAATTGGTTTATCCTGAGTTATGTCGACAGTGCTCAACACCAAGCATATTTGATATCTCAAGACATCTCGACGGGGAACCTGATAAGGTGCTGCGCGACATGCAAGGCTGTGTCGGACCTATCAAAAGGTCAAAATGCAGGCTTTCGGCGCGAGCTAGGCAAAGTGCCTTCTGGCTTCATTCAAGACAAGCACCGCCACAGCAATCAGGTATGATCATGACTGATGGTGGTCAGGAATTACGGGCCCCTCCCAATATTGGAGACAACTGATGTCGCAAATGATTCAAGTCGTCGATACTGGTTCCAACCAAAATGAGGTCTCTGTGAGCTTTTTTGCCCGAAATGACAGGACTGACTTGAGTATACCGTCAGTGTCGAGCTGTCTGAGGACATGCGACTAAACAATCACGATGTTGTCTATATAGGAGCGCTGCCAAAAAGCTACTGCATGATGCTGCGATACCCAGAGTGTTCCTGAGGCTCAGTGCCTTCCTCCATGCCTGACCTTTGTCAGGAGGTGAATACTACAGGGCGGAGGAGCTTCTCTGACGATATGATGCTCCTCGACATGTCACTGACCAAACCTATATGTTACTCATGAGCCTGCCGCATGTGAAAACATGCTTATGAAAGGCCTATCAAAGCTGTCACTGTCGCGACCGCCCTCGGGAAGTTCCACGTACAGTGAATGAGAAGGCATGTGAAGTTTCACTGAACGGACAGTGAACTAAGACTAACGAAAGCCATCCTTCATGTACTCATCAACATCGAATTCTTTCAAGCCATCCGCCTCAAGACAAAGGATCTCTGCGTCTCCTTGGCCCTTTGCAAATCTTCGTCCTTGCTTTATTTGCCGCTCGACAAGATCTATCGATGACCGGGACTCACAATGCGGTCTTCAAAGATGAGCTGGCTATCAGTCATACTCCTTTTCCTCATGAGCCGCGCATACGGTGACCCAGTTGACCCAGCGAGCCCTGCATTTGTCTTTCCACAGGGTGTCGATCCGCAGGGAGCACAAGCCAATGATCTACGACAGGCCTTTAAGGATGCCATAGTCATCGCAAGAATGGCTGCTATGACCATGAATCCTTACTGCGACCCTGTAAGCTGTCGCTCCCTCTCCTATAAAGACCTTGTTACACTGCACGATTGAGCAGAATGCGTGCAAAACTCACGAGAGATACAGGTTTTTGAGCGGTATTTCTTCCCGACAGAGCTGCAATTCGTAAGCAACGTATTCCGAACAATCGCCAACATCCCTCTCGGCATCTCAATAGAAGACCTCAATGGGGGTCTCGATGCAGATATACAAGCCATCATCACTGGCAGAGGTCTGAATCCGAAATTCTCGCATTTGTCGATCTCAATCGGTAACCACCCCGATACGCCGTCAAATACGCCATTTAATTGTGACGATGACGGCACCGACGGCTACTTTGCCTACTCCAGGAACGATGCGGATGCTGGCCTCGTCTCCATGTGTACGTCTGTATGGGACTATCCTGCTCTTAAAGACATTCTCGATCCAGCCCCAGACTGGGAGGAAGAGCTAGGTTTTGGTTGTGATAATCTCCTCGATCACGATAGCGATCTGATGACGCCGGCTGGTGGAATCCTCTTGCATGAGCTGCTGCATTGGGCGTTCCTGTTCGAAGACGACTTGACAGATTGGGACATAGTGATATCTGTGACCCCTTCTGGCGACCATCATATTATAGATTACGAAGGACCATCTGGAGGCGTCCCACCTGATGGATATGGTCCTTACAATGCACCTTTGCTGAAGAATCTGCCACAGGGCGCCTACTCACTAACAACAAACAACGTTGACAGTTACGTGTACTTTGCTTTGTCGAAGTACTGGTCCATCCAGTGCACCAAATACTTTGCACAATCGACAAGCTCGACAGATAGGTGGCTGCGAAACACCGCTTGGAACAAGTATGATCAGCCGCCGCAGCCGCAGTCGCGGTCAGACCAAGAGTCAGAGTCGCAAACGCAGTCACAACCACCATCCAGGCGTTCTGTTATCCATGACCATGTTAATGGCCGTCACCACAACCTCACCTCCTACGCTCCAACGAAGATGCAGACTTGGAAGGTTATGTAAGCCACGGAGTGGAATGGCCTAGCAAGACCGTTCCCCCTACAGGCTCGAGATCCAACAAAGCTGTTTGGATAGGAGTCTTAGATATCGCCTGGGACTGACTTTGGTCGACCTCTTGGGGAGGCTGTATCCATTCTTGGCTTTCTCTACTATCAGCAGATTTTGACGTGCGTGAAGGTGAAGGGTCACATGAGGAATGTACATTCGAGCAGGACGCAGCAAAGAGTTGGATAGCTCTCCTGCGCAATGCTTGGTTGCGCTCCATGACGAAAGTAAGCAGCACTCCGCCAGATATTGGAGAGGCTTGCTAAGGTAGAAGCATAAAGCCTTGCCCAAAAGTTGAATAATGATCATGAATTCATATTATATCCACCGTACCAGCGAGAGGTCTATGAATCAGCGTTGACTTAAGGTTAGATATCTCCCGACACCTGTAACTTCTTGCCGGCGGATATCCGTCCGCGGAAGTGGAAACCCCACGCTTACCCTTGGGTTAAGTTGCCCCCAGTACTCTCTGGACATTCTTTTACGACTCACACCACCACACCCATCTTGATAACTTTTGACACGCAATCACCGAACAACCACACCATCACTACGACTCTTGCAAGATGTTCTGGACGATAGGGTGTATCTATGGAGCTTCGTCCGTCATGTTAGGCGCGTAAGTGATAGCCATAATTGAGAGGCGTCCCCGGGTTCAAACTTCTCGGATCCGACAACTAACGTCTTTGGGCTTCACAGTTTCGGAGCGCATGGACTGAAGAAACACATTTCCGACCCTTCTAAGATTGCGAACTGGGGTACGGCAGCTCAGTACCAGGTAAGCTACGGTCTCTTACACTTGCATGATGCATGTCTACGGAAGCTTCCGACACCTTAGCTTGGAACAAATGACTTACATTCTTTCCATTCCAGATGATTCATTCTGGCGTACTACTCCTCACTGCATCTGTGGCGCCGAAGAACAAGGCCGCCGCCATTCTGTTCACTGCAGGGATGACGATGTTCAGTGGCAGCTTATACCTTCTTGTCCTGGACCCGCAGCGCTTCAAGGCTCTAGGTCCGGTCACGCCGCTTGGGGGATTGTGCTTGATCGCTGGATGGGGAGCGCTCGCCTTTGGCAGCAGAGGCAGATTCGTTGCGTGAAGAACGAAGGTCTTGCACTGACAAGGTAAAGGTTTGATGTATGTATCACAAAGCTAGAAACGGACGTCGATGTCGACATCAACGATACCCTCCACTCACACAGTGCATCTGCAATATGTGTCTTTTGCGTTACAGCTGCCGGTTTTCTAGTCCTGGCCCAGCGTCTTCTCCAACTCGTAAAAGTTCCTTGCGCTGTCTGCAATAGTCTCCTCGAAATCCCGGTATCTCATGTTTAGGACGTTCTTAGACTTTGTGTTGTCGGCCTTCAAGAGTTCGGGTTTCAGAGTATGCTCGCCTGGGTTGCCAAGCGGGATCCGCTCGTCCCATTCTGGAACAGCTTTTCTCACAATGTCGGCGATCTCTTGGTTGGTGTTGCCACCTCGGGTGACTAGGAAGCGCTGGTTGCCGACGCCAGGCGCGAAAGTAGCTTGGTAATGAGCGACGGCTAAGTCCTAAAGAGAGCAATCAGCACTGGAGTCGATCATAGAAGAGGTAAGTTACTGACCCTGACATCGACGGTGATGTGCAGCGTTTCTGGAGGTACAGGCGTGTTCTTGCTTGATTTCATGAAAGTATTGTACAGCATCGAGTTGGATGTGCCCAGATCTTTCAGGGAGTCGATGCTGTTTGCGAGTGGACCGAACACACCGGGTGGATTGAGGACGACGAGTTCGAAACCTGGATTGTTGCTCTTCATAAAGTCCCACGCTATTGACAGTATTAGTCAGTTGCCCGCCCGACGTAATGGAGTGTTTGTAAACTGACCTGCTTTCTCTGCGAATGTCTTGCTGCCCCAATAGGCAAGGCGAAGGTTGTTGCCAGCCGTGGCTTGCTCCATTGTGATTGGGTTCCAGTCGTCCGAGGTGTACGCTCTTCCGTTGCCCTGCAGGTCGAATGGGTTGCCGATAGCTGCGAAGCTGCTGGTCACGACGACACGCTTGACTCCTTTTCCATACTTCAGTGTCGATTTGAGGATCTCGGAAGTGCCTTGAATGGCGGGCTTGATCAGATCTTCTACTTTCAAACCCTCGTCGTAAAGGAAGGGAGAGGCTGTATGGATGACGGCGTCCAGAGGGAGCGCTTCTTGAATGGCCTTGTCGAAGGCTCCCGGGGCTGTGATATCTGGTACGATGGAGAAGCCGAGCTTTGTCCTGTCGGCTGAGGGGAAATCGCTCATCACTCGCTTCGCTTTGCTTTCAGAACGGACAACTGCTTGGACAAAGACAGACTTCTCCAGAAAGTGGCTGATGATGTGGGAGCCGATAAACCCATTCGCTCCGGTGAGCAAGACTCGTGGACTGGCCATTTTGAATAATTTGTGAAGGGTTGATGTGAATATCTCAAACTACGAGCTGTGGTTGACGATGGGTGCTGCTGTTGATGAGCTTGAAGACGGCATTGAATGAGGCAGGCTGGCAGGCTATATACTTGTAGAGGAGACACTTCAGTCGAGAGCCCGTATGCAGCTTGAAGGAGATACGGACATGTCACTCGATGGTTGAAAGTGCCGGACTCCTCTAACGCCGTTTGCGGGACCGCACGGCGCTGTAGCCCTTGGTCTAGTTAGCATGGTCGTTTCGAAAATGTGCCTGTGTAAGTGACTAAGAGTGCATGGCTCAAGGTCAATGAATGAGACGTCATATATGGAGCATGTAGACCCCAGATAAGCACGTTATGTGAAGGACGGCCACGCAGAGGAGTGGTGGAAAGTGGCTTCAGCCTTGCTGTTTGGCTTAACACCGGGAAGTCCGTCTCTGTAACGAGATCTGGTATTGGTGCGGTTGGCGGGCGTTGCGGCCGCAGTACCGATGTTCTTGCTAACCACCACCAACGCACCAACCTCAATAATAAGCATGGTTCTCGCAGGCCGTCGGAAATGACTCGGTATGCATTTTGTATTCCGAGAGATGAAGTAGAACGTCTCAGCGGGTTTGACGCCTATGAGGATTACAACAACTCAAACATAGGAAAGTGCAAGTTCCCCGCAACACTTCTCTTTTATGTGCCTGCACCTTTGAGCCTTGAACGGTAAAACCTGGTCGACACTCGACAGACAGGTGTTGACAAGCCGGCTGTACCAACGTAAGAGCCTAAACCAATGGTCGTGAATTCTCAACATTGATGTCGTCGACTGGCTCAGACCAGCGACTTTGCTGCATATTGGCACTTGAAACTGAGGGACGAAAGCCTCGCTTGGCGTTGAATTTCAGGAGTTCCAGGACAATGCAGCTAGATGTCAACCAGAGTTCTGAACCCAGACCGGTGCCTGCTACAGAGTGCAAGGTACCGTATCTCAAGGAGCGACTCGGAGCTTCACCGTTAATTGTCGGTGTCAGACCCGAAATCTCGCGCCCATTGGCTCAAATAGCCGCTTGTAAACAGGCGTCTCTGCAAATGGGCAGCGGCAAAAGTAGCCTTACACGCATTATGGGCTGCCATAGCACGTTATGCTAGAAACGTTTAGGTCCAGCGGAAAGACTTAAAGCAACACAGACATCCCCTGTGGTCAGACAAAGGACTGTCAAAATTCGAAAGAAGTGTTTCAGGATGTCTGGACCATGCAAATTCGTGGTCTGGAGTGCCGATCCCCGGAGCACGGTCTGGTGGACACAACAAACATGGGGACTTTGATATCCTGCAAGCTCTGCCTGCTCGTCGCGAGGGATGATATATATATTAGCAGCCATAAATCCGACATTCAGACTTATGCTGGATCGCAATACACGGGCCTGAGAATAAGAGTACCATGAATTTCCCATGGCTCTGAAAGCTCAGCGATCGTCTCTGTCACTTGATTTTCAGGCAGTGTCGCCACACAAAAGATGATTTAGGCTTTCGCCGTGGTACTGGAACCGACGCTGATCAGGCCCAGATCGCATTACTCAGCTAACGCTCGTTCACTCCGAACCGACGAGTTGAGTACCTTAAATAGACACTCACCACAATGGCGCCTCCGAACTGTGCTTAACGCACCTCAAAGACGTCCTGAATGGTGCTTGAAGAACAGATGTGAATTTGCTGTTACTGGGACAGAGCAACAATGGCGTGAGTATGGGTGCGTACCCAAATACAAAGTACATCTCGATCATTTTTAGCTTAAGCGTTCTGGAACTCTGGGTCAAAAGCTTTTGGGAAGCTTTCGAGAAAACCGCCCACTTGTCACCCCACGATGGGATCAATCTTCAAGATCGTCAGGATCAGCTTAACTATCTCGAATCTGATGTTGAGTTGAAATTGTCCATAATGCGCGGTATTGCAGGATTCATTTCGAAATGGTAAACTTTATAGATGGACAGTACGGAGACCGATGGAAGGGCGAAGATGGCGAGTATCTACCATAATTTCTTTGTAATAACAGTCATAGCGCAGTTGTGTTTGAAGGCGAGAGGCGCTCGACGAGGGCAACAGGGGCCGAATATTGATTGTTATTGGCAGCAGAGGCCTCTTCATGGGGACCCTAGCCCGTGGTCCAGTCGCTACCAGGCCCAAGGCTTGGCCTCCCGAGCCAGAAATTTAACGTTACCAGACTGCGAATAATGCGATGGAGAGGCCTGCGCTTCGGCGCTGCGCTCCTGCGACTTGAGACTTTCAAAGCCGAACACCAAACACCTCTCGTTCTCCCAATTACCATCATCATCCCTACTTTCTCACATCTTCAGCCACCGACACATCGCCTCGTCCTTCTGCCACATCCCTCATACATTTCGTCCCATCGAGCTTCATCTCTGATCGGTCTCCTTGTTTCGCATTCTGTTTCTCCCTTTTTCATTTGCCGAATCCTTCTCTGGTCGCAGAGTTCGAGTCTCCAGTCCTCGCATCCTTCGTCTCTCCGCCAGCCCACTCCGCAAACCACCTCTCACGCGTCCTAGACTCGGACCGCCACGCTCTTTACCAGTCGACCTGTATATGAAATCATATGCTCTTACATATCGCATCCCTCCCACAAAGCTACGACGTTACCTCGAATACGCCCTGAGCTGCGCACCCATTGCCTGACACCTTCCACCAGGGGATCCACCCGACCTTACCTTCACCCTTTCGGTTCACCCCGTACAGTTATTATCTCCTTCTGCATCAAGAAACAATCAGATTGATGGCTGCTTGCTCCTTGAAGTATCGTTTATGGTAGTGAGCAAGGCCAGCATACCGCCTGGGTAACGTCGACTCCTTTCTCCCGCGAACGTCACTCAGCCGATCAGAGTCACCCAAGCTTTCACGGGAAAACTTGACCACTTCGGAGTCAATCATTGAAGACAAAAGGGTCCAATTATACACACGAATTGCATGTTAGGGTTATTGATTGGACAATATGAGGGAGGTCAATTTCAGCATCCCCAATGTCAACAAGGCCTCCGTACACATAACCCCGACTCTTTATGACCGTCGAGCATTGGATTGTACCTCGACTTTGCCACTCATCAATTCTCTCAACCATTTAGCCTATCTGACCACTTCCTCTGCTCGAATAAGAGATATATTGACAGTGGATGGCGGAGTCGAACGCCTCGTATGCATATTAAAGGAAGGCAGGAGCAAAGATGAGATGCACATGTGGAAGTGGAACCTGGCATTTCAATGCATTGTGAACATAGGGGTTCGGGGTTCGGAGCTAGTCCGCACTCGCGTCGTCGAGGCAGATATGGTACCCGTTATCGCGACCATTTTGTGGGACTATATTCTCGTCATTGAAATGGAGAAAGCAAAAGCGGACGCTGAACAGGAAAAGCGAAATGGATCAAAACATGCCGGAAGCAGCAGATCCTCAAAGGCCTTTCGCGAGCTGACACAGGACCCTCTTTCAAGAACGTCGTTTTTTGAACATATGAACGCCGCTGCCGACCAACGTTCGACGCGGCGTCAAGCACCTCCACCTTCGCTCGATCTACCTCAATCATTCTCGCAAGCGTTTGGCACCGCAGAAACAGGCCCGGCGGAAGGCAATGTCATCCCTCCGAGCGTCTTCACCTCTCCCCCTGACCGAACGGTTTTCCCTCCTCGCGATTTCCACCGACACAACAGAGCTCAAGATAGCAGAGGATCCATCCACCGATCCATGAATTTGCAAGCACCGGCCACTGCATTCCCGTCGATGGATACTTCTGATGGCTTTCCGTTACGTCCAGTCCGCGAAGTTGATCGCCTGCCTTCAATGTTACCAGCGCTGAACACAGGTGTTACCTCACATCCTGATTCTCCTACCACGCCTTCTGCACCAATTCACCGAGGAATTCTTTCTCCTGCAGGACGTCGATTGAGAAGACCCTCTATCCGACATCAGAACTCCACTGGCGACGACGATGATGTCATCTTGGAGGATATCACAGCCCCAGCCGACGAGCTCCTGGATGCTGATGGCCAAGGTGAGGGGCAGAGCAGAGTACAGACACGCGATCCAAGCCCACATGACGCTGAAGACCTCGTTGGACGTCAGCCCCTGAGCTTGACGATCCCTCTTCAGCAAGATCGGGAGCTTGACAACGTTGATATTGCCCAACAAACGCCAATAGTCGGAGGGATGGCCAACCCTCTCGGTCCTGTTGCCCACGAAACTGTTGGAGTATCACCAATACCTCCCGCTCCTGCTACCGCTGCTTCTCCTGCGATCCCCCTCAACGCCTATCCAAACTTCTTTCTGAGGACAGCTACCACGACCCCTTCGACAACCGCGCTCATGCCTCGCGATGAAGATGTCCTAATGGGACTGCAATTGCTCGCATATATATCGAAATACTGCTACCTGCGCCATTACTTCCAGAAAACCCATCTGGTTCCCAGGCTTCGAATCGACAGGGAGGTCGAAAAGATTTACGGACCAATGCGTGGATGTCCGCCGCTGCCAGAGCCGACTGAGGATGAAGATGAGGAATTCCTTCAGCCTGATGATTACAACATCTTCCCGCTGGTTGAGAAATTCACCGTACGGCATCATTCAAAAGACATGCAATATTGGGCCTGCGTTGTCATGCGCAATTTGTGTAGGAAAGACGACGCGAAAGGGGGAATTCGCCAATGTGCTAACTACCAATGCGGCAAATGGGAAGAATATCCTCGACAATTCGCAAAGTGCAGACGTTGCCGGCGAACTAAGTACTGCAGCAAGGTATGTCGTCTTCACACGACCTTCTTAGAACCATGAAACTGACTATTGTGCAGGAATGTCAACGCGAATCGTGGAGCATGCACAGGCATTGGTGTCATCTCGAGAACGTCTATCTCAGTCGTCGTTCGAATGCATGAGTGATTTTGAAAAACTGCATAGCAGCGGAGTATTTGTGAAACAGTATCGTTTGGAGTTGGGACCGGTTCCTCAGTTCCAGGGACATTGATTTTGGGATCGAAGCGAAAAACGCAAACAGAGATGAGCACCTGCTACGATTTATGTACAGCGGCACAGTGTTTATGGTTGGAGCGAATGAGAACTCTGAGGTACATATCATCAACAGATGGATTTGACGCTATGTCGTGATGGAAGGTCTATGGCATTCGCAACGACTGGCGGCTATAGCGGTCTTGAGCCACCCATTCCGCAGGTCGTTGAACATGGTACAGCATGTGTGCTGAGGCTGTTGTTGACATCAGTATGTGATATGACGGCTTGAGTAGTGCACAAGTTCATGATCATCATACATTCCTACCTCTACTTCTAGGTCTCTTGGATCCTTTAACCTCTGGTCCGTTACTCTTTGTAGGCCCTGCGTCGGGGTATACACACCCATCGTTTCCCAAGATCGGCCCCAGGCCACTGGTCTCTTACTAGTAAACCCCCTCGACCCGATGTCTCATGCGTGGAAGCCAGAGCTCCCTGGCGTTATGCCCATTGGAGGTCTCCATTATTGAGGATGAGATACCAGTTTAGCCACTGCCCAGGCGAAAGGCGAAGGAAGATGGTGATGTATATTCAGCCACTATCTAAGCTTGAGTCTGGTGAAGGTCGCTTTTTTCATATTTGAGGTATATTGGATAGGTCGTACTGTGGCGAGGCTGCAGCCTTGTTCATTTCGGGAGCCAGTGATACCCCTGACCAGGCCCGTGTTGACCTTGAGTCCTTGACATGTGGATGGTGCCCGCATCCCCGTTAAGCTCAACGCCAAAATTTAGATGGTCGGGGCGTCAACCCACTTTTCAAGCTACCACTGTACAAGCAGAGAGTTGGAGGTTGTTTTCCAAAGGTTTACAGATTCCGTTGCAATTGCTACAGACAAACAATTGCCTGCGCAGACTGTTTGTCTGCCTCGCTCCTTTCTCCTTGACTGACTTTTGCTTGACCTCCATTCCACACGCAGCCTCTTCTCTCTTCTTTATCCTCGTCTTAAAAATGTCAGGTATGAACTCTGGCTGGTCTCAAGTGGTGTTCGTCTCACAATTCCCTTCAGTCCAGAAATTTGACCAATGGGTCAACAAACATGTCGAACTGTGCCCCCTGAATATGCTGAAAGACGCTGTCATCGGCGTCAATGCTTCTTACTATCTTGACCTCCGCCTGAACGGAAACGGCGAAGAACCCCTCAAACATGCCCTCGGCGGCTTGCCCTTCTGTCTAAAGAAAGCCATCGAAGACGATCTCGCTCTCCTGCGCCAACACGGTGTGACCCTCGTCTTTGTGTTTGATGGGCTGGAATATGTAAACAAGAGTCAGCCTGTGTCTCAGTCAACGGAAAGCAGGAGAGTTCAAGACGAAGCCTGGCATCACTATTTGAGCGGCGACAGTAAGCGCACTGTCGCGGACTTTGGCAAGGCAAAATATCCCGTTGATACCATGACACGAACGCTACAAAGAATACTGGTGGATAACAACGTTGAGTTTATGGTTGCTCCTTACAGTGCAACGGCGCAGGTGAGTCAAGATTGAAACGTCCTATGTTGATCACCGTATTAACAAGTGGTCAGCTGGCATATCTGCTCAAGTTGGAGGATCAATACATAGACGCTGTGATGGGCACTACCGAGTGCTTTCTCTTTGGCGTCGACAGAGTCGTGACAGACATCAATCTCAATAAGTCAGCGCTCAGCTTGATCAGCAAATCGTTATGCGAGGAGCTGCTCCGTGTCAACGATGATATGCTTCGAGACGCCCAACTTTTGCTCGGGACATCCTTCACACCCACATTCCCACCACTGGAAAGCATTGCGGCCACAAAGTCGACCGGTATAGCTGATGCCATCCAAGCACTGAATGGGGCTGGGAAATCTGTTACACAATTGTGTAACATCCACCGAGAGCATCCTCAAGTTGAGGCTCTGAAATACGCCGATCGGTATAAGAAGGCCATTATGACAATACGACACCATGTGATTATGGAGAAGAATGGCGTTGTCGCACCACAAAACTTTGACGAGGCGCCTGGTGATGTGCACGAATTTGTCGGCCAGAGGTTACCCGAGGAGCTGTTCTTCTACGAGTCTAAAGGCCTCCTCGGCCCTGAGATACCTAACTGGCTTACTTCCGGGGAAGTCGTGCTGACTCTTCCCGGAGGCGTTCTGGATTCCGAGCCTTATCGCAGATTGGTGATCGAACAGCTCAACCCTGTCCGTAGGGAGGCACTCAAGATCCTCGCAGAGTCGCTGCATTACTACTATCAGTCCAGAATCATAAAAGTTGAGCCGTGGGTACCTCAGGACACGAGCAATCTGACCATCGAGATAAGAAATACCCCAGCGCTGAAAGGCAAACTCGCACAATGGAAGGTCCGAGGCTCTGATGTCGATACCGTCATGAACGATGTTGGGGTGAGTCCAATCAGGTTCCACGTCCGTGTTCTCCTGCTGACCCAGACAGGATGCTGCTCTATTTCTGCCCTGCCTCCGATCATTGAAAAGCTCACAGTTCACGGAAAAGACGTTCACCAAAGGGAGACCAGAGTATCCAGCCCTACGCTCCGCAGATGAAGTTCTCGTCAATACCGTGTTTCGATTCATGCATGTTCGTGGCTATGTGGATGACAAGCATGCTCTGACTGCATGGGGCAAAGCCCTGGAATCGGCACTTGCAATTGCGGACGACGAAAGCACCATCATTGGTGTAGAGATGCTCAGACTTGGTCTATTTACAGGAAATTATGCGACGGGGACGCCGGTTGCGCGAACTGGTTCGTCGATTCATCTGCTCCGTGAACCTTTTGACTGACTGTTGCCTAGACAAGGACTATGAGCGGAAGGTCTATACAAACCTTATCTCCAGGATCGCGTGTCTGGGTAGAATCCGACACAAGCCTATGGGATTTGTCGGACCGCTCGATCGACAGTTGTTGACATACGCCTGGAAAATTACTGCGATTCGTACATCGTTGAGAGATCTTTTGGAAACAGTGATAACGAGCATGTTTCTCAACGGCGACATCGAAAGAGAACGGTCGGACTGGACAACTCTTGTACAAAAGTATGTGTTTCTCAGTGCAAGGCAATTGACGACGCTGATAAGATCCTCAGGCTCCCATTTGCGAGTGACAACGGCTCGGGTCTAGGCATAGCAGTCAAGACTTATTTGGACGCTGTCAATGATGAGCCAGAAATCACCGATACTTTGAAGACGACCATAAAACAGCAAGAAGGAAAGTACAATTGGTTTCAGCAGCTCAAGGGTAGTGGAAGCCTAACCAAGAGTCTTGATCAAGCATGGAAAATCTGGGATGCTGTAAGTCAAACCGATTCTAAAGATGGTTAGTACTGACTTAGATAGGTGTATGCTGCAAGTCAAGCACCTGGAATAGAGGTGGCTCAAAGCAAGCTGCTCTCCGAGGCCAACGAATGGCTCACTACCCGACGATGAAACATTCATTGTAGCTACGTGAAAATTCCTGTCAGCTCTGGCCTCAAAGAGGTTGTCCACCTCGTCACAGCTTGGGTCTGACAGTCTCAACACAATGCTTCGGAAAGACGCCATCGCATCGTGCGCTACCTGCAGGTAGGATGATGCCGGTTATGAGAGTCTTGGCAGGAGAAAAAGTGTTGACACACAGCATCACCTGCGCTGATAGAGAGTGGATGGAGAGCATTCCCACATCCGTCCCTATGTTCACTTTGCAGGATTGGCCGGTCAGTACACGGCCATTTTGGTTGCATTGATATCAAGGACCAGCTACATTATCTTATTGATAAGGGCTGTGCATCATGGAAGACATCATGTAACGGAGGGCTGCTACTTAGCTCCAAGGGGCATGAACAACAACGTATTGGGGAGAAGATGTTGTGTGAGGACTATTCATAACATTCCAAGGTTGCGACGGCCTCTTGACCGTTGGACTTGCGGCCAGCATCGGTCATGCTTGCCCGATCGCGCATCGCGCACAGAACCATCAGGAGGTCAAGTCGATATCAGATCTGGATAGTAACACTCTGACAGTCACGTCAAGGTAGCTCGCTCTAACTGCGTCTCTACTGTATAAGAGCTGAGTGATGTGCCAGTCATCGTAGGTTTATAGACTCTCAGCCAATAGATAAACCAGCGCCTCACTGGTTTTCATCTCCAAACTACAGGGCATACTTAAGCGAGCCTAAGCCTGACACTCTCGAGCCTTATCGCCAGCCTGCAACGGGGCGTGGGGTTTGAACGCCTAGAATTTCCTCTTCAATACTGGCGGATGTCCATTATTATTGACGGGTCATGCCCGAACTTTAACAATTTTCAGATCTTGTTTCCGACGTCAGTGGTTGCAGCGTGACTGATTGCCGTCTTAGTGGGTTGCGGCCCAATCCACACGGCAATGTTCAACAGGTGCGCGCCTTACAGATCCTTATGCGTGATCTCTCACGAGAGCGTCGTCCGTCCTTTCACCAACAGGAACAATTCGAGATGGACGACGACAGCAGCAGCGCAAGGAGGAACTCCTCGAGGCACAGGCTACTCGATGCGCCCAAGGACGCGCCCACCACACCTCGACCGGCCGGGCTCGCCAGACATACACTTGGATTGATCCTGCTACTATGTGTGGTCTTCTTGTGGACCATGTCCAACTTCCTGGGAAGTGTATGTGTGACTTGCTCTTCAAGAGAAACAAGTGACTGTGACTGACAAGACTGGCTGCGCAGAGTCTATTCGCCGATCGAACATATGCGAAGCCCTTTTTCCTGACCTATCTCAACACCTCGATGTTCATGCTGGCCATGATCCCGACGCTCTTTAGGATTGCATACAGGAGACAACGCAAGCACGGCGATCTGTATATCAGGTTGCGATCGGCATTCACGCGACGGAGGAGAAGTTTCAGACATTTACAACAGCACGACACGATAGACCCCGAGGACTCGGACTCAGCGGCCTTCATTGGGCGTGCGAAGTCGCCGTCGCAGACAGATGTCAATATTGACGGGCAAGACAAGCACCTGGGCATAGCACCCACCGCTCGTCTTTCCTTTACATTCTGCTTCCTCTGGTTCGCCGCGAATTACTTCGCCATGTCCTGTCTACAGCACACCACAGTCGCTTCGGCCACCATTTTGACCTCGACCTCTAGTTTCTGGACGTTGTTGATCGGCGCCCTCACACACACGGAGAAGTTCACCTGGAGAAAGCTGTGTGGTGTTTTAGGCTCTCTGGTTGGAATCATCCTCATCTCGCAGGTCGACCTTTCGCCCAGCCCCGAAAGCAAAGCTGGCCGCGTGCTTCACATGTTCAAGAGATCGGTCTCTGTCCGGGCTGAAGACACATTCCCGGACAAATCCTCCTCTGAGATAGCATTCGGAGACGCCCTGGCTTTACTCTCTGCCATCATATACGGCGTTTACACCGTGACCCTGAAGAAGACGACTGTGAAAGCACTCCCACGCTCGCTAAATATGCCGCTCTTCTTCGGTCTTGTGGGCTTCTTCAACCTGATACTGTTGTCTCCACTGTTCCCGGTTCTACATTACACCGGGATTGAGCCCTTCCGACTTCCTCCGTCACGACGCATTTGGACGATCCTCCTCGTCAATAGCGTGAGTAGTTTGCTCAGCGACATCTGCTGGGCTTATGCGATGGTCTTGACAAGCCCCTTGGTCGTCACTGTGGGCTTGAGTTTGACAATCCCGTTGAGTCTGGTGGGAGAAATGGTTCTTCAGGGCCACTACGAGGGATGGGTTTACTGGCTGGGAGCAGCGGTTGTGGTGGGAAGTTTTCTGTTTGTCGATCATGAGGAGAGGGAGGAAGAGACAGGGAACGAACCTGTGGCGCCTGAAGTGCGGGACGGAGACGACGAGAACGCGCCTACGCCTCGCCCAGAGGACCATCAACATCTCCTGGGCTCTAGTGGTGAGGAATTGCATCAAGGTGATGATGACGATAGCTCTATTGAGACCGGGATCTGTTATTAGAGCAACGATAGACTTGATACCCCTGGGTCTTATGGAACGATGAGCCTGTTTCCAGAAAAAGTAGCACCGTCTGACAAGGCGTACATCCACGGTATAAGTTCGATGTCAACCAGGTTCGTGACAATGGGTGCCTTGACTCCAAGCTAGTAGCAATATATGATGGAGCTGATGCCCTTCGCCTTGCCAATGTTACTACCTACTCGGTGTGTGCGAGGGGCTCCGGATTGACATTGAGAATTGGTATCTATTTGGACCTGAGGAGCAACAGACGTCAGACAGTGCCACTTTTGCTGGAAATGCCGAGAAACGCTATGCTAGAAAAGATGAGTTCCATTAAGCTCCTGATGAGCTCCTTGTGTCGCTGTCCATACTGTCCATACTGGAGGAAAGGGGAATAGTTCTACAAGAGTCCCAGATCATGCTGAGTGGGCAGCCCATCCCGCCAGGGTCGTGGCGCGCCTTCACCAGGCATTTCACATCCGTCCGGCAAACTCACTTTGGGAAAGCCTTCCCGCTGCCACACATACTCTTCCTTCGAGTCCAGATTCTGAAAAGCACCAGGCATGGGGTGTTGGTCTTCCTCATCCTGCTCTTTCGATACCACCCACTTGTTCCGAATTTCGTGGGCTCTGTCCTCATCGAAGAGAACCAGAGCACCACTGTGCCACCCTGCGGCGGCGATTGTTATCGGAAAATATGCACCGAGGTTGGCATAGTCACCAGAATCTCCTTTCTGCGCGGATTTGCTCGAAGCAGAAGTTGTTGAAGCATCTGCAGGGCCTTCGTCCCAATGCTTCCCCTCCTGCTCGATCCATTCACTGAAAGCAGATTGTTTATTTGTATCGTTGTCGAAGATCTCACGGGCCGATCGACTACCGTCGTTGAGGTGCTCTTGTTTTAGCTGATCTTCCAACCAGTGAAGCCAGTCCTTTCGCTCGGGTTCGAACCAGACCTGGCGACCTCGTAGATTGGCAACGGGCAAAAGTTGTGCGTCGATCCGTCCTAGACCAGGCCGTACCCGACGGAGACCACGGAAGCGACCACCAGTTTCCGGGCTGGGAAATCCCAAAGACCCGCAACATTGTGAATCCGTACCATAAGAAGTGATCTTGCCATTAGCATGTAGAGCATGATAGTGATAGTCGCCGTACGCTAGGGCGATAACCTGGGTATGTTGGAGAGCTGGGACATCTTCGGGTCGAGAAGAGAGCAAGGCCGTCAATACTGACCAGTCACCCGCCTCCAACAAATCAGGTTGATTTTGAATGGCTTCAGCACATCGCCTGAGGTAATCAACATCGCCGGCAAGGACTTCTCCTGAAGCAGTGAAGACCCCAAATGTCTGGAACTGGCCTTGTATATCTTTCAACGCACGATCTGACGCACCATAACCTGGGACTTCAAACACAGGGTTTGTGGGCTCGGTTTGCTCATCGTTCTCGACCTGGAGACTGCAGGCATAGATTTTCGAGTCGTTGGTGATCCATACCAAGAATTCGGACAACACAATATGTTTGATTACTTCGACATGACCCTTTTCCGCGTGGTGGCGGGCTGTCCCTGGGACAACCTTCTCCTTGACATGCACTTCATCCAGCATCACATCGGTGTGATTGTTTCGAATGGGTTCCCAGAAGACGATGCCCGTTTCTGGTATATAGGCGGAACTGTTCCCCCACCCTGCTGCAATTCTGGTTGGCTTTCCTCCAAAGTTTATTCCAGTCCTGGAGAACACTTTCAAGCCTTTAGCATTGACTCTGTCCCAGGAGACGATCTCTCCATCATCAGTGAGAGCCAGGATGTGACGTCTTCCAGCAGAGAATTGCCGGATTGCGGAGGTACTCTGCGTCAGCCATTCGAGTCGGGTGAAATGATCGACGGTTTGGCCGACAGGCACGCCGTTGAGGGAGTCGATAGAGCCGGTGGCATACAGCTTTCCATCGGAGTTGAGAATAGTGGTTGACCACCCTCCACATTGCAGATCAGCAATGACGCCAACCTCGTCGGCAACGTGAGTCTCGGTTGGCCAATTAGATGATACTCTCTGGAACGTTTGTCGAGGAGGGACTCTGGTGTGGAGTGGTCGACCAGGTAGGGCCCTTGGGTGCGGCGGTCGACGAGGGATAGGAAGGGCACGACCTGGGCCAAGATTACCTCCCGTACCCTGACCCCAGGTGTAAAGTTGCGTCTGGGTCTTCAGTCGCTTGTACAGCCAATACCAACGTTGGCCGTCAGCAACAAGCAAAGGACTAATTGGAAGACGGAAGGTGTTTGAGGTCTCGGTCCGCCAGTACAGAGAATCTTGACGGTATTCCAGGTAGACGGCTTTGGAAGTCTGGCAAAACGCAAGGTAGTCTTTGGGTTGGAGGCAAGAGAGGATGATGGAGAGGATATCCTGGGGTAGATCAAGAAGAGGCATGTCGTTAGAGCTGACACCCAACCCTCTAACAGAGGCTGCTGATACCTCGTCGTGTCCGATAGCCTTCCGGGCAACAATAAAGAATGTTATTGATTTGAACCTGAGATGCAACAGCGGTACATCCAGTGCCTCGAATCAGCAGTGACGTCACAGGAGGCAGTCCAAAAGTTGCAGGCGCAATCTGGTTTGTGGCTGCTTTTAAGGACTCCAGGTTGTGGTCCGACTTCTAGGTCGTCCCTAAGTACCGACCGTAGGCATCAACAACTCCTCATTCTATTGTTTCACAGGCGGAGTTTTCCTGCACCAGATTCAATCAACGCGCTGCCGCAAAAAGCATACAGGTATAGTATCATCTATGCTGCCAGTAAGAAGTATACATTTTGGTACCGCCAACTTGCAATAACGCTATCACATCTTCGTTTATACCGTGCTGCCTCGCCCTCCCAATGCCGTCACTAATGAGACAGCCAGTACCGCTCGGGTGAGTCAAGAAATCACCCATCCTAGCGACGCATGTGGCCCGCTGCGACGGACTTGTTGAAAACCTTCATGCCACTGGGGCTACCTCGTTACCGACTCACTCTCCACGAGGCTATGACCACCCTCACTACCCTCACTTGCTGTGTGCAATTGGTCCGGGAACCATACAAGGAAGATAACCTGTACAGTCCACATGGGCGCCGCATCGAAAACATACATGGTCCACTCATGCGTCAGAGGGTATCCATCTGTGCCCATAATATATTCAACGACACGGAAGATCGATCTTACGATGATCAGCCCGCTGCAGGCGTAGAGCATCATTAACCCTTGTTTCCACGGGACATCTGGCCTCAACCGTTGCTCTTTGGCAAGAGACCTCCGCATCCTGAGGTGCCAGACTGCTGCAACAACGATGAAGAACCCAAAGATCATCAACTGGACGAACAGGCCCGCGACGACGATACCTTGTCCTGCTTTCTGTGTTTTCTGCTTGGCCGTCAACCCGGCCCCATTGCCCTGCACATTCAGTGCGAGGAAGTCGCCCAAGACAAACAGCTTGGTCATCCACTTGGATTGCACAACAGAGAACCGCTCCCCATGCACGCTGCGAATGAGCCGTCCGAGTACCATGTATATGGAAGCTGCGTACAATACCGGCGCCAGGAGGATGAACATGCTTTGGACAACGTAGGGCCCGATATGGTCGGTATGCCAGTATGCGAGTATGCGTGCGCTGTAACCAATGACTTGACACAATCCACCGGCAGCAAAGACCGCACAAAACCACAGCCGAGTCTTGATCATACGCCAGCAAAGTAGGCTGGTCAGGATTGTGAAGAGTGCCAGGAATGTGCTCGCGAGAGGTAATGATGGTAGGTATTTCCACAGGTAGACATCTGTTCCATCGATAGGCTTCAGCTGGACCATCTTTGTCTTTCAATCTGTAGTGTCGATGTACTGGAGAAATGGAGCTGAGTCGCAATTCTTGGGCATGAGATTGGAAATTCGGTCAAAGTAGATATGGAAATTATTGGAAGTCTTGAATCTGTTCAATTGCAGTCTCCAGGGATGTAGGCATCTATATTTCTGTTAGCCTGAGCAGACGCAAGACCCAAGTTCGACACAGCCCCTTCTTCGAGTCCATAACGAGAACGTTATACGGAAAAGTTTGTGCACCTAAGTTGGAAATCTGCTTCGATCTACTCTCGTTGCATGGTCCACAGCCTTGTGCCAGTGCTTCTACTATACGCGTATAAGCCAGTTTTGGGCTTAGTGTACACGTACGGCTCTATCCGAAGTGGTAAGGTTGGGGGTATAACCTACTAGTGCGCATGGGGCCCAACCTTCGACCCACTCACCGCGAAGTGCCATTGAATCACCCTCATCTCGTGCTCCTCACTCACGAGAAATTCAGCAGGCAGCAACATTCATGGACCTTCCTCTAGGGTTGCGATCGGCACCTTCAAGTATTTCTGCCACTTGGAGCCAAGACTCCCGCAAATCGAGCTGATCAAAAACCGCCCACCATCCCCAATCAGCCATAGATCCCGTCCACGGTGCAGCAGCATCGCGTAGTGCGCGAGAATAATAAGCGCTTCCGCCCGCTGCTGACGGAGCAATTCAATATACTCAGGCGAAAGCAGCGCCGGCCAAGCAAACGCCAGAGGCATTTGAAGTTTGGTTTCTGGAGCAGACCGCTGCGCTTCGAATACTTGTTGCAGCCGCAATACTGCATTCTGACAGGCGTCCCGCGATGCCAGCGATAGATCTGTAGTAAGTAGCAGATCTTGAAGCGCCCCAAGATCCGGATCGCTGTTTGGCGGTGGCTGCTGGAAGACATGAGGAGATGTCAAATGAGCTCCCACTTCCGTCGCTTGCAGTAAATGGATTGACTGGCTCGTGATAGCCAGGACGCCGCAGTGTACGCTCAAGCAATGTGCGAATCTGTGAATAAATGCTTCGAGACTGTCTCTGTAGAAATGCAAAGCATCGCACAATAAGTGAACTCCAATCAAAGCCGAGAAAAGGAACATCTGAGCGCAGTTGGCTGAAGACACTTCAAGTATCGGATTACTCTCATTGAAGAGTGATAGTGCTCGGGTCTGTAACCCTGTGCCATACTCGCGGTAGACCATACGAGAATCTGCGGCTCTGATGCTGAGATGAAAGGCCGACGTTGCAAGAAGCTGATGCATCAGGTACGGTGTCGTAAGAGCATATTTAATATACAGTCCCATGGGGATGACGTCTGACTGCATGAGCTCTTTGGGTGATAAGAAGTCGATATTTGAGAGATTGTTGAACAGCGCGAGATGAGTCATGTTTAGGCTGTACTTGTCAAACGGTTCTTGTTGACTCGTAGCAAGTGTTTGCCGTGATGTTTCCACCGGTTCCAGGGTAGCAGTGCGAGCAGGACTGGATGCAGCTGCACGGGCATGGTCCTGTGAGTAGACTGCCACAACTTGGGGCGAATCTTTGCCGAGGAAAGAACATCGAATCTCTGCGGCCTCACAGTTCACGCAGATTGGATGATTTTCGTCACACTTCAAGAATCAGCAAGTCAGTCCTAGGATATAATGACTGCATCTTATTGTGGGAGTCCGTGGACATACTCTCATATGTCGCCTCTTGCATGGGAGGCACCCATTTCTGGACTTCTTATGAGTACGACGGGACATAGCCCTGCCTTACACAAAGGCTCCTGTCTTCCCAGTGCCTGAGCATGTTCTAAGTAAGACGAATATCGATAAAGAGGCCAACAAGGCAACGACGGATGGTCTTGAGCGTACCTTTAGAGCGGCAAGGACACCGTCCTAAAGGAAATGAAGTTTCGGGGCAGGTCTCCCGACCGCCCCTTGGCATTGCATCAAAGGCAATTGACACTTTTTGGCTGTGGCAGGAACGTGTATCGTTCGAAGCACGCACCATCAATCAGATACACTCACTCTGACAACATCTTAGTGTGGGGTTAGCCAACAAACAACGAGTCATCGTTTGATCTCATATTCTCTATTTGAAGTCACCTCTACGGCTTTTACTCTTTATTCATTCCTCAACAACTCATAACATCGTCACCCATCCGCCGCATATCCTACAATCATGTCGGACGCTACCGAAGCCAAACCAACTCCTTCCGCGGACCAAACTGCCTCGTCCGAACCCAGACTCGCCCAACATGAGACCAACCTAGTTCAGAAGCCTCTGGGTGACCCTTCGACTGAGGCTCCCGCCACTGACGCTAAGTCCACTACATACACTGAGGCCGCGACCAATGCTGCCACCAACGCAGCCAACACCGCCTCCGCTGCCGCATCTGGTGTCACCGCGTCTGTCTTCTCCATGTTTGGTGGTGGCGCTAAGAAGGAGCGGAAGGCAGATGACACTGAGGATGCAAAGGAGGAACCCAGTGGTAGCTCGAAAGCTAAGGAGGACGACGATGAAGTAAGAGACCTTTGATCAATGGCAGTGTGGACATGGCTAATGAGATTTTCCCTCTCCAGGACAAAGCTGAAGAAGAAGAAGCCGAGGTCGAATTCGAACCAGTCGTTCGTTTGACGGAGAAAGTCGACACGAAGACCAACGAAGAGTCGGAAGAACAAGTATTCAAGATGCGTGCTAAGCTCTTCAAGTTCGATCGAGACTCGAGAGAATGGAAGGAGAGAGGTACCGGTGACGTCCGGTTACTCAAACACAAGGAGAATGGCAAGACCAGATTGGTCATGAGACGTGACAAGACTCTCAAGGTCTGCGCAAACCACTACGGTCAGTCACTCGCAGATACTCAGTACGAGGAAGATGCTAATCCCCCTACAGTCACCCCTGATATGAAGCTCTCTCCCAATGTTGGCAGCGATCGCAGCTGGGTCTGGAACGTTGCCGCCGATGTCAGCGAGGGCGAGCCTGAAGCCTCGACATTGGCCATCCGTTTCGGCAATAGCGACAGTAAGGACAAGCCAATCGTTTTGCTTTATATGTACTAACTGCATGCAGATGCCAATCTCTTCAAGGAGGCATTCATCAAGGCTCAGCAAGAGAACGAGGCCTTGTTCCAGTCATAGATGTTTTGTGTCATAGCGAGCATGGAGTCTGTGTTGACTGATGATTGATATCCTGCTGCGTGGGATCTTGGACGATCCAGCGATGTGATCATATGAAATGGCTGGTGATGAGAGACAGCGTTGAGATTCCTATTGACCCCTGCCCACCTTTCCATACCTCAGGCTAGATAGAAACGGCTGGAGGATGCCAAAGAATCAGAAGACTTGAAAAGTCCCAGAACGATCCATACTCAGTTCTGATCCTGGTGCGTGAATGCCCAAGACCAGTACAGCATTCTGAACTGCGCTTCGGCTGAGTTGCCGCTTCCAACCCCGCATAGAAAATGACCTGAACCTCCCGATGCGCATCCCATCGCATCGTGGGCTGGCACGACACGAACTTCAACTCCACTACCATCTCTTTCTACGGCCACCCTCATCTTCATATTTGTGCACAGTCGATCTCGCCCAACAATTACTTTGATCGCTTTGTATTCGTCTTAGTCGGCGCTTCTTCCTTCTCCTAACTCTCCCCTCTCCTTCTTTCCAGACCGCGTCTTTCAGCAACTCGCGCGTCGGGTGCATCTCAGCGTTCTACAACCATTATCTTCCACTCCACCCTGTTGAACGTTGCCCAGCATGCCGGACGTAAGTGTCTGCATTCATTCATGTCGCTGTCACACTTGCTCACTGTTGTCGCAGGTCAAACGTTCCATAAAGATCATTACCGAGCAAAAGATCATGTACGTCGATCTACCCAAGCCACCGATCTATCCTGCGCATTGATGGTCACGACGACTCTACGTCCACTTATGTCGTAACAATGCGCATGGACACGATAGGCGTGCATGTTCTGGACAAAGGCTAATGTGATCTTGCAGTCCTGGTGCTGATAGCGGAGTTGCTGGCTTTCCTTTGCGACACTGGTCCATGAGAATTGTCCTGCTTCATGCCGACACAAAGCAAGAGATAGATGCAGACATTTTGGAGTCTGTCACATACGTCCTTCACGAGTCGTTTGGCGACAAAGCAAGACAAGGTATGTAGTCTTTCCAACCTCAAAGCCGATCTAACGTCCTCTTCTTAGTCTTCAAGAAGCCACCATTCCGCGTCTCTGAGGATGGATGGGGAGAATTCGAACTCATGGTCGAACTCAAGGACCTTGGCGGCAAGACGCATAACATCGTCCATGACCTGAACTTCAACAGTGCTCGTTACGAGACCAAGCAGATCATCACGTTTAAGAATCCTAAGGGTGCTCTTCTTGATGCACTCCGCAACTCTGGTCCCATTCCTGGAGAGACTGCCACCAATGGCGCAGACACCGCTAGCAAGAAGCGAACAAGCGAGATCGGCGCAGGTGGTGTCCAAAAGAAGAAGAAAGCTGGTGACAGCAAGGCCATTGACATGGACAAATTGGCTGAAGGACTCCAGAAGCTTGGCGAAGATGATCTTCTCCAGGTGGTGCAGATGGTCCATGACAACAAGAGTGAGGATTCCTGGATGCGGAACGATGTCGAACGTAAGTGCACGCCCATACTCACCCGCTTGTCCCGCTCATGACTAACGAAACTGCTAACAGAGGGTGAATTCCACGTTGATCTCTACACTCTTCCCGACAACCTCATCAAGATGCTCTGGGACTTCACAAGCGAAAAGAACGCGATCTCTTCATCTGCATGAGGCGAATCACGACTTGGCGGACCCATCAGCTGCACTTGAAGCTGCACCTTTCACGCCATATCCTTAGCTCTCTCAGAGTCTTGCGCTGGTGCCACCAAGCCGATTGAGCCACACGAGAGATTGTACTATGTACCACCACTCCGCCGACCCGTACTTCTGTCACATCCGATCTGCACTTCCGATGCGAGTCCAGCTCCTGTCTTTACAGCGAGCTGCTCGGTACCATCTCCAATTGAGCCATTCTGCATTTCTTCACCTTTGCAAAATGATACCATTATCTTACTAGAGCAAAAGAGATCTTTTATTGCAGGGTCCTGGTTAGGGGTCTCATCATATTTAGGTTAATCATTCACTTTCCTTGATGGGCAGCAATGCGACTCTTGGACAGGAGGGTTGTTCCGGGGGTTTGCTTTGCGCAGGTGAGGGAATCTAGCAAGGGCGTTGAGTGGGATGATATCAATGAGGTTACGGGCTTTGGGACGGAGTTGCCCCCAAGGAGCAGTTATGGACCAAGATGTCCACAGCACGCGACCGGTCAAGACGGGAGCGGAAGGCATCACACAAGTCGCATAACCGGGGAGAACATATCCTGTGCCTTAGATCTAGCATACTGACTGCGACGTTAGTGTCGCATGCACAAACTCAGGCGATGCAAATTCTTCCGAAGCACGAATCGGTGTCTTTTAAGTTCATATAATCGACCTACGCTCAATACCAGCCTAAAGGGCTCTGTCTTGAGCTTTCCACGGGTGCCGTCTTCTATACATCGGTGTGCAAGCCGCTTTATCTACTGGCAGAACCTGCTCAATGGGTGGTGTCCAGCATGCGTAAGAATCCATCATTGTGTTGATGAGTGCCACGACTAGCTTGTAGCGCACGTCACACTGCCCATACATTCTTCTAATGATGGGCATTTTGCCAACTTTCCGCCCCCGAGAAACAGCGCCTGGAGCGAGATGGTCCTCCTGAACCAGTGAAGACCTGCATGGGACGGTGAAGCCGTGTGCTGGCAATGAAGCGGCTGATCGACCGCAGCGGGCTCATGTAGGGTGGTCCCTATATATGTATGAGGTTCAGACTAGCCATGAGGTCTTGTGTGCCTTAGTGGAAGCATAGTCAAGCTGCAAGGATGAGCATACTATGTACTTCCAACAAGGATGAATGTTCGTGAGAAGAAAGCTGCATGCGGGCAGCACCATTGGCTGGAAGTTAGACCCCAAAACCATAGCGAAATCGTCCAAAGATGGCGCCCAATGTCCATTTACTGGAGGACACGATGTCTGGAAACAGTCAGCATGGCCCTGGAAATCTTGTGGTCAAGGAACACATACTGTAATAAAACACCTTCTAGTCCTTCAGCCTTAGCTCCTGATATCGTAGCGAAGACTTCGCCACCTCTATATGCCAGCACGGCGGGGATCTGTACTGATTCCATATCGGCGATTTCGTGATTGAGGCGCACAAAACGCGTCTTGTTGTGCTTGTAAGCGAGCGTGCTGAGTTCGTCCTCGACTTCTGCACTCGCCGACGAGGGGTCATAGATCATGACCACAACGACAGTGTCGTCAGACACTTTTTCAACGGCGTCGAGGTATCCCGTGGCATCTACCTCGATGAATGTGCCCCAGGTGCGTTGGCTGGGCACTTGTCTGCGTTGTGACGCCGATTGGGATTGGGATTGGGACGACAGCTCTGCAAGACGACTTGCGCGCCATGACCGCATGAATTCGGAATCTGCTTCCTCGTCTGTGAGCGCGAGGTTCTCGTCCGAGGATGACGTTGATTTGGGAGATGTGCCGAAGAAGCTTTTCCGCTTGTCGGCCCCGGTGGTACCTGTGGCGGCTGGCTTCGCGGACGAGGTCAGGTTGCTTGCGAAACTAGCAAGCCGTTGGCGGAAAGTTGATTGTTTAGCACGGGCATAGGATTGAGCATCGGCAATGACGCCCTTGGGGCCTGTGTTGGCATCGTATGTCTGTGTGGGGAGATGGTATGTCGTTCTAGTGCTAGTCATGGTGGCCATGTTTGCGGCGGTATCGTCGTCGTCCGTCCCGGGATCTGAATGGTAAGCCTCGTCGAATTTATCTTCGTCTTCGTATGAGCGTATTGATTCGTCGTCTCGGTCCTCTGGATGGGAAGTGTGGTGATCTTGGTGGGAGAAGTACCGGTCTGCTTCTTCCCGAGCGAGGTCCGCCATTATGTACAAACTATAAGCTGTGGCCAAGGGGCGGGGTTTTGCCTAGTGATGACACGGATTGATATAAAACAGGTGGGCGTGCAAGGGTCGTTGGTTTGATGGATGTGCTTTTGCTGAATTGGGGCGCTATGCGGTGGGTGACATTGGACTAGTGGTCGATCACACAGTTGACTAGGCCGCGCGGAGCATGTAAGAAGAGCCACAGAGGAAGTCGCTGCGCAAGGCTCGACGTGTCGAGAGGATATTTGGTAGAGTTGATGCGCCAGTCGTCGCAGAAGTGACCGAGGAGGAATGGCTTGAAACACGGCTGATCAGGGTCACTAACTTGTAAATGCTTTAGCGTCAAAAATTGATGGATCAGGCGTGCCCAAGATACGAAAGTACCCCATAAGGCGACATCGGGACGGCGGATCAGACCGGTGATCTTCGCCGTCAAAATAGAACATGCAAGTAAATGATCATAATGGACAAACGAAAGGGCAAGAGGCAATGAAGACATGCATATCATGGATAGACAAACACGACGCATCAGGTTTCTTATCCGGGTTCCTTGATTGTCCGCTCAGATCCGACAATCATAACCTTTTTCGGAGTCGTTTCAAGTATTGTGATAGGGGAATTTCCTTATCCGAAGTGGGTGACAACGGTGCTAATGTCGGTGTCAGCACCTCAAGCCAAGGCGCTGTGAACAAATCTAAGGTTTACCACTACGTTGGCAACTTCATATTCTCTTTATCAAACCCATAAATTTAACATAATAACTATCTGAGTCTTAGCTACATGCGAAGAGTCTCGTGTGACAATATTTAGCTTGCAGACTCTTTCGCTCTGCAACTTCGGTGGTATACTTCATGCACAGTAAGTGTCGAAGCTCGACTGATGTCGAAACCCCAATCCTTCCGTGCTCCAGGAGGCTGCGAGGTATTGATGGTAATGATTCGGTCGTTGCGGGTCGGCTTCTGTCTTTATAGCGGCACGAAGGGAGGATATAAGGTAGGCGTCGTCAGAGGCGACGACAGCCAGGCAAACGAGGTCACAGACATTCAAGAGCTTCACTCTGGCGATGAGATTCAGGAGAACTCCTCGTGAAGCGACGATGAATATTTGCCAGCAGGTACCACACCGAAATATGTACCAAACACATAAAATGGCAACAGAAATCAGGCAACAGTCCGCACTTATTCTGAGTCATATAAAAAGTGTTTCCAAGGTCAATCCTACTTTCTCCCTTTTCGATCACATTTTCGCCTGAACGCTCCGTGGACACTGGAACATGGCGTGCCTGAGTGAGAATGATGACTTCTACCAAGGGCTTCGAGCCGACTTTGATCGCGAGATCGAAGCTGAAGAATCTAACCCGAGTGTGAAAAACCCTCTGCCCATGTCGATCAGAGAATTCATCGACAACATATATTCACGTTTCGTCAAGGATCCAGCCCAAGTTTCCACCTATCAGGAGGACTTCCATGCTCTTTGGTACATGTTCATACGTGCTGCACAGAATATCGACGCCGAGTCCGCCGAGCAAGATCGGCTGTTCAATCAGCTTGTCTATGCCAAAGAGCTTGGGGCAACACTCAGTGGTGAGGACGTTTCCGCGTGGATCTACCTCCCGTACCTCGTCGAAGACTTCGAAGAGGCCTGGGTCGACAATTCTAGGAAGCTCAGTCCTTCAAAGCGACGAAACTTTGCTGCGTTCACCGCACGACTCCTTGCCCTGGGTGCCTGTGATGTCAACATATCTCTGTGTGCGTTGTGGTTACTCCGCGAAACTCTGGAGACCACCCGAGCCATTGGGCCTGATCCCAATGTTCAGCAGCTAGCGATTTCTGAAATACTCCCCGCAGTCGTGGAGTGGTTTCACATCAGTAGCACCAAACTCCTCAAACTCGCTGTACATGAATGGTCCGACGGGAAATCGATTACAGATATTGCACTTCCCGGAGCATTGGCGCAGGCGGAAGGCATTCAACAGCCAGGCTTCAGCATTGCCAGATGGGTGTTCTGGAGAAACCGACTTGGAGAGCTCTATTACCACGAGGGTGCCGATGGTGTGCGCGCGAATGCCAAAAAGGCGTTCGATCATATGATCCTAACTGGGAGGTTGTTAGGTCATGAGATACCCGGCGAGAAGACTTACTGGTCCGTCGTATTTCGAAGGTTGGACCGGGAGCTGCAACGCAGTGGCAAGGCCAGCGTCGGTTTGGAGGACATATTGCCTGAACCAGGCTGGGCAAATGAACCCGAGTCGGAAGATGAGTAGTAACCAGACGCCATTGCGTCTGTGTGTGGCGTCAACATCACTGCATCCACAATAAAATATATTGAACACGGAGCAAGAGACGACATTCCACCTCGAAATCTCTCTTTAGAGGTCTATCCAAATATTCCAATTTGGAATGAGGTTCAGGGTACTCAAAACTCCCTTCAATCAGACGTAGGCTACTGTTTGTGCCTCGTCCGCCTTCCGACTCCCCATCCAGCATCGGTGAGGACATCGTCGTCACGGATTTTCCTGTCCACTCTCACTCTCCTCACGCCAGGCTTTGGATCTTCCTCCCCCTGACCCAATTTGGACTTCTTCCGCCGTGACGCTGCCAACTTCTCTCGAAGTATTATCGCCTCCTCGGGATCCTCATATCCTAGTTGCGTCAATCGAGGAGTTTCCTCCTCTGGCTGACCAATGTGCTGTGGCATGTCGAAATCATCCATCGGCACTGATTGAGGCTTGAGTCCGGCCAGCGTCGCCTTTGCCCTTCCTGCAAAAGAAAAAGTCGATTTCTCAGTGGTGGAGCCGGCTTCGCCGCTTTGTCGCGCAGATGGCGCGTTGCCGATCTCGCTGCCGATCCCGTCGGTGTTGATACTGTCTATCGAGCTGGCTCTGGACAGCCTTGATGTTGCGGAGGTGTTGGACAAATTGCTGAGAACTCGACCCATGAGCCTGCCTTTCTTCCTCGGCTCACTGGACCCGCTTGCTGCAGGCTTCTTCCTGATCTCTTGGTCGAGGAAGTCGCGGATGGCCCCGTTCATGGCATGAATACTGCCTGACCTGTCGTTGCTCTGTGGAGCGGGAGCACTTCTCGCAGTTTCATGGTCATTTTCTGCACCACTGGGTTCAAGCAGCCTCACATTCCCGTCCAACGGTTGCACCGTGTTTTTCTTGGCCTGCAGTGGAGGATGGTGCTTGCCTGAGGAGTTAGACGACAATTCCTGAAGCGGAAAATCTTGATCTTCTGACGAGGCCGCTTGTGTCTCACTCCGTCCTGACGCACAGTCTCTTTCTTCCACATTATGTCCTTCGTCAATTGCCTGCCCGTGGCTGTCATGCATCGTGTCTTGATGTACCTCGACCTGATTAGCTGTCCTCTTCGATGGTCTCTTCGTCTCAGTCCGGCCCCCATCCGGCTTTTTTTCCGAATGCACTGGTTGACCTTTGCCCTCAGGTCTTAACGGAACTGTGCTCACTTCCACATATTCTTCTGTTCTGTGTCTCGGCCTGCCATCTTCTCTGTCGTCTGCAGCTCGATTAGAGTTTTGGTAGAGCGAGTATTTCGCCATCGAAGCTTTCTCGTCTTCCCTTATCGAGGACCACAACCATTCTTCGGAAACTGCAGCAATACCGTCACGTCGCGCCATACCAAGCTTTTCCCTATTGTAGCTCCCCCTTTTACATACAAGGACAGAAACACCTGCGGTAAACTTCTCGGTATACTTTCCACCTAGCAGCTTTACCATTTGCGAAATATGTTTGGTTTCTAGTCCGTCAAAGCCTGTCGCATTGACGGTCAGGTTCGCCAATTGACCCAGACACTGCCTTTTGACCTGTCCAAGAGGGTATTGATCTGCTTCCACAAATGTCCTGTGGAACAAACATCGTTCCAACCACAACTCGGATATTGCGTGCAAGGCAGTGCTGAAAGGTGTAAGTTCGGCTTTCCATTCTTTCCCACAATCATGTGGGACTATCAACAGCGTGTCGCTTGCGGCACGACCTTGTGCTTGGCATTCTTTGGGAGAAGCGATGGTCCCTCCATTGTCCAGGATGATGTTGCGTACAATATTTTCCTGTATAAACGTAAGCGTGTGCGAGAAATAGTAGAGACTGCCCTACCTTTCTTTCATCAAACGCTTCAACGATGAAATTATGGCCAGCCAGGAATCCCGAATTGCTTCGATGAGTCTCCGAACCAGCCGCAGGCTCATGACGTTCCGTTCGAGACTTTGTAGACTGCTTCATGGACGTTTCGCCTTGCTGTAAGGAAGGCATTGAGATGGAAGATTTGAGATGCGGACGACCCACGGGATCAGCGTCGAACCCGGCGCCCCCTACAATATCAGTCCACAGATTCTGGGTCTGGCTGCCAAATTTAGCACTAGCAGTTCTTCGTAGTTTTCGGGCCGGTTCAGGCACGCTGCTCTCTTCTCGAACACGCTTGGCCGGTCGTGGCGAGCGTTGTGAACCACGATTCCAGGCACCAGCGCCTTGCGTATCAACAGGGAGTGTTGGATTGTATAGGCTTTCGTCCAACTGCATCCCACGTTCAAGGGTGTCCTTGTACCATTTGAGGCTGACCACTTTCTTCTGCCACTGCAAACCATATTCATACTTCTTTCCCTCAGGCTTAGCCGCAATCAAGTGTGTAACGTCTTTCGTCAGGTCCCCAGTGTACTCTCCGCCATTCTCGAGGACATTCCGCTGCAGTTGGGCCCGAAATGAGAGGTCGTCGAATCCTGTGATGCATATTTTCAATCCGGCCAAAGTGGGCACACGGTATTCTTGAGCAAGGGCGTCCAAGTTCAAAGCCAGGTCATTAATCCAGCGTTCCCGGACAGCTTCGATCCACTCAGGCCGCAGCACTTTTATGTCCTCTCTTTCTCTGGCGACGTATTGATATTTTGCAGTATCAGTGCTACCGACAATGAGGTGCGTAGTGTCGGAGGTGAGGTCCAGTTTGTGTTCGGCTCCCATTTGAACAGCCAGATCTGCATAGCGTGTCTGAATCGCTGTCAGCAACTCTCAGGACATACATAGACTGCACTCGTATACCGACCCGTTCTTCTGGCCCTATCGACGTGAAACATAGTATAACACCCTGAAGAGGTCGTTCGGCAGAACCTGGAAATGCAACTTAGTCTTGTTTAAAGAAGGACTGTCTTGACATACCTCGACCTTCTAACTTTGCCATTCTGCATATTGTCCAACTCGGCGTAGAACTCTAAGAATCGTGGTGCAGACAATCACCGCAATATCAGTACAATGGGGAACCGTCTCCATGGTACTGTATGACCGTCCGACGCGTCCAAACACGTGTTCCAACTGGGCAACTTAGCCGACATGAAGTGGATCAGGCCCAAATGTGGGGGAAAATCCTTCTACTGCCCACACTTGACGTGGGTGGCATCCTTGTAAAACTTTGTGCTTGAATTAACTTACTGACGGTGATATACATGCATGCTCTTCATCCAACCTTTATCACTCGAGATGTTGATTCATGCTTGATCAACTCATATGGGAACACAGACAATCCGCGATGCTCCAGACCTCTTAGCAAGGGAAGCGCACCTTCATTTTCATAAACACCGCCAAATGCAGGGACTTTCCGGATCCTCGTTATGGTGCTTACTTACCCAAACACGAGATAACATAATCAGATCAGGATCTACTCCAGGGTTTTGTGACTGTGACTGTGCATGCGCTCCTGCGGACCGGAGTACGTGCTCAAATCGAAATGCTCCATAGACCAGTCCACAATACTAGTACTACTATGGTACTTGCGCCTCGCGGAAAATCTGACCTGAAAACGTGCTTTCGACTTGTCTCATATTCTCATCGCGTCATGCTTCTTTGTCAGATACTGGCGTTCTGGGGGGTGAGCGAGCCGAAGAAGCCGCCCGTATCCGGTCCCGACCTGGCGATTTGTCCTATGCGACCACTTACTGCCGGGCAGCCGAGAGCATCCTTCCTCATGCGGAATCTATCGTTGCTGGCCACTGCTGAGTAGCGATCTGAAGATGTATAACAACTCTTTACGATCAGTACAGCGCTCACATGAACTTGAGTCGCCGAGAGTCTGAGTGGGAGGGTCTGACAGATCAAGTCAGGAACACGAGGGATTATGTTGTTCAATGTACTCAGCCTCATTGATATACGAATAGATTTGTGCAGAGAAGGTGCTGAAAGACTTATCAGCAGGTACTGCAAGGCTTCATACAGGGTAAGAGTACGAGAAATAAGCCCTGCGTCTGGCGAAAGCAGCCAATCCAACCCCCCATGGAGGCTATTACAAACCATGCAGACTGAGGGATCCAGCTTTGCTATTGAATGATGCGATCCTTCCGGTTGTGGCAGGCTTACCGCCTGTGTCCGGCATCTCGGTCTCGATATCAAGAACAAACGTAACTACTGGTAAGTCCCAGCAGCATTTTCAAAAGAGCGCCTCTAACTAAGGTACCGTGATAGTATCCAGCATCATGCATGGATATATGTCATTATGGCGTAGAAGTTCGAACAGTGGGGAACATTAAGATCATGTCCTGATACCGGCGCAATCATGGCATCACGGGTTTGCTGGTAGAAACCGACAGCAGGTAGATCAAGGGGTCTAGACAGTGGCGCAAAGAGTACAAGAAACCAATGGACATGGCATCGTCGTCTGAGTAGTAGGAGGCGACATGACGATGTATGTGGAATCTAGCGGGGTGCGCGCGGCTCTGGAACAACCTTTGCACTGCCGTCACGAGTCCCTTTGTCCCTCTGTGAGCAGGGCGTACTTGCACTGAAGACCTCCCTCTATGCATCGGAAAAATTGGAGTAGCTTCGTATAAATTTGCTCTTGGGCTTGACAAGAGTATTATTTGATCCAAGTCAGCAAGTAGTCAGGATGCCAAGTGAGCCGTTGAAGAGGCGACCAGCAGAGCAGGGGGCGGAGTAGAGTAGAGCACGATAAGGTCGAGATAAATTACCCAATGCAGGTAGGCTCGTACAATAGGTGGTCGAAGCACACGACCATGAAGTAAAAGTCAGATCAATTATCCAGACCAGAGGTGTGCGCGAGATCCGTGCTGAATGAATAGTGTTGATCAATCAGTCTGATGTGTGGTATTTGATAGCATCCCGTCCAGCCGAGGAGATCTAGGTAGGGCCTTCCGTAGCCTGCTGATGACAATAATGGAGCCCCATAAAAGTCACGGCACCCTCTTAGATCACCGAGGACACTGACCTACACGCGGCTTCACACCCCCAAAAATCAAGCTCACGGCCAACCCACTTCATTAACTGCCACTACAGTACTGATTGCGGGACTATTGTGTATCAGTACCTTATGTAAATGCCCTCCACCTTGCTCCTCTATCGGGCCGGGCGTGCCTGACTTCTTCTTTTCACCAATTGTATCTCTTGCTCTTCCATCATTACACATTTGGTCGTTCTCCAGAGTCATTTTCTCACCTGCGTGATTTGCGTTGCAGATAATCCGAAGAGGATATGTCGTTTCGAAATTCGCCTTCTCACTTCTTCTCTACTCACATTATTCGAAACCGGCCATCTAACACCAAATAAGTTGAAAATTAAGCGTGCACCCATTTCGAATAACGGCTCGCTTTAATACGCCGATCTGGCAGCGGCACTCCATCTCCCACTAAGAAGATCAGAGGAGAGTCTTTGCTCCATTAGTCCAAAAGGTGCGTGCAACCCAAGCCAAGGCCAACCCGAACTGCGGAGTTGGCACCCGCCTGCCCATTCCTCTTCCAACATTCCTAAAGTCTGCTTGTGCCAGGACGAACCGTCGACTTGCTGTTACCAACGCCATGTTATTGTGATCTGCACGAATCTAATCGACGTTAATAGCAGTCAGCCGAATATTGAAACCGCTCTTACCTCCCTGACCGAAACATCCGAGACGGATCATCACCCAGCGCCAGCGCTTCGCCCTGGCCGCTTTGTACAACAGGAAGTCGTACACTCGGAAAGCTGGCTTTCTCACGAGAACACGCAAAACGACTCCTTAGATTATCTCTTCCTCCAGTACCTGCTCAGCACGTCGCTCTCCAACCTGTAATATCTGAAGAGGTCGAACGTCGTGACTCGGTGGGAGTGGGGGACATGGTGCACGCCGATGGCAGGCGTTCCCCGGAACGAAGAGGGAGGAGTTCGAGTACTATCAGTGGCCCTGTCAGTGGTATGATACAAAGGCCCAGACTTGAGAGCGAGGTCCGAAATGCTTCCACACAACGACCAAAACCCGAAGCTCCCCTGAAAATAACCAACTTATCCGACGAAAAACCCGTGGCCAGTGGAAATGGCGTCTCTGTTGCTGTTGCTCTTGCAGAACCAGTCCTGTTCCTGCAGGGCTATGATGCCAATGACGCCTCGAGTCATACCACCACCATGCTACGAGGTAGTCTTATCCTGCGAGTGACCAAGCAAGCAAAACTCAAGTCAATCTCGCTCAATTTCCGCGGCAAGTCCGAAACGGAGTGGCCGGAGGGCATTCCGCCCAAACGAGTTGAGTTCAGAGATTCGACCACAATCATGAACCATACTTGGTCGTTCTTCAACGCTCAAATTCCGACAGCCGAGCACAGCTATGGAGCTGACATTGTGCAGCTCCAAAAAGGCCCGTCGGTTGAGTCGAAAGAGCTTGGCGTAACCTCTTCCTTTGATCTCTTTCAACGTAGCTCCTCTCCCGCAAAAGCGCCTTCCTCTCGCGATATGAAGAGATTATCCCTTCAAGCCAATCACTCTCGAAGTTTTGGCAAAGGGGATACCATAAATGGCGGCCCCACTGTTGCTCAGAAAGGTTTCAAGGTATTTCATCCTGGTGACTACATTTACAATTTTGAACTACCTTTGGACTCACGCCTACCGGAATCAATAAACGTCGACCTTGGTCATGTCAAGTACGAGTTGGAGGCCTTGGTGGAGAGATCCGGTGCTTTTCGTGCCAACTTGGTCGGTACCAAGGAGTTGAGCCTGATCAGAGCACCTGCCGAGGGCTCTCTGGAGCAGGTCGAACCCATTGCAATATCACGCAACTGGGAGGATCAGCTGCACTATGATATTGTCATCTCCGGCAAATCGTTCCCGCTCGGCTCAACAGTTCCTATCGCGTTTAAGCTTACCCCTCTGGCCAAGGTGCAGTGTCATCGGATCAAAGTGTTTGTGACAGAGAATATCCAGTACTTTACAAACAACAAGAAGGTCCACAGGCTGGAGCCAACGAGAAAGGTGCAACTATTCGAGAAGCGTGCTGATGGGCACAGCGTTTCCTCATATCCGGGAAGTTCCATGCGTATCTTGGCTGGTGGTGGCGTACCATACGACTACCGTGCTGCTGCTGCTGCTGGAGATGAAGAGGTCCCCAGGGATCAGACCAATCTTCTCGGGAACCTGGATAACGACGCTGGAAGTATTGGCCCTACAGAAATGGAATTTAGTGTACAGCTCCCAAGCTGTCACCAAATGAAAGATAAATTGAGGAGTGAGCGGCTGCACTTTGACACCACTTATGCCAACATTCAGGTCAATCACTGGATCAAGGTAAGGACTTCCCCTAGTTCATCTCTGAATGTTGCTCATATATTTCGGCAGATCGTGATGCGCCTGTCTCGTCCGGACGAGAATGACTCCACCAAGCGACGCCATTTCGAGATCTCAATCGATTCGCCTTTTAACATCCTTTCTTGTCGTGCAACCCAGGCGAACATCTCGCTACCGGCTTACAGTGCCGGAGGAACAGCACCCGCACCTGCTGATGAGTACGAATGCGGATGTCCCGGAGCCGCCTTGAGACGACGAAATACTCCTCCAGTCTCTCAAAATCGGGTTCCAACGCTCAACACCTCAGTGGATAACGGCAGTGCCGCACCTGGTGTACAACGCAGCTGGACCAATGACACTGGGGGCCTTACCATGCCTGATCAAGCACACATCCAAAACGACCCGAACGCTGGACAGCCTAGACCGATGCACTTGCTCCGAGCCCCTTCTTTCAATCCACCGGCTTTTGACGAGGACGATCCCCCGCCGCCCATGGTTACTCCTCCTCCTCAGTACGATAACATTGTCTCAGGGGATGCGAACCATGCCCTGGCTGATTATTTTGCTCGCCTTGCCGATGAGACTTCTGATGAGGATGACAGGCTGGATCGATCCCGTGTCGACTATCCACTGACACCTGGTGGACGCCTCAATCGTAGTATGGATATCCCGCGAACCTGGCTTCCACTTGAAGGACATGCAGGCTCATCCCAACAGGCACCCTCTGCTTCGGCGACTTCAACCTCAATTGCACAATGAACAATGACAAGGATGACCTCGCACATTTTAGTATGAAATGCATACAACAAACGACACAAATACGACTGATGATTTTGACGAGAATATTATAAGCGAGCGACGCATCTGGTTCCAATAAGGGGGCTCTCTGGATATGTTCATGGTATGTGGTTAACGAAAACATTGAGGCGTTGCACAATTGAAGATCTGGAAGAGGTAGTGGCTCAAATCGGGTGAGGAGGCTGAAAATCCGTGGCGTTTCATCTCGATCTATAGCATTCAGGAACTGGGTTTTCAATAGTATTCCCATGATTGAAATTCGACTCCCAATGTACAAGTGTTAAGGAGGTCCATCACAATTCTCTGTGGGCACTTATGCTTTAAGATATGACTTGCTGAACTTCATAGCGAGGCTAACTTGAATTGCGGCAAACATGCCAAGAACCCAAACTCCATTACACCTGCTTCCGCGCTGGCTCTAAGTTAATTTAGTCCGCGCAGGCGTGCATCTCGAAGAAATTATACCTAGCAGGTCTCTGCTGCGGTCGTCCACTCGCAGACAGCACATACACATCGGGAGCGATCCGGCATGATCAGGTAACCTTTTGTCTTCCTTTCTACGCGGTGCAATCCCGAATAGGCGTCAGGTCGACCGCCCGCGATGGCGGCCACAGCAGCTACAACCATGGCCCACCAGATGCCTCCTATGTCCATTCCTCAGATGCCGCGAATACGGCCTCCAAGGATGCTCAAGGGGACAAAGAGTCCTAATACAGACCCTCAGCCACCCATTGGACCTACTGGAGCATCTCGTTGGTGGGTGCAGGGCAAATGGCGAAAACACAACTCCAATGCGATCAAAGATCGTGCGCAGACACAGTCTCAGCAAGCTGTTAAAGCGCTACAGCACAGGACTCATGGCTTGGACATATATGCCTACCGACATGTCAGGACGAATCAAGTGGTTTATAGCTTGACAAGAACATTACAGGTATTTTCTGCTGCTCGTATCTGCATGCTACGGTCTCACTAATCTTGTACATAGAGCACGAAGGTATTGAAACAGCTGGTCTTCCACGGCAAGAAAACTGTACCGTCGTCAGTCCGAACGGATATGTGGACACCGCACTTTTCTATACATTTCCCTTCCACGCCCGCTGGCGCCCTCGAAGGTCTTTTCGCTTTTCAGAAACTTCGCGAGCTCTCTTTGCAAAGACAACTATCGCCTCCCGATGACCTGATACGAGTTACAGAAGAGGACATCGCCATCATCAGGTCGAAACTCGGCAACCCGGTCGACATTCAGGAGATGGCAGCTCGGGAGGAATTGACTGGCAAGATACCCAAACTCGGCGAAATATTGCCCAAGAAATTGCACGCACGGAGGTTAATGGATCAGAAAGCGACGAGTGTTGCTGACGCTGCGTTCGTACTGGACTGGATCAGCTCCGGGCCTGGCCCGCTGGAAAGATTAGTCGAAGTGGCCACAAACCGGGCTGTGAAACACAGCCAGAAGACGAGGAGAGCCCGGCAGCGTGCCAATGCTATCCGGAAAGAAGAGGTCACTGAGCAACAGAAGTTAGAGGATCGTGCCTCTTGGGCGTTGGAGGTGCGTGAGCGGGAGAATCGGAGCCGACTGCCTCTTATGCGAGCGGCTCTGGAGCAGCTCAGTATGGAACACCAGGGCCTCATAGCTCGAGGCAGGCTTGTCGAGGCCGAAAATATTCATGAGCTGAGAGACGCCGTCAAGGAGTGGGAGGCATTTTATGATGACGATGCTGGCAAAATCGATGTGGAAGCGTGGAGTAGAAGGCAGTATGCACTAAGACAAGCGGAGCGCCGAGCTATCGAGGAGTGGTTCGAGCTGCACGACGTCCCGATGTCAGAACATGGTTCCGTATGGAAGAACGTTGGTGAAGCCAGACAAGGCGCGCTCAAGGAGTTTGAGGAGAAGGAAGGCAAGATCCTCCCGGACAATGACAAAGGAAAGCCCGACTGGGCTGAGTCGCGCGAGGTCAAAATGTACTGGGCCGATCTGAACGACGGGCTCTTTGCGGCGAGCTGGCCACAGACCGTGGTCCACAGCCGTCTTGCACCTTTCAATGTCGCTAGAGGCCAGCCGCGCCAGCCACAAGGTCTCGCAGGTGCCGTGCTCAAAGAACTCAAGGACTCCGACGAGATCGATGACGCAGAGACGGAACAGACTCGTCAAGATACGATCTTGTCTAAGAGCGTGCATGTCATTGGCGGAAGACTCGATGATAGCTGGATGCCTCCTGAGTTCGCTAGTGGTGTGAAGCAGCCGGCAACTCTGCAGCCGAGACAGCCAGACTCCGAGGACCAGGAGGACTCTTATGCGTACGATCAGGACCAAGAGCGTGGACAGGGCACGGCGGCCGAGGACATTGCGGCTGTCAGGGAGGACCTCGACCGATCGAGCTCTGGAATTTGGGGTCGTCTGCGCGGATTCTTCGGTCGGCGGAAGAGGAAATCAACTTTCTACGAGGACCGGTAAAGCCTGCGACTTGGACGACCGGGGTTCTGTATACGAAACCGGCTGTGAACCGAAGTCGACCTTTTTCGGTCTCACTCGGTCTGGATATCACTTACCACGAGATATCTGTCTTGGGGCACAACCAACTGAATTTCACCAGGATTTATATGGACTTTAGCCAAATCTTTACAATCTTCGGTGTCACGCGACTATGAAAAGTCCGACACTGTACTTGGGGACTTTATGGATTGTATGATATAAGCCTGGCAAAGGGAAGTGTGCATAGTGTACCACATGGGCGGATATCTGAACGTCATGATGGGTATCATTTTATGTACTGTACTATACTGTACTATTGTATAGTTATCACCACCACGAGTTAGACAACACAAGCATCCTCGCTCGTCGTTTGCCGCTTCGTCACCAACCAATTCCATACCCAGCCTTTTTCCAGAAAAGGTAGTTTTTCATCCAAAGATCGTTCAGAGAAGACCTTATGCCAAAGAGGCCAATATCACCAGGACGTAGTCATGACGAGTGCTTTTGCGTTTGAGAGTGATCCAACAACTTTTTCCCGGCCGTCAAAACGGCCCCTTTTCCAATCATAGCCTCATCGGCTTTTCCGTTTCGTACATCATTTCGTAACATCGTGAATTTGACTTCGTCAAGTTGAAGTGCTGATCGAGCATACCAGCTCTCATCGTAAGGACAGGCCTGCAGTTGCCTCCGTAAGGCTTTTCCTTTTGCCGTTACCCAAGGCTTTCTGAGCCTCCTGCCGTCTACTCAGAACACTTTTCAGGGCACCAAGCCACTTCTCCAACTCATCCTCATCGTGGGCACAAAATCGATATGACTTATCATCCATGATGACCTGAAAACAGAAATTCTTCGACTTGCTGATGGGATCAATTTCTGCAGCATTGATAATCGAGCTCATTGAGAAGATCTTCAGAGCAGAATATTCTTGGTCATTCTTGTAGAATGACAGGCTTCGAGCGCGGAGCACAACCCATAGCCATTTCCAGCCTTTGACACCAGTCTTATGAGACTTGAGAATCTGCAGATATCCATGACGAATGACGCGTTCTGGGTCGCTCGTCTGATCTTGATGGGACATTGATAACTGCTGCTGATGAGCGGGCAGTTTAGGTGTGGACACCGTCGCCAATTGCTGTGAAGAGGCGATAGGAGTGAGGACTGGTTGCTTCGGCAGTGATGTCGTAGAGTGCTTCGGTAAAGAGCTACCCAACGTGTCTGAGAAATCAGACATCGATGTTGAAAATTGTTCAGTTCCAGAGTAGTCGTGAGGAGTGGTCTGCTGAGTCAAATAGGACCCTTTTCTCGGTCTTTTCTGTACACCTGTCAGATGTCCATCAGGAGACATTGGAGCATTATGTGTTTCGTCTGCCGACATGTCGGTCGATTCATAGGTATTGGATGTTTCGCCGTCGCGGTTTGAGTACTGTGGCGCACGCAAATCCATCTGGTCCTCCTCATCAGCCCTCGCTTCGAGGCGTATGTGTGCAATCCAGTCCGCAGTATCGGCGGCGGACAAGCCTTGGAAGTGGTAGTTCTTGGACGGGGAGAAAACTCCAAACACGTTTTCAGCTCGTGATTTCCGAACGGGTGCTACAGCATTGACTTCGGACAACGTTATGGATACTTTCAGATCGGTTTCGTCTGAGTTCTGATAGACGGACAAGAGGTTCGGCCTCAAGACCAAATATGCAGGCTTCCACGAGGCTTTCCAAGCCCCCTTGTTCTTCACACGCCGGAGAACTTTGCCTCGCCTTATCACTCTGTCGAAACAGAAACTACCGTTCTGATCAACCGGAGAGAAGACATCGAGGTGCCGGTGGCCTGACTTGTAAGAGCCAGGTGGTAGAAAAGGAGGCGGCATTCGACTCGGCGAGAGTTGTGGCGCGTTGAACGGCGGATTGGAAGGCGTCGAGGGACGGAGAGGAGAGGTCGCTGCCATTCTGTGTGATATGCGACGATTGCCTTGCAGGAATGTTCAGAAAGGGCGTCCGTCGCCGCGCGATGTTTGTCATAGCATTCTTTATCTGTAGGTCGTACTTATTAGGTCGCAGTGGATACAATTCGTGGGAACGCCTTCGAGTCGTGCGGAACTCGAGACAGCCGGGTGGCAGAACAATCAAACGTGTGTTTCAGAGATGATTTGATAAAAGGGCATCGGTTGGACACCTCACGACGACACGTTTACTGTCGAGAGAGTGCTGAGAATAAATTGTCGGATGTGTTTGGGATGAGGTTCGTAAGTGTAGGAGTGGTTGGTTTGCCAACGTGGACGGGTTTGCGTGGACGGGCGCGGGCGCAGGCGCAGTCGTAAGGCCTGTGGTCTGAGTGTCATAATTTTTGTGGCGATTGGAGCAACGGGGTTGGGCCCTGCGCCGCCGTCGACGTTGCCATGCATGTCTGACCTGCAAGTGCGAGTACCTAAACTACTAGTAGAGATACTGTACAGTATTCCCATCACACCCTTACGGGTAAATGTCCGGGGCGGGGAAGATACAATAATTACCCCTGGTGTGTCCTGCCTTTGAGTGACTTTTCCTTTCGAGAAGGTTATACCTAGGTAGATAGTGATTATTGGCAAATCAATGGATGACATATACGCTCTTTTCGAGTATACCCGACGATGTAAACGCTGTCCTTTTGAGGAAAGCTACTTCCAGGTTCGCGTTTTGCCTGCATCCAACAATTTCAAACCATGATATCCGATTGTGACCCAGTAGCTAGTACGATACCAATGTTCTCAGGCGCACCCAGGCCTTTCAACAGCTCGGCCGGGCACGTTTAACTTATAGATAGTAATGTCTTATTAAGGGGCTTTGAGATGGCCGGTGATTGATTGTTTCCTTGCGAAGCTGCGTGGTCCGGTGCTTGGCAAGAATCGCAATTCAGCCAAACGCCCGTTGCCAAAGGACGTGCGGGTGGATCTCCAGGTGGTACTGCATCTCCATCCTTCTTTGCCTCAAAGAGTCCAGTCCCTTCAAGCGAAAAAGAACCCCCATTATCTGTCCTCATACCTTTAATTCTTCAACAACTCACCATTACGAACTCCATACGTTGCTCAAATATCTGTCAACATAGCCATAGAGCACGGCGCCCCATCGAACACCATCACTACAGCTATTCTCTTCAATCCCTGTCCGCCCATCCCTATCTCTTCCAGCCTCCGTGTTTGTTGGGACGCCAAACTGCGATTCAAACATACGAAGCTTCTTCCGATCGAGTGTGCAACTATATAACCTTGTCTGTCGATTGCCTTATCCAATGCGCGGCAAAGGTCTGCATGACTGCGAGATAAATCTCTAAGAGAAGTGCACCCGGCCACCTTGGCGGACGACATTGGGTCACCGTCCATAGAACCATGGGGTTTCTGCAGCGTATTTTCAAGCGCCTGCCCTCGAACCCGTCAGCCGAAGACTTCAAGAATGAAAAATCGAAGTCCATGTCAAAATTATCATTTTTCCGCAGGCGCGTCAAGTTAAAAGGCAACTCGTCCATATCAATACCGCTGGGGTTTCTGCTACTCTTCCCCAGTCTGGTGGTCATCTTAATCCTCATTATTGTGGTCAAACATCCTAATTCCCCGGGACGCATATTAGTCCCAGCAGGGACGCCGCCTTCCATAAGGTATGCCTTCCTGTTCAAGCTTGTAAGGTCTTTTCTAACCCCATCACAGGAAGATTAGCGAAAAGCATGACAAAGTCTTCGCTACAGGCTGCCTGAATCCGGATGAGGCCGCCAAACAGCCGCGTGCCAACGCGGCTTTCGTCGTTCTTGCGCGGAATAAAGAGTTGGAAGGGGTAATACAGTCAATAAAAAGCATCGAGCGACATTTCAATCGGTGGTTCCACTACCCCTACGTGTTCCTGAACGATGGAGAATTCGAACAGTCGTTCAAGGACACGGTGACAAATTATACCAGCGCCCCGTCCGAGTTTGGAAAGATTGATGCGTCGATGTGGGGTTATCCGGACTGGGTTGATCATGAGGTTGCAAGAGAAGGTATTCGCAAACAGGGAGATGCTGCAATCATGTACGGTGGCATGGAGAGCTACCATCACATGTGCCGCTTCTACTCGGGATTCTTCTACAAGCATGAACTGCTGCAAAAGTACGAATGGTATTGGCGCCTCGAGCCAGAGATCAAGTACTTTTGTGACATCACGTACGATCCCTTCATTGAAATGATCAAGTCGAACAAAACATACGGCTTTACAATCGCAGTCAAGGAGTTGAAGGAGACAGTGCCCAACATCTTCAGATATGCATCGGCATACAAGCGAAAGAACAACATCAAGTCGCAAGGTCTTTGGGAGATGTTCGTCGAACCTCAACCGGAAAAGAAGGAATCCGCAGACGACAGCCGAGCCAAAACCTTACCGAATGAGATTCTGCAAACCGAACCTGGACACCAGAACATTGAGGACATTGACCCGGAAGCCATGGAAGGAGAAAAGTACAACATGTGCCATTTCTGGAGCAACTTTGAGATTGCCAGGCTGGACTGGTTCAGGAGCCAGGAATACAATGATTTCTTCGACATGATGGACAAGAGTGGAGGATTTTGGATGGAAAGGGTAAGATGGTTCCGATTCTGTAAACAATCTCGGCTTTGGCTAACATGTATCCAGTGGGGAGACGCTCCCATTCATTCTCTCGCAGCCGGTGCGCTATTAGCACCACGAGATATCCACTACTTCCGAGATTTTGGATACAGGCATACGACTATCCAACATTGTCCCGCAAACGCCCCAGCAAGACAGCTCCCACATATTCCCTGGTACGAGAAGACGACCGAAGACGATAAGGAACGAAAGGAGGAAGACGACTATTGGGCAACACCCGATATTCCCAAAGAGAACGGAGTAGGATGCCGATGCCGATGCGATACCGATATCCGAGATGTGGAAGGGAAAGAAGGCAGTTGCCTAGCTGAATGGGTAGAGGTGGCTGGCGGCTGGGCATCTCCCTGAACGCAATCAGGATTGATGAGGAAGGATTTCCCAAGCATTTCTCCCGCAAACAAGATGTTTGACTAGCTATCGCTACGCGGCGGTGTTGCGTATCCTTTGCTGGTTAGAAGACGTCGTTTTGTCGTCGAGGCGTTCAGACCAAAGCCGGACCATTTGTGCGAACGTTGTTGGAGGCACCTTTGGATTTTGAGGCGCTGTGTTTGTCTGCCCTTTCTGACGTATAACAACAGCCATATTGGCAAGCACCTCGAAAGGTGCAAGGTCTGACCACGACAAGCCGAGTCTGTGAAATAGGCGTGATCAGATGTTCGAGACGGGATAGGAAACAGATGGACAAGACCAATCAAGGTCTTCAAAGAGCCGTCGTGGCCAAACCATGGATGCTGGGGACCAGAATACCGTGTTGAACCCCTTTATAATAGGTCTGTGGGTACGGTATAGCCGTGCATACGACCGGATCATGAGATGTACATTCAATTTGTGTGAATACGATATACTTTTTGTTTGCTTTTAAGCAAGTACCAAACTGTCATCAGGCTGTGGTGTAGCCTTATCTTGATAGTGCCGATAAGGCATTTTACCATATCAGGCTGTGAAACACATGTACAGTACATGCGGAGGGGTTATGCGGGGTGAATGTCTGCCTTGTGGACGATCGGCGTCTGTTGCCTGTCATCTTCACTTCCTTATTAAAACACCTTTGATGTATCCTGCTTTGTACTGAGGTTGTGGCTGTCTCGGCCGGACGTGACTGACGACTGACTGCATTTGGATCTCCAGAGTATCGCGTTCATTCCTTCCCCCTTCGCGAAAGGACGCTATCATCGATCATTCTCCAGTTAGTGACTTGAACCGCCGTTCTCGCGTACCAGGCAGTTGGTAGTCGAAAGTGTCGCACGCGAGAAATTGCCTGCAGTTTGTGCCTTCTCCAGTAAGTTCCTCCGCTGAACAAATCCTTCCCTCCAGTCCGACGACACAACTGTCATCAGTCCATCGTCAAAATGACTGATATGCCCCTTCAAGACAGCCACGAAGACGACGACAAGGCTGCAACTGTGCCTGCAAATTCCCACATCAATCTAGAATTTCCAGAGATTGCCTTGAACCTCTCACTTGAATCTTTACATGAGCACTCTCAGTCCCCCGGTCTGATACCGTACCAAAGCATACCATCCTCCGAGGCAAACATGCCTGCCCTCGATGAGAGTTGGGCATCTCTTACGGATATCGAGTCTCTAAGCGGCGACGATTTAAGGTCTGAGCATACCGACGTTGGATCTCTACTTGACGTTCACAACTTGGAGGATGTTTACAGTATCATCGATGAATCCAACCAGAGCCATGGAAGACATACCAGCGAGGAGGATACTGGGGACAACTCTTCAGATCTTGGCCGTACAAAGGTCTTGAGGATGCAAGGACAAGCAGGGGACGATGACCATGATGGAAGTGGTCAAGCCGACGGTGACACGGAAGACTCTGACTCTTCTTCTCGCCTTGTCTATACAAACACCATTCCGCTCAGCGAGCAGCAAGCCCTCGAGATGCGACAGAGGTTCCCACAGACTGACGATCTGACGACCTATTCTAGCATCGTTCATATGGCACTCAAGGAACATGGCTTGGACCTAGATACCCTGGGCTACTTCAAAATCGCGTTACTGGGCAAGCAGGTCGAACAATTTCGGCCAGAACTTCAGAGAAAGCTTGGAGACGCATTGGCGGCTCGCTCTGTCACGACTCACAGCCCAAGATCCTCGATATCCAGGTTCCACCTCGTTCCCAACTCATTCGGGCCTGGGTCACGGCCAGATTATGCCGACCTGGTGGCTATTGACAAGCAAATCGACTTTGAGTGTTTCGACTCGATTGAGGAACTCAGCCATGCATTTCTCTTGAAGGACCGTCAATCCAACTCGGAGGTTGCTTTCAACTGGGACGGTTCCAAATATGTGGCAACAAATCCACGCTGGATACCCCCCGACCTTGCCATCATATGTGTTGACCTCGAAAGAGGATTCTTGGATTCTCAGAGCCTGGCATTTCTGCAATTTGCGGCCCGTCACGAGATTCCTAGTATTACTATTCGCATGGAGCGGGGTTGGCATGGAATATATCACCTTCGCGAGTGGGATCCAACTCATCTTTACGAGACTGTGGAGGCCAAGACCGAGCATCTACAGTCCGTGGACCGCCTCGACCCTCTTCCAGTGCATATGGGGCAGTTTTTGAACTTCGATCCTGCTACGCTAAACAAGCATATCGCTTTCATCACTGCTCAAGCGGACGTAGGTCTGCCACAGCAATTAGCTGATGCCGCGCATAAGGTGGCGCAGAAGCCGGCGTATGATCTCGGCCAATTGCTGCGAAGCAACTCTTCTCTGATCAAGAACCTTCTTATCACGCTTTGGGTGTTCGGCGTCTACGCCTTTCTCGGTGCTCACCTATGGCCCATTATAGACGAGTCATTTTCAGGCCCATCCGACCATGGAGTCCAAGAGATCGTGCAGACTCACATGGTTTCTAGCATGATGCCAACATGGACGTCGGCAACTCCGGGTTTCGAGAAATCCACACATGTTCCAATTGCGCAAGTCGCCTCTCCCGACACGAATAGAGGTATCCAACTTGGACAGCAGAACCCTGCAGTCGCTTCTATCCATCAGCTGGGGGAAGATGCCCTTCATTTCCAGGTGGGGCTCGCAAATGATAACCAGTTTATGGTGAAATTGCCAAAGGTTGCTACCAGTCGCAAGAAGCGATCGCCTCTGTCTGTTATGCTCAAGCGAAACAATGATACTGTCCCGGCTGTTATACATGAGCTTTTTGAGGGGGTGTATAGCATACAGCTCCAGCCACACGACGCCTTTGGAGACATCGAAGTCAACCTGACAATGACCAAGCCTAGTCTGAGCGAGACTCTGACTGTCTCTTTCGGAAATCGCTCGACCTTAAGTCACCTCTCCATGAAGGACGCCATCGGAGCTGTCGAGAAGCAGATTCACGCCATGATGGCAACACTGTCGGGCATCATACCTGCTGGGCAGCCAAAACTGATCATTAAAGCCGTCAATACAACACGGACCAAGCTCGGCGAAGCAATGCAACACAAACTCGACGACCTTTCGCCACTGAGGGCGCATGTCTTGCAGAGCGCGCGTGCGGCCCATGCGGACTTCCTCGAAATGTCAGAGAGAGGTGCTCTGGAAGGGAAGAAGACTTTAGGTCGACTATCGAACGGCATATCGGCGACAGGAGAGGCACTTTCGAGATGGTTCAATTCCATAGACTTGAACCGCCTGCAGCACGACCTAAATGCAAAGGCAGTGGTTTTTGAAAAATTGGCCGTTGCACAAGACCGCGCCCAACAAATTGTGTCTAAGGGTGCAACTCGACTAAAGTCGAAGCGGCAAAGACGCCGACATGCCAAGGTGTAACATGAAATGACGGGGTACGAATGCTATGAGGCTTTGGGATTACGGTGTATGGTAGCGCAACGACAACGGCGAAACAGAGAATATGGAGTTGGTTATGCTCAGTTGCTGCAAAGGCATCGCTTTTCTCGGGGCAATGATACTGGAGTCATAAGTCGTCTGTGTGTTTAATGGTGTTGTATTGAAAGAGGCATACCCTAGTATGATCTGGCGGCCGACCCAGTCCTGGCATAATGCAGTCAATAGACAAAGCCTTGAGATTGAGATATGGCTTTCCTTGAGCATGGTATTGTGGTTTACAGAGCATTTTAAACCTCTATAGCGGTAGATCTGCAGATCGTGGCGTTTCTATTTTCAGGGGCCTCTGGCAACGAAAAATCGGGCGCTAGCCTAAGGGGGCACAGTTCGTGTTTGGACTGCGCCTTGTTTCTTCCAGTGAGACACGAGAGAACAAGAGCCTCATGCGCCCGTTGCCCTTCACCACCATCACCACGACTCCATCTTTCCTACTTTTTCGCTATCTCACGACTTGGCGACACCATACGCTCGTTACATCTGTACTATTCCTTGCAAGCGTTCGTTTTTGTCTTTCGTCATCCTAGAACCACCACGATCGTCCTAGCGAACTTCATCCCTTTCGGCCTGCAATTCTCGTTGACAACCGCCCTTCTTCGCGAGACCACCCTCGCTGCCGAAAAGATATAAGCAGAACTATCTCCGCAGCCTCTCTACGGATCGTTGTTCTTTGACAGCGCGCCTGCCGCCTTGAAACCGTCCTCTCGAAGAATAAGAATACTGCTCACGAAAATGGGCTTCGGCTCTTTCAATTCGATCTGCAAGCAGTCCGCGCTCCCTTTGTGCTATCTACTCGGCGCTCCCACCGAATTCACCGCTATCCACAACCCCGTCCTCCTCCCAGCATGCAGCGCTCGATCGATCGAGGTGGGCAACACCATCATCTTCCAAGCCGCCAGTGACTTCGCACACATTGCCGCCCTGAGCATGACGGCTATTATGATATTCCATGTCCGATCCAAGTTCACCGCGGTCGGCCGCAAAGAGATCCTGACCTTCTTCTATTTCTACTCGCTATTGACCATTGTCAGTCTGGTGCTGGACGCCGGGGTGCTACAAGCAACAAATCAGAGCGCATATCCTTGGTTCGTGGCGGTGCAGAATGGCCTTGCTAGTGCCCTGTGCACGAGTCTTCTGATCAATGGGTTCGTCGGTTTCCAACTGTATGAGGACGGCACGACGCTGTCAATCTGGCTTCTACGGCTCGCCAGTCTGTTCATGTTCATCATCAGCTTTGCCGTCAGTCTGCTCACGGTCAAGGGCTGGGCTGGCTTGTCCCCAACAAACACCACGGGACTATTCGTCGTGCTGTATATCATCAATGCCGTCTTTCTGGCGGTATATTTCGTCATGCAGGTCATTCTGGTCGTCAATACCCTGCAAGATCGGTGGCCCTTGGGCAATCTGGCGTTTGGAGGCTTCTTCTTCGTCGTGGGCCAAGTTATCCTTTATGTGTTCGGAAAGAAAGTCTGCGAAGGAGTCAGTCATTATCTCGATGGGCTGTTTTTTGCGACTGTCTGCAATCTGTTGGGCGTGATGATGGTGTATAAGGTGAGTTTTCTGAACCAGATTTGCTATTTTCGTTGAGGCTGACTTTGCTTTAGTATTGGGACAGTATCACCAAGGAAGATCTCGAGTTCAGCGTGGGCACGAAACAAGGCCATTGGGACGTCAAGGAGCAGCTGCTCGAACCCAGCGACGACTATCGAACCGGCAGTGTTTATGGAGGAGGGCGAGACAGCGTGTATGACTCTCCGAGCATGGAGTACCCGCCTCAAGCTCCACACTACTTCCCTTCGAGTAGGGAGCGGCTATCTGGGTACGGCAACCTCGTTGAGGCTAGGGAGAGTTACGGTGATATCAGGAAACAGGTTGGGAATTATGACGACTTTGATCAGCATACACAGTCACCTGTAAGGACCCGCGAGAGGGAGTATGCATATTGATCGGGGCTCTTTGATGGCGAACTGAGAAATGAGAAATGGACTGGATCTTACATGGCATTGCGGAGTTGAGATTGCTGGGAGGACCATATGCGTGGTTGTACGTGCACCATGCCATCTATGAACGGGAAAAGGGCGGGCACATATAGATAGACGACTTCGCCCTGCAGCGATAATGGGAAAAGTTTACAGACATGTGCAGTGTATGCGGAGAATTGTGTCCCAGATGTAACATCATCCTGGTACTATTCGCTGAAACGTTGGGATATTGTGTCATAATCATTGGACATCAGCGATAATGCTATGTGCGGTTGCTGCATTCATGTCCTGACTGCAATGCCATAGTCTCTAACTTGGTTGTTCTGATCTTCGTGCGATCGTCTTTGGGTCAGTGGTTTTCTTCGCTATGCTATGCCGTTCAAGACTACGAATGGGCAGAATCGTTCGTTGGGGGCTTTCCTGAAAACCGTCCATGCTCTTTCCCCTTGCAAGCCTCAGAAGAGATGACCACAATCCGTCGCTGGACCAAAGAGACAACTCATGTGGGCCATTACATCCCTCGGGGGCACCGGTTTCATCCCACAAAGTAATTCGTTAGACTCCCCAAAGAGTCTCCCGGATACATTCGCTCAAGTACTTTTCCCTCCACGAACCTCAAATTCGAATTGATCGCCACGATCGAGGTAAACCACCTTGTCATCAAAACCAGCCTTCGTCATTTCAGCCTTGAAATCCGCCAGCGGCGACATAAAGACATCGTAGTCGTCGTAGTGAATAGGTACCGTCAACTCTGGCTGTATCAGCTTGACCAGCTGGAGACCCTGCTTCGCATCCATGGTAACCATAAGCAAAGGCATGTGTGGGCCCGGAATGGTCGTGCCGCCCAAATGTATGAGCATGAGGTCGATTGGCTTGCCGGCGTGGGTGTACATTTCGGGGATCTTCTCAAGGTCGCTGACGTACAGGGTGTCGCCGGAGATGTAGATGCGGTAGCCGCACTCAAAATTCACATTGGAAGAGTCTGAGTATCCCAATTCTAACATCCAGCCGTTGGTTGGTGGGACGGCGCCCAGGATGTCGTTCGCTTTGGCTAGAAGGCCGTCCCCTACGTGTTTGCCTGGCATGCCTGTGACGTGGATGCCTGGTTTGGCTCCCGAGGTCGTTCCCGCGTTGACGTTGACGAACATGTTTTCCCAGGCGTCGACGGCGTGGACGGCTGTGAAGGATTCGCCGTGGCCCTTGTTCGCAAGATGTTTGTGGGCGTGCGGCGTGGTGATGATGGGTAGGTCGCGTCTTAGAGATGCTTCGACTTCTTGGTCGAAGTGGTCCGCGTGGTAGTGCGACAGAAGAACGAGATCGATGTTGGGAAGGTCGTGCAGGTCAACGGCTGGATTTGTCTGGCGTGTTCCTTGGACACCGGGGCCAAGGTGGACGTGGTCTCCTGCATGGAGGAAGTTGGGGTCCGTCATCAGTCGGAGTCCTTCCCATTCGAGGATCGTGGTGGCCGTGCCGACGAAGAAAAGGCTGGCATTGTTCTCGGTGGTCTTCGTCGGATGTGATTTGGTTGACTTTGCGGGTGGTAGATGCTGCTTCAGCGAGGATGGCTCAGAGTGATCTCGTGTTGGAGGCTGCTTTTTGGAAGGATCAATTGTGATGGTCGGTTTGGTCGCCATGGTCAATACAGGCAATCCTACTCGAAAGTTGATTACTGCTTCTCAGATGAGGACCATGGTGCGACTTTGCTGACGGGATATACTGTCTGTAAACACAAGTGGTCTTGATAGTTCGGGGTAAATGACGCCCGAATGACGACACGCTCAAGGGAAATACATCCGCACGATAATTGGGCCTCATGTATACCACTTCGAGCAGAGAATAACTGCCTAAACAAGTCACCGTGGTTTCATCTGCTTAGATACTCGTGCTTCTCTCGGTTCGCTCTTGAAGGATGGATGTGCATTCATATCGCTACGCACGACTTCACCGCGATGTACAACTCACCGCACAATCGTTGAGTCGGGGTCCTGCCACAGCCACAACATCCTTTAGTCTTCTGTATCAAGGAGATGACATGACACGATGAAAGATAGCAGATACAAACATGAGTGCTATTCGATGCTCAGGGTCTCAAACTCACACGTATCCAATACCAGCATCGCATGAAAGGGTGATCGTCCAACCTTCACCATCGAGGAAATACTGGCACGAACACCAGTATGCATGATTTCAACTCAGGATTGACTGTTGAACCATATTTAGTGGTCGCAGGACTGAAAACATGGAATCTCGATCACCGTAAGCGTAGCCTTAGTCGATCAAACATGTGCCATACGGAAGCTCAAGCTCGATGTTCAGGCCTGCTCTATGCTGTGACCGCTGGAGGTATGGCGATTGATGTCGCTCAGAGAATAAAGGTGGGATAAAAGCCATTGGAGCCGATCGGAGGAACATATCGGATTACTGCTGTACGCACCTTGTTGCACCGTCCCCGAAATACCTTGAGATTGGCTAGAATAGAACCATTGTATTTGCCCTCGGTCATGCCAGGGATAAGTCGGGGACTGAGGTAGAACCCGATTGAAGTCAACTTTCAGAGGCGAGCAAGACCTTTGTCGCTTGCCCGTGACTCACCCATATTGGACTTTATGGTCGGCTCAGCACGGTGCTTCTCAACCCATATTGCCGTCAATGCGAAACGATTTTGTCATTTCCAGCATACACTAGCGCATCTCGACAATGGGAGCGGCGAATCGACTGCTACGCAGCTGGGTGTTGTGCTCGCGAATGAGGCCTCAGCCCTTTCGCCCGGAACGGCTGAGCCAAATCCTGGTCATGATTCACAAACACTTCGCGGACTGTCGCCGCATAACCCTACCTGTCTTCCTACCTTGAGGTGAAGCAGTCTTAGCACTAAAAACGCTTTGGCGGCTGACAAACGGTGTAGTGCCTCGGAGGGTCTTTGGTTGATCATCAAAGTCATGTCAAGGTTATGACGCAGGCTGGCTCCCAGGATAAAAGAATCGGCGAAAAAGTCGTCGCGACCTATCGTCCCGAGTTTCCGCAACGGCAAAAGTCCCGATCATGCTTGCAGGTCCTCACCTAGATATCGTAACCCTGCCGCCGTTCCGGTAACAATGTATTCGACGAATGTTGGCGAGTATTGGACCCCGTACTTTGCGAGGGCAATATCCGGAGAATTCCGAAACGGCCGATATGGTGTGTTCAGGACGTCGACGAGACTTAGACACACGGCCCAGGTTCACCTACGAACCAGCTTGAACAAAACCACCGACTACCTGAAGCAGATTGACTTATGGGTATGCGGCAAGTGGTACATAGGAGAAGACGACACTCTGATGCGACGTGGATGCATGGTCAAATCATGAACATTCTGTGCCGAGATATGAGGAGAAGATTTCAGGCATTCACGCGCTCTACCCAATGTCTGCAGAGCAAAGTCCGTTTGGACCGCGGCATGAAAATGTATCGAGAAGGTGGCTCGCTTAGGTCGAGTCGAACCAAGAATGATAGGCTGTTATTAGCATACGGAAAAGTCCGATACTGCGGACAAGATGGTTTGTTAGTCTCTTCTGTCGAAGGGTCAAATGTTTCGACGAGACTCACCGATGGGGATGCCGCATGAGTCGACGCATGCATCAGAGGGTATGTCGTGACGTTAGCTCCGTTTCCAATTGTTCGGGTTCCGAGGGTCGATCAAAATTGAAGCGATCTTCCTGCATGATTTATTTGAGTGCTAGGGAGGCCTTGACCATCCTTCGTGTTCGATCGGGGCACTAACCATAACTGGAAGGATCAGGTATCAAAGACCCTGGGTAGTGGTACACAATATAGTGTGTGCATATCAGTGTTTGCGGGCACCGGCCGTTCTCATGGGATTGGCGGAAAAAGATCAATATTGCTTCAGGCTTCAGCGGTCAATGGACCACCTTTTGCTCATTTGACCATGACTAACGCAAAGCATGAATCCACATCTTAGAGAATGCTTGATGGTGCACGATAATACTCCGTATTATTGTCCTGGCACTTCTTAACTTGACGCGACAACTCGTGTCAAGAAATATACCACGCTGATCTGCGGGACTAGTGCGCCTGAGGTCTTACGGCACAGGCACTGTGCGAAAATCAGGATACGCCAGATTGGGAGAGTGTATCAAGTCGTTGAGTGAGGAGCCTTCCTCGACTTGATATTTGAAGGCAGATGATGCAGAGATCGGATCATGCTAGTGAGCGTGGATGACTTGTAGCCCCGCTCATGGTCCAGCAACTCACTGAACCGCACGAATGACTCGACAACTTGTCAAATTTCAAAGCATGAAATGCGCAGTCCGAAGGACTCTTGCTGGCATCGTGATTTTCACTCCAGCGTCCTTAGGTTTCAGGCGGTAAGCATCCGCTCGCTGAGAAAACCCGAAGGAGACCTGGAAACATGTTGAAAATTCATCTTGATCTCGAGTCTGCCTGTATGCGAGAGTCCCTGATACTGAGCTGAGGGCAAGTGTGGAACAAGGTAGGGAACCAAAAGGTCATTTGACCGTTTCACTCAATAGAATGATCAGGACAGATAGCAACCAATTTTTGACCATGGATAAGTGGTCGTACATTGCTCAACGTCGATGCTGGCAGGCCATGCTAACAATGAGCAAAAGTATCCTGATAGCATCCTGAGTCGTAGTTCCAAAGGAAAGAATCAGGCATCAGGTATGATAGTACCGGTTGGCGTCGTACCACAAATCCATGATACTTCATAAATCATTGACCTAACCGGAACCGACGCAACAATGCGTAACCTTGCTTGTGTCTTCTCAGACTTTTGGTGATTCATCAGGAGATGCATCAAGTGGTGACAAACCGGAGTACGTCTTGCAGATACGGGTTCACGACGGGCCTCAGAGAAAGTAAACGTTGACTAGAACGCCCCATTGTAGTAGTCGAACTCGATGGATTGACTGTGGTCAACGGCGGCCCTCATGGGCATTAACCGGTCGCGATGTGCATTGGTACATGAGAAATGTGCAGGAGGAATATCCTGTGTCACAAGGACCGGGATCGCACCGGACGGACAATTAAATTGATGTGATCAGACGGCGATCCATGTGGTGAGGCTTTCAACGGTCAGGTTTCGCGTGCTTGTCTAACGATGAGAGGCGCAGGCTAGAGTGATACGAGCAGCTGGAGTCGTCTCGTAGTGAAGGATGATAAGCGAGGGGGGCAAAGAACAAAGAAGGGCGCAGGCAGCAGTGAGCCGCCCCGTAACCGAAAAGGAAATGGTGAAAAAAGTGGCAAGAGTAACAATACTAAACATGTCTGACAGAGGGAGGCCTTAACCATGACATTGACCGTCAAGGCCCTATTCGAGCAATCCCACCGCAGCACCGGGGTGGAAGATTTGATTGCCCCAACGTCAGACGGTTATGATTAATCTAAGTTTTTGTTGCCCACACACCATCCTCGTCGCTGTGAAGCAAGCAACTTGCAGGCTTCGGTCCGTAAGTTAGCATAACCTGACTGTTTCTTCGGCGACTGTCTGGATGATAGATTTGATCGTCGTCCAACTTCCTCAAGACATTGCGCCCGAAGGCATCCGGCAATTCCTGAAAGCGGACCCATGGTAAGAGTTTTCCGTAATTCTATCATCGATCACGAATCTCCGCTACCGATGTGGACATGATGATTCCAGAATTTGATTGTGGCTGTCGGCGCAAGACAACCTCACCCGACACATGTGTAATTGCGAAACGAGACATGAGTTTAAGTTTTTGCAGGGCTTGCCCGGTTGGGCTCTTTTGGCCAGCCTTTGCGGTGTCAACGAATCCAGAAACTTGCCTGGTCTTTCGGACCCCAGGTGCCGGTGACCTCGCTTGCGTGCTGGACCCGGTCAATTCTGGGCGCAAGCGTGACTTGACTGTCGTGGGGCACACCGTATTCATGCTCGGCCTGATTTGCTTACGATGGTGGGAGCTTCCAAAGACTGACAAAGAAGACATCGGCATGTTTGCGTTGCTTTTGCTCGGATTTAACCCTAAACAACTATATTCGATCATGTTATCTCTCTCTCGCTTGGAACTTTGACTTCTGCACGACGGCCTAAAGAGGGCTTGCAATGAGACTTGTCCAAGGGCATCCGCAAAGTGGTTCGACTACGGAGATCCGTACTTCGACATGGAACAGAAAATTGATGTGCAGGCCTAGAGAAGTTTCCGGATGAATCACCTAGAAGTATCTTCATTAGATTATATCCAATCCATGGTTAGATCGGATGCTGTCAACTTGTCTTTGAAGTTGACATCTCCTATAGCATGGCTAGCCTTCGGTGGCTCGCCAAAATCGATTATTCCCTGCCATGCCACTTCTGGGAATGGACCTTCCTGAGGATAAGGATGAAAATCGCAAATGAACCTGGCGCCGAATTATAGTTGCCGGGGTACGGAGACGACGACATAGGAAAAGTAGTCGCAGGTCAGACCACCAACCACAAAATCAAGACATTCAAGTGTCAATCTTGCCGCTTGGCCAGCATATTTCTCGGCACCCATCTGCTCTTATTGGACCGTATCAGACACACATTCAGCCTGCGGACGGGCGCATAATGGAGTCCATAGCCGTCACGCATCACCACCTAAAAATGTGTCCGCCCGGCCTGAGATTTTGGAGCCATCAAGACATGCACAAGCGCACGGATGAGACAATGCACTCCAGGCCTTGATAGTCGTATACTATAGTATGGTTGGGAGCCATCATTGCGCCCCCCTCGGCTTCTTTTGCCGCCACAGTCGAGACAGTTATACGACAACTCCTTCGCCAGGCTCTGATGGCAGCCACGGTGAGAGTCGGCAAGGTGAATGCATCGTACGGCGACGCACAGCCAGCATGATTCGTAACCTGTGTTCACCTTTGGTTCTCGCTACACGATCCACAGCCTCATCCAATCTGCTGTGGACCTGTGGTTAGGCCTTTTTGGTAATGCACGAACTTCATTCACTTTCACTCTGTTATCCCTGAAGCCGTCATCCGTTTGGCCAGACCTTGACTTGTCCGTCTGTAAGACGCGGAAACATATCGCCCCTTCGGTTACGCCTGGTTCAAAGCTTTTTCCATCTTGCTCAACAATAATATGATCCGAGCTTCGCGACTGCCCTGTGTATCATTATCATTATTTACCTTACGCGGCGTGCTCCGTATAGTGACTAGGTAGCGATCCCTGACCGACACTGCCCCGGCTATCGTACGTTCTTTTTTTCGTAGGACGGGTCAAACTAACCCCTTGTAGGTATCACTCTAACAAGCGAGTTGCGGCTTGAGCAAAAGTTATCCTGATCAAATCGTTTGAAGTCTGAGCAATCAATTCTCTTGAAGATCGTAGCAAGAAGCATGACTGAAACATCCACACCTGTCGTTGCTCCTTTTCAGACGCGGGACTGTCCTGTGTCATGCTCCACTATCGAGACTTTGGAATCCGAACTCTCACAGCTTCCTTTGGGATGAGTGGCTGATCCCGGATGATGCATTATTATGTTTGATGGACTCTGGGCCTGTGGCAGCTGCGGATACTGTACGTCGGTTAGGTTTCTGGGCGAGTAACCCCCAAACGACCAGTAAGAATCAACGAATTGGGGCATAAAACTTGTGCCTGTTACCTTCTGGTCAGCCCGCCGCCGAGCGCCCAGGAAAAGGTCACAGTCACAAATCGGCCATACCGCGCATATTCTTGCATCTGGTACCTAAAGTAAGGCCTGAACTTCCTTCCTCGTACAGGCGGCAGTCAGTGCTCCTTAGGGACATTTCCTAGATTGTCGTCCGGCTTATTTTCATCCTTACTCGTGCCAGTCAAACCCACATAGCGTTGATGGCTTGCCTCTGAATAACCAGACAGATGCAACACTGTTATTGGCCTGCCTGGTATGGATGACCGCTGGATGATCCTCCAACAACTCTGCCGTACTACGGTCCCCCTTTGCTCCTCCGACGGGCGTTGGCCCTTACGCGGTCACAAACTAGTTCGGCAAGTAAAACAGGCCTTTGCAACCTATCTTACATTTCCCCCAAACAAAACCACAACTGCTGATCCCAAAGGATGACGGGCTGCGTTCGGGCTCTTTGCATTTCTCCTTCCCTGGCAAAGTGACAGGGCGGCAGGGTTATCAAACACTCTATCAAATTTCCAATCCACTGCGTGATCATGCACTTGCATGTCGTGGCCTCCCTGACAAGCAGCAGGGCTTTGCAAGCTCAAGCCATTCCGCTTTCGCAAGTCTGAGGCTGATGCACGCAGCACAAGTCTGTCCCGAGCAGGCCGTGCGTTGCTCAGGTCATCCTTTCGCGTCTTAGCGCTGCAGTATCCCTTCTTACCGTCGATGGCCACTGACGATGAGACTTTACTGGCGGCAGGCAAATGACACCGACTACTGGTAATTATTATTGCACAGTTTCACCACACATACGCAATACTATGCGAATTCTTTCGTGGATAGATTGGCAAAAATTGCCCTTGACAGGGCCCAGTCTGTCTCATAGGCCGGTCCCGTTGGCACTGCTGCACGCGCCCAAGTCGTTGACACAGCTAGCAAACCCAGATATCCGGAATTACCAGGTATACTTGGTCATGGATGTCTTGTTTCCGCACCCACTCTTTACGAATGTGCTGCGCTCGGGCTTAGACGATGATACGCCGTAGTACGGAGTCTGGCGGATTACGATGGCGTCGGCAGCCAGCGTGCACCTTTGGGCCTTGAAAAGCATCCGGGCGGCACTACCTTTTGATTCACTCCACTCTCATCGTCGTCGTGCATCTTTGCCCTTGATGGTTCAGAATTTACCACTTGCCCCCTACCTATTCTCTAAGCGTCATGGGTCTGAGTCAAAAAAGAGCGAGAAAATAGTCACTAGGATGTTCCCAAAGGCTCCTGCGTTTTTTGCCCTTGACTAATGCTGCTTCGGGGCCCAAAAAATACCCATACGAAGCTAGCTAGCCATGACCATCACCCTTTGGATACCACACACATCGGGCTAAAATCTGTCGGGTTCAGTCAAGTGAAGTGGCCATGGCTTCTTCCTAGACTCTCTCGCGTAGCATAGCAGCATTCATTCCTGACCATGGCGCGTTCATCACCGTCACATCTGACTTGGGTGTCGCCGTCAAACCTCTCCAGTGCCCCCGTCCGTTTCCCGTGCTCTGCCCCGTTTGGTCTCTGATCTTTTTGTGTTTTTTGCTCAGTCTCGCTTTCCGTCCGCCATCCATCCATCCAACTCCATCCTAGCAAATCCTCTTTTTCCCTTTCCAAAACCATCCATCCCCATCACATTCCATGACCATTTTCCCTCCACCATCCCGTCTTAGTCCACTTTGCGAGATCATTATTGCGCCAGTGTGTCCTGTCGCTCCATCCTTCTTTCCTGTTGTTCCCGCTGGCCCCCCTTGTCTTCATTGGCCGGCCGCGCGTTGCAACCCAGTCGTCGTAGCTTCCTTTCTGCGGTTTGCCTGTCCCTTTTTTCTGACTGACTGCTTCCTTCTTTTTGTGTCGTCTCCCTGCATCGGGCATCGGCTTATCACCTGCCCAGGCTGGAGCCCTGACATCAAAAGAGGCCGAGCCTCGAACCGCCTTTGGATCCAAGACAAGGCCGTGTGAGTATTGATGCAAATACAGTCGATCAGTTCAAACTATCCAGTGCAGCCACCAAAGTCTACCCTGGCTGGCTGTTCGGCTGACCGCGTATTAACCATTAATCATATTCTTGTCATATCTGGAACCTCACTTGCTCCAGCATATCTCACTTGATTGGGTTTGTGCTCGCACAGTCTCTGTTTGAGGAGGCGTTGGTGGTGAAGGTCGTCTGCTACCGAAAAACATACCAGGGGGTTCCACCAACCCTTCACCAATATTGTCTTCATTCCAAACCTCCCGAACATCGACTATACTCTTCACTTGTTGAATCTCTTTCTTGATCCTTACTTGACTGCGATGTTTTCTGCTGTTTGCACCACCTTTCGAGCCTCACTATCTGTCCTCATCGAACACACCGCTACGCCTCGTGTCGATCTCTCACTTCCGTCGACAACTTTATGCCGACAACATCGCCGCTGTCGATGAATATTACCTGACCGCCAGACCTATCGTCGACCTTCTTCCTATCGAACGGTCCCATCTCATGTCGTCCATGTCTGCCGTTCAACACCGTGCCGGGAGCCTGGATTGGTCGAGAACCTCTTCAAGGGAAGCCTACGACCATCTTTCGGTACATGGATCCAAGAGCTGGGACAAGACTGATAACTACTTCACCAGTGGCTTACCTACGCCACCTGGATCCAGGAATATGAACTGGGGCAATCTAGGAAGCAGCTATACAAGCTCCGTGAGCGACCTCTCCCAACAAGACCGAGATCTCCCTTGGGCTGGACCGGGTACCTCTCAGCAGTATCGAGAGTCTAGCACAACCTCGAATGGCAGTTCTTACACCTCTATGCCTGTTTCTGAATCCAGCCTTTATAATCGTCAAGCCGCCGAGCAAAACAACGTCACCTCTATTGCACCACATCTGCAGATTCCAGAATCAGTCAATAAGAGCAAGGGTAGTCTAGCCGAGTTCACCGCTGAAATCACCTCTCTATTCTGGTTCGAGACTGCAGAGACATTACAGTATGCAGAAAATCTACCGATTGACAAGCCGACAGACAGAGGCCTGCTTTCCGATGCTACTCCGACGATTGGATTCAGGAAGTGGGTGACCACAATCATCAGCACGACCCAGGTCGGCAAAAATGTCGTACTGTTGGCGTTGATGTTCATTTACCGGCTGAAGAAATTCAACCCAACGGTTAGTGGTAAGCGAGGAAGCGAGTTTAGACTCCTGACGATTGCTTTGATGCTGGGCAACAAATTTCTGGACGACAACACATACACCAACAAGACCTGGGCAGAGGTTTCTGGCATTTCTGTCACCGAAATCCATATCATGGAAGTCGAATTCCTCAGCAATATGCGATACGAGCTCTATGCCTCGGCTGAAGAGTGGAATGAGTGGAAATCCAAATTGGGCAGGTTTGGCGCGTTCTATGACAAAGCTTCACAGCTGCCTTCGGTGCATGAAAGCAAAGGCACGACTCCAGTTACGCCAACATCGCAAAGCTTCTCGCACAAACTACCCTCCCCACCATCACCTCGTCACACCGCCACACCCTTTACCAGGTCAGCCTCATCACACAGTGAATATCCGACCCTACCACAGCCACTGCCTTCCGCACTGCAACTACCCAATTCGCCCCTGAGGCAACAATCATATGCATCAAACAACCACGCTGAACCAAGAAAGAGAAGTCTGGATCTCTCGGCGGAGGCTCCACCTACCAAAAGGCAGCAGCAGTATCCCGTTTCGGTGCAGGGAGCAGCCTCAAGCGCTACCAACTCGCACCAATATCTCCCGAGCAGTCTCAGGATTCCGTCGATGCACAACAATAACAATTATGCAGATGCCAGATTGACCCCGACGTCACTGGATATACCGAGGCTAGATATTTCTCGAGTTCAGCCGTCAATTGGACTCCCTCCTTCTCAGCTAGCTCCACCTCAACTTGCCCCTTTGTCGATGCCGGCTAATCGAGCAATGGCGAGCGTCTATCCAGCTACGACGGTTGCTTACTCACACCCTGTGACACCCATCTCGGCGATACCTCAGAGCTTGTTCCAGAGCCCGATACCCAACCTTGGTGACGGCTCCAGGTCGAATTCCAACTATCCTTCAGCTCATACGTCGCCATCAAATGGCTTCAACACCTCTACGCCTACACTTCCGGGACTTTCCCCTTCATACTTTTTAACACATCGGACGTCGCCATACCGCCCAGTGCGGCATGTCAATACGTTGTTGATCCCACCACCTTCTACGGCTCTTCAAGCCCCTGTCAGAAATGTTCCATACGATCAGATCCATTATCAACCGTTGAGCAAGACTGTTTCTGAACGCCACACGGGACCTCTTCCTTTTATGCAACCTGATGGGTGGCAGCGGAGCAATGTTTCTACCCCTTTTGCTCATCAGCAATACCAGTTCTAAGTTGGAGCGATCCAAGCTTCTACGACGTTTTATTGTTTTTCAACACTTGTCAACAAAATTGAAGGTTTTATGCATAGCGCTGGGCGGTCTTACACTTGAGATTTATTAGCGATGCATTTCTATGGTGTTAAGTGGCTGATTAAGAAGGACACAAAACATGGCAACATATCGGATGCTGGGTTACCGCCCCCTCAAACGAGGACGAAGTACGGAATACATGTACAGAAATAGTTGATCAAAGCATAGTTTGGCCGAGTAGCGTGTCAGACTGGTCTAGACGGGAATGCAACAAGATCAAGAAAGAAAACGTTGTCGGTCATCATATTGCTGCCATCTCCTAGTCAATCAGTCAACTATCCAGGTCGTAGCTACCGCTGTCAGCTGGCTTCACACACAACGAATGCGCGCGCACGAAAGGTATTCGTCTTATTTCATGAGGCTGTGGAATGAATGCACGCTATTTCCATGCAGCTGTTGATTCGTCCTTGACGCGAGCCTTACGATTCGCTTCTGGGATTTCTCACGTGACTCATTGACTCGTCACCTGTTAAACGTCATGCCTACGCATGTCTGGCATTCTTAGAGATTTGAGGTCAGAAGTCGAACTGCAGGCCGGTTCGAAGTGAAGTGTAGTTCAGCAAACAGAATCACGCCTCGCCGCCTTGAGATCTGCGACAAGTATGATCAACGATACATGATTTCCCGCCCCGAATAATGCAGCATCTCTTGAACTATTCACCCTGCAAGGATGCGCAAGTCATTACTTCTTGTATTCATTCACGGCTTCAAGGTACGTCCTTCGGTAGTTCACGGCCAGTCCAAAAGCCTGTGTTTCGCGCTGTTCTGTATCTCTCCTTGACGCGTTATGCTGACTATAGCCCTCCTAGGGTGGCGATGACACCTTTGCTACCTTCCCCGAGCACCTCCGCGCACTGGTCAGCCATGCGCTTCCTGACATCGACGTTATCGCCTTGACCTACCCCAGATTCGAGACTCGGGGCGATTTAAAGGATTGTGTGGCACGATTTAGAGAATGGTACCAACCCATAGCCATAAGTTGGAAAGACACTGATAGAACGGATATATAGGCTACAGAACAAAGTCATCGACCTGGAGGTCGCTCGCTCAACTCCCTCCCCAACAATCGACCCTTCAATCCATGTTATGTTGCTCGGTCACTCTATGGGCGGCATTGTCGCTGCAGAGACATATCTACAGCTCACCAATGATCAACCTATTCCGAGCACCGCCTCACGCCAGAATGTAAGCACGCCGAGTTTCCCTTCGAACACAACCTTGAACTCAACCACATCCACCTCCCACCCTACTCCATCTGAGCAAAACGATAGCTCTCATCCCAACAGCTTCATGTTCCCACACATCCAAGGAATACTAGCCTTCGACACACCATACCTGGGCCTTGCGCCTGGTATGGTCGCCCACGGGCTCGAGGGTGGTCACAAAGTCGTGGCCAACGCCTACAATACCTACACCGAAGTTGCATCCATATTTGGCTGGGGTTCGAAATCAGAACCAAATATTGCGTCGTCCTCCAGGTCCAAGCCTATTGCTGCTCTTCCTGCTCCGACCTCAGCCACAGCAGATGCGGCAGCGGCGCCCAGTTGGCAATCGTGGGGCAAGTATGCCATGTTTGCGGGCGCTGCAGGGGCGGTTGTTGCCGGCGGCGCGGCAGCTCTCTACTCGCAACGTGAAAAGCTTACTGCTGGATGGCAATGGGCCAGTGATCATCTGCTGTTTGTTGGAGAGCTGTTCAAGCCTGAATACCTACGCAAGAGGGTCGAGGGTGTTGAGCAAGCTTTCAAAGAACGCGGAGGCGGCTGTGCGAACCTGTATACCAATTTGGGACGGGGTGCACGAGAAGGCTATGGTATCACTGCCAGCGTGGCTGGAAGTGAACGCACGTTCTGCAATTTGCCGGTTACTGTCGCTAAGGACGGCAAAGGAACCAAGGCGATCGAGGCCGGAGGTGGTTTCAAATGGGTCAAGACGATCAACGATAAAGCTGTGGACGAGACGACGGCGCATACGTCCATGTTCATTCCTAGGGAGAACCCTGGATTCTATGCCCTCGGCGAGCAAGCGAAGGAATGTGTGACTGCCTGGATTGACCAGGGCTGGTATCGCGCCAGCGACGGGCCGACTTTTTTAGGCAAGGATCGCGGAATCACGTACGGAGAAGTCGGGGACGAATGGGAGAAGCCCGATTACAACACCGAGGAGGTGAAAGCAAAAGAGCGAGAACGGGACAGGTACGGCGGTAGGTACGCGTACAGAGATGAAGATGACGAAGTCAGGATGACTGATGAAGGACTCGAGGATGAGGATCTTGAGGATAGTGTCATCGTGGAGAAGGCAGCGCATGGGGAAGTGCCTCTGCCGAAACCGAGGAGTGATACTGGGTAGTAACATGTGCGAAACCTGGTATGGATCAACATGAGGACACGACCACACCATGATGGGAAGATTACGAACATACACATACGAACGAAGGCGGGGAGGGGAAGGTCGGTTCCTGATACACATACACATACAGTGGTTTTCAGCGGCTAGATACTCAATCGAATGGATTGTTCAGACATATTGTCGAAGGATATTCCTCCCTAGCAGTATAGCCGAATCCGAAGACTGTATTTCCTCTACGGCTGTTGTTCGTGCCTCTCGACGGCTGATGCCCGTTGATACGAGGACCATGACTTTCAATGCTCGTATCCTAGCATGATTCTGTGATTTGGACTTTGTTTCCCTCCCATGTTATACTCGTTGACGGTCCGATCTAACCAGTTCCATTCATCTCCTCAATCCCCGCCTTGTTCGGGATCCGCTGTTGTCCCTCGTCCACCATGCCCTCACACCCAGTGACTTGGCCTGCCGTCTTCTCGACCGTACCCAGGATACTTGACTGCGCCGGTTCGCCTGACGACTGTGCTTTGGCGTCTTTCATCTCTTGGACGGCTTCGGATTTGGTTTGTTCGCCGGTTTCGTAGCCTAGGGCGGAAGAGATTGCGCCTTGGACGTACTATCTCACCTGTTAGATCGTACAGGATGATATGGCGGCCAGAACTACGTCTGATGGCTGTGGGGATGAGGTGGTGGTATATTTGGGCTTACCTTGGCGTGACCACCGAGCATTGAGGGCTGGGAATCTGAGGATTGATCCGACATTTTTACGTTGGTGAGATATCGATGGTGAGGTTTGAGATGCTGTTAATGTGGTTGCTTTTCAAGAAGGACTCGTGAGACGAAGGACGAAGGAGATAGTTGTCGATGACTGCATTGCGGCGGTGATGTCATGGAGTCTCACGGTCTTTTTATCGTCTATCTTATCGGATTAGATGCGGACTAAATGTCCGTCTGCAACTAGGGGCCAACAAGCCGAGGCTCTGTACCGGAAGCAGAAGCCATATGAACATATGAATTCTTACATTCACTCATAGCACTTTTGAAAGTATTCACGGCTGTTTCCTTAATGTTGTGCATGTGTTCAGCGTGAGGGAGTAAAAGAGGTGGTTCAGGGCTCCGAACTCAATGTGGTAATCAACGACACAATGGGCACCAAATTCGAGCTTTTACCCAGCGACAAGCCTATCTCTTTCAATAGGTTGATGGCACTAAAACAGACTGGAGATGACACGTTCGAGTCTTTGACAGCGGCATGGCCACCGGGGCCCATGAAGCGAGCGTTTGGTGGGCATGTCTATGCCCAGGCTATGTACGCGGCTAGCAAAACTGTGGCAGAAGGGTTCGTGGTTCATGTACGTCGAAGGAAGCAATCCCCCGGCACTATGTTAAGCATCTGATCGTCTACGCAGCAAATGACTGGCTACTTCATACTGCCTGGAGCCATCGACGTTCCATTTGAGTATCGCGTGCGGAGGGTTCGAGACGGCGGCATATACTGTCTCAGATCGGTCGATGTCTTCCAACAATCTCATGCCGCCGCAGACGGAAGGACGCCTTGCTTCACTGCTATCATGTCGTTCAAGCGATCCGAAAGGGGCAACAAGAAGTGGCAGCCTTGGGAGTATCAGAATGTGCCCAAGGAGCACATCAAGACCGAGTATCACCGTGTCCTGGAAGGTCTGAATCCCCAGGACCATCCACTGGCACCCGCAAGCGATGCCTTGTGGTGGGAAAATTCTGAACATCTGAAGAGCGTGACGCCTATCTTTCCGGGCGTGGAGGCGCGGAAAGTTGATATGACGAAATACAATGGACAGGTGGAACGGGGAGGTAAAGATGGAAAAGCGATATCGAGATACCGACAATTGCTCTTTTATCGGCTCTACCAAGATGAAGAGACTGGTGCTGTGGATCTAAATCTGCATGCCGCAGCACATCTTTACACGTCGGACAGAAATTCTTTGTTCTTGATCCAGCGAGTGCTCGGGTATGACGAGGTGGTGTGTTCCCTGGCTTCTCTGTCGCACACTGTGATCTTCCATGGGTTTGCGGAAGATCTGTGTATGGTCGGAGAGGATGGCAAGTCGAAGTGGTTTGTGCAGGAGTCATGGACGAGCCACGGTGCTGAAAACCGAGGAACACATCACAGTGTGCTGTGGGACTGTGAGAAAGGAAAGGCTATTGCGACAACGATACAGGATGGGATGGTCAGGGTTCCGAGTGACGCTGTCGACGAGGTCGTGATGGGCGATAAGAAGAACGGCAAGTCAAGCAAGTTGTGAGCGGCGAGCAACGATTACCTGTTGAGGAAGGCGGTCTTCCCTCCATGATTGTGCTCTCAGAGTCCTCCCTCCTCGGCAAGATCGAGCCCCAAAATGCGGTTGCAGTCATCAACAACAATGGCCGAACAAGTGATGAGCAAACGTGCCGTTGCGTTGTCGCAACCACGAACAAGCAGTCCGATGGTGCAAAAGGCGAGAGTCTGGTTGTTGCTCCAAACAATTTGGCAGACCACTTCTCAGGCTTGCGAGGAATGTCAAGGTCATCACCGGTCCCGAATGACTTGCCACAAGACCCCGAAAGTCTTTGGATGATATGCTCGAACTCGCCACTCCAGTCTTCGTGAGCTCCAAATTTCTCGACCTTACTTTTTTGGAATCGAAGAGTCTGCCGCCGCGGCACTTGAGCGGTAATCGAAAGGGGCTAATTATACCTGTGAACACGCGACAGCCAGAATATTACATCAACATTATAAAGAGGGCCATACAAAGACACATTCTTACACCGCTTCTGCAACTCCCTCCTCAAAGGCATTACTCAGCACATCCTTGTCAGCACTAGAACCTGGCGCGGTTACGACTTTCGATGCACCCTTCCGTATTGAGCGGAAGTGATACAGGTACTCTCGCGCCTTACCAGCCTCGCGATCACTCATGTTGCCATATATATCAGCCACTACGGATGCACACGACCACTCTTCCATATCTCTCTGACTCAGTCTTCCACGCTTCCATCAACAAGTTATAAACCGGTGCCAGCAACGATTTAATCAGCGAAACCACGCCCTCCTTCCAGAGATGTGCTACCAAACCCACACTTTTGAAACATGCGCCGAGTGTGGATCTCAGTCTGCTGGCACTCACAGCGCAGTCACCGATTGTCACCAACGGGGTCGCGGACCTTTGACGCAATGGGACGGTAATTCCAACCAGCGTTGTAATGGAGTCCAGGTACAGCAGCAGGGGACTACCGTTGCACAGTGCCACAATTGTCAGATCCTGGCTGGATTGGAGGGAGGAAACGAGGGCAGCAGGCGGAGCAGCATAATGATGAACCTGGTGGGGAGGAGGATGATGACGAAGACATGGAAGAGGTTCCGATTCCTTGAAAGACTTGAATTTGAGGCTGGCAGTCATGACCACCTGTAACAAGCGGAAGCCTCATAGCTTACCCAGGGTTGCCCTGAACGCAGCCGTGCTGGTGAACTAGCACAATACTACGCCAGTCCCTCACATCTGTTTCATAACTGCTGAGCAACCGTGAGAGGGTGGCGCGTGCTCGTCTTAACAACAGGTATCGGGTAATATCAAGGAGCAAGCACAGAAATCTCTTCAGGCTTACACCCTGATAGCGGAGGGGTTGAAAGCCTCCATTGCGAGATGCGGAGTGAAGCTGTCAATGAGGCTGTGAAGGGCATCAGGGGCAATGGCAAGTCAAGTAAGTTGTGACAGTGGTCGTCTCCTTTCGATCAATCACTCCAAAGGGAATGGTTGAAATGTAATCTCGCTCAGCAATGGCCGCACGGAGTGATGAACAAACAAGCCGTTGCCTCGTGGCAATCACTAACAAACGAGTGCGAGGGTGCAAAAGAAGGGCGATATCGTTACTGTAAAATACTCAGCATAACCCTTTCAGATCTGCAAGGCACAAAGCAAAATGCCAGATGACGCTGAGATGTCCACAGACGAAATGTTCGACTTCGCTAAAGAGCTCTTCATCCTGCCCGGAGACGAACAGCAAGAAGCTGACAAGGAGTTCTTCATCCCACCCACCGAGGACCAATCCCTGCCGGAGTTCAGCTTAGAAGACTATGTGAACTTCTCGCCCACATCTATACGCGACCCTCCGCGCAACGCGAACACCATGTTTTGTCACTGCAGCTTTGGGGCTTCCTTAGTCCACAATGGACATGGAGTCTTTGTCACCTACCGGATCAGAAATGGCGACTTGAAGTACATCACCAACTTTCTCTCTCAGTCCGTTGGGCTTGACCCGTCTTTCTGTCGAGATCAACGGCATTGGAAAGCACCGGCACAAACGCAATATGAGCCTCATTTGGTCGAAGTCGTCAGCTACGGAATCTCTGGGACGATCATGCGAGATACAAGAGTATCGTACTGCGCCCTGCCTGATACCGGGGTGGACGCCCAGGAACGAGACAAAGAGGCGGAAAGGTCTGGATATGACATTGTGCCCGTATGTCTGTTTGGGCACATCCGCTTCTTGAGGGGGACAGGGCAGCATATGCTGCTTGAGACACGTTGGTTGATCTCGTGTAAGCAGTGCGACAAGTGGTATGAAGTCAATGTGTACCGGTGAGATGTGCTGGAGGTAAGACTGTATCAGGGGTTTGAGCAGATGTGATAGAATGTGCATAGACTTTTGGCTCGAACATTGTGGTGTAGTCTGAAGGAAAGCAACGTTTGAATCAGGATAAACATTCCTAAAAGGAAGAAGTGTCAAACTCTCCTCGGCTGCAGGGCCAGGAGCAATGAAGCGGAGTTTGCCGATAAAGCCAATTCCTTCTGAGATAACGCGAACAGCGTTCTTTTGACTTCTTTTTCTCTTTAGCAGGCTTACAAGTCTGAGCAAGGGATCGCGCCTGTGCCAATGGGGCTGTTCTGACATACGCGCTAGAAGTACGGCGTTGAGCGATAGGCACAACCCGACCACGGCCATTCTTTTTTATATGGATATGACTTGTGCTTGAAGGAGCCAAAGAAGGAACGCGAGAACAGAATGGGAATACCGATAAAAGCCATCGAGCCTGCAGACATCCCCTCGGTGGTAGAATGCATCCAGCTCGCCTTTGCGGATGATCCGTACCATCAGTGGGCATTCGACACCCGACCAGGCAAGTTCAACAAGGAGCGCAATTTTGCGAGCCTGAAGGCTAAGATTGAATGGGGTACAACAAACGCACTGTTCTATGTCGCAAAGGATACCGATGACAAGGACGGCAAGGTCCTCGGCGTGAGCATGTGGATCAAGCCGAGAAACGTCAACGAGAAACAAACCTGGAACGAGTGGGTCGATGAGTACATTCTTTGGTTCAAGCAGGGCTGGAACCTCGTCAGATTTCAGGGCCGCGGAGGACTGAACACAAAGAGATACTGGATCTGGAAGCACGAGCAGGCAATCGCACAGTCGGAGATCTGGACGGATCCTGAGGGGTATTACTTTTGCAATATTGTCACAGTCAGGCCGGGCATTCAGGGCAAAGGCATTGGTCGGCAACTTTTCGAGATTGTGACAAGCAAGGCGGACGAGGAGGGCCGAAAGTGTTACCTGGAGAGTTCCAAGGAGACGCCGAATATTGCCATCTACGAGAAGATGGGGTTCAAGCTCGTCAGAAATATGGTCTGTGAGGAAGGTGGTGATAAGTGCGATTTGTTTTGCATGATCAGAGATCCGCGGCCCAAGCCTTGAGGACCCGTTTGATGAAGCTGCTTGCAGTCGTGGTCATGGAACTCACTGCATCGAGGTTATGGACGTTCCGGTTGAGGCCTCTGTCGCGTGCCAGTGGCAAGACGGGAGGTATAGGCAGTCGTCGGAGGGAGCCCACCGTCCGGATCGAACGTCGACTGAAGAACGTTTTGAGAGTGGTTGATGTAGTCGCAGATCCTTGAAAGCCTGGCATGTTGCGAAGATGCACCGTATGACGGAAATGTTTCTGCTGCTGGGCTTCGTCTGCCACCATCCGAGAGCATGCTCCCCGAGACTGCGAAACGACACAGAGCAGAGCACGTTTGAACGAGATTGTCTCATAAGTACATTCACGGATGACAAACTGCAATTGGAAGGGCACGCAGGGTAGTGGTGGGAGTGCTACTCTACCTTACTCATCCCTCAGATATTCAACCCCACTCTCTAATCCACTGCTCTTTATTAGTCGAACCTGTCCGAAGAAACCTGTCTTATGTGAAAGCGTCCCCAGCTGGTCCATTATACTATCTCGCACTTCGGACTAAAGTCCGGCCCTGCAGTAGTCAAGTTCCCTGCGCTGTATACCACACTGCCTGGTGGAGGAAGCACGCCCGGATTGGCCGTCGTGCACGACAACAAGACTGGATCATATGACGGTGCCACCAACCCCACCGACTTCATGTCCGGAAAGTTCGGCTTCTGGCTCTCCAGCGCATCAAAGTCGATCATGTCGTAGAAATTGTTCGCATTAGCATCGCGACATGACAGCGCCGGCAGGTTATACTTATGTTCCAGCAGAGACAGCACCGACGTCTGTTCGTGTACGACGTGGCTTATGTAGTCTTTCTTCGCGTAGGGAGATACCATGATCAGGGGGACGCGGAAGCCGGTTTTGCGATACTGACTGTATTGGTAGTATCCCTTGGCAATGTCGGCGGCGGGTATCACAGGCAAGACGTTGTCGGGCGCGATGGCTGGCACAGGGGGTACGTGGTCGTAGAACCCGCCGTGTTCGTCGAAGTTGATGATCAAGAGGGTCTTGTTCCATTGGGGACCGGTCATGAGGGCTTTGACGACGTCGTATTGAAGTTGGTCGCCGAAGACGACGTTCTCGGGGCACTCCATGGATTGGACGGTAGCGTTGTAGTCGATGAAATTGAAGGCAGACAGGTTTCCTTGTTTGGCGTCCGACATGAAGGAGTAGGGGAAGTCACGGAACTTGGTTGCAGGGAAGCCACTGGTGATGTTTGGGAAGAGCTCGAGGGTCGAAGTCCCGTTGCTGAGATTGGATCATTATATGTTAGTGGCTGATCTTGGGGAGAGGGACGAGAGAAAAGAGAGACTCACGAGTAGGCAGTCCAGGAGATGTTATGGGCGTCAAGGGTGTTGAATATGATACCGGTTGGCCAAGTCGCAGCGGCTACGGCGTCAGTTTGTCCAGTTGCGATCACACCACGTGATGAGGCTCCGAGGGCATACATGCGATTTGGCCAGGTCTGCCCGAGAAGGGAACAAAAGAATCGATCGTTCAGAGCAAATTGCTCGCCGAGGCTATGCATAAAGGGAAGATGTCTGGGAGTAAAGTAGCCGAAGGATTGCGGCTTGTCTTGTTCTCCTCCCACGGCGAATCCATCCATGCTTCCATTGTTAAACTGCTGGTGTGACGACTGCCAGTTCTGAGACGGACCGTTGTTGACGCCGCCGCACGAGTTGGGCATTTCGTAAAGCAGCTGGACGGATCCGTTGTTGTACTTCTGAGGCACCAGCGTAATGGGCTCGCCGGTTTTGCTGTCGAGAGGAAACCCGTCCTGGCCACTCCGGTTGAGCAGGCCGTAGATGTTGTCCCAGGAGTGGTTTTCCATCATGAGCCAAACAATGTGCTCGATGCCGGGGATGCTGTCTACCCCTGCGGGTTTGTCTGGATAAGGGATCGACCCGGGGAACCGTAATTGAACTGGAGTCTTGCCTAGGGCTCCAAGGGCGGCGAACATGTGGTTGTCCATGGGGCCACACACAGTCTCATACTCGTAACCCCAAGCGACGGCGGCGAGGGCGGCGAGAGACACCAGTGCATGCTGGAGGGTATGCATGGTTGAGCCGTGATGCACTGGGTGGATAACGAAGCTTTGCGCTGGTACCCTTTGGTGTTAGAAACCCTTTCAACTCTTACAGTGTGGTCTCCTGGTCAAACAGCAATTGTCTTTACCGATGAGGCATACGTCTCATATTATAGCCTGACCGGGGTCCCGTATCAACTTTACCTCGTGGGAAAACTTCGAGAAGGCTAGCATCTTGCCTTCCATGCACGCTCCCGTTCCTGCGCTATGTTCGATAGCCATATAGCTACCTACCTTAGGACTGTATGCATGCGGATTTCATGCTTGCAACCCAATCACGCCCAGCAGCCGAAAACGTGAAGCTCTTGAAGTGCTCATGAGCTGTGAGGGCAGCTATCCGGAGAGTGACCGAGGACCATAACACGGCCTGTTTCCAGGACGTTGAGGGATCTTACTGCAACTAATGCATGCAGTTGAGCGCAAGGCTCGATACCGATCTCAGAAAAGAACCCTGCGTTGACGAATAGGGCAGGTCAGTGGTGAATGAGGTTGCAGCCGTTGGACTAGCACAGTACCTAAATACCTTTAGCTTCGAGAAGCGAAAAAGAACATGGCCGCCATAGCCGGACTTTATATAATGAATGTACCTGCATCTTGGCTTTTTGCCCAATACTTTGATTCGACGCCATCCACGTGCCTAGATGCTGAACCACGTGCTTGGACGTTGAAATGGTCTATAGCAAATGCATTCACAGGCTTCATGTTCCGACTAATTACTGTAGTGCTGATTCCTTTCGTGCTAACTTTCCCTGCATATCTATGCAGGCACGTTCGTTCCACAAAGAATGCCATATCCGAGCACGGACTGACTTTAAGGATACTCATGTTCACAAACGAACATCGCTCATCAACTCCGAGTCCGGCATCAATGCCGTAGGCGCATACCATATCCTAACCGAGCTCCTGCTACCACTTACACCTCGAAGCTCATTGAAGGGCTCCCAAACTTCAAATCCCACTCCATCCTCACCCGCCTGATTGCAAATGATTAAAAATTCACCATTTTTATAATATCCTCGTGGGCTTCTCCTTGCGCACCTTCACATTCTCAGTGTGATGGGTCATATCCAACCCCTGATACGCTCTCTTAGAAATCGTATATTTCTGATCCAGCCAGGGGGTCTTCTCTGTGGTAATGATAAACTTCGATTCAATCGTGTCCGGACAGGTTCGCTGTACCCATTGTGTACGGCTTATAATACTCGACGACAGGCTTACTGAGATCTCAAATGCGACGCAGAACAATGCGCCTCAGGACCAGACTGTCCCATGAGGGTGTTAGTGTATGACCAGTTGCTGTCAGGTCGATTTCAAAAAAGCTGGCACTGTCTGGTTCCTGGGCTCCCATCAGGCTTAAAGTGGACGTAGTCCGTGAAATGTTTGCAGAGTCCTTCGCTTGTATCGTTCTAAAAAGAGTGCTTCGTGCTGAGAAGGCTGTCAATGTTACCACCCGTGATTCTTACCATTTCGTTTTTAGAGCGGCCACTGTTGAATATTGAAGTCCAGACCTTTCTGTGGCAGGACGGGCAACGTGACCGTCACTCCTTAAATCGTCTCGTTCAGTGTCTTGCTGCCCAAACAAGAAAGTCCTTAAAGCCTGCGCCAAGTCAAGTTGTCGGAGATAAATGGATCATCGACCGCAAATGTAGATCCGGCTTCCCCATCTGCCGGAGACGACGAGTGGAAATACCTCTTTGAGTCTTTGGGGGTTTCATTTTAGGTCAAAGATTAATGATCATCATAGTGCACGCCTTGGCTTATGGAGAGCCATAAGGCCCTCAGACTACCATCGTCAGAGGCCTCTCCCAGAACGTCGAACATTGTTGCAGTTATGGAAACAAACGAGAGTACGAGCTTCAGGAGCTTGGCAGTGATCAGGCAATCATGGAGAAGACTTGAAAACATTGCCAAACCGGAAATCCCGGTAACTTCCTAGGTTGGCTGTGTCGATAAAGACCTAATGATAAGGTTTTGACATCATCACGATCGATGGCAGCCAACGACAATCCTGCCTGGATATATAAACATGCTTTGCTCTTAGAGCTTGACACACGGACCCACGGACTTCTGTTCTAACCTTCACATACTTTAGAACTTGTATTTATTCCCTACCCCAGTCCAAGATGGCAGCAGAACTCCCCAAAGAATACAAGACCGGCGTCTTTGAATCCAAGGGCGCCCCTCTTACTTTCAAGCAGGTCAAGCTTGAATTGCCCAAGGACGGAGAAGTATGTTTGTCTAGATCGCTCTCAGATAACAGTCTGCTGATGTTCTCGCTGCAAAGGTCCTGGTCAAGGTGCTGGCTTGCGGTGTCTGTCACTCTGATCAAGCCGTTCAACAAGGCCTATTCGGAAATGGCTTCCCGATTACGCCTGGACATGAAGTGATCGGCGATGTCGTCGCCGTGCCGGACGGTGAAAAGCGTTGGAAGGTTGGTGACCGAGTTGGTGCACCCTGGCACGGTGGTCATGATGGTAAGACATCATCCCGTCAACTCTGTTGACATGGGCTCCCTCCCTGACGTTATCAATGATAGGTACCTGCAAAACATGTCAACGTGGGCTGTTCCAGATGTGCGATAACGAGCAGAGTAAGTCAACGGTTCGTCGTACAAGTTTTGGCCGATGGTACTAAAACGCTCTCAGTCAATGGAGTCACGCGGGACGGCGGGTATGCCGAATACGTGACTCTTCGAACAGAAGCAGTGGTTTCAGTGCCTTCAGATGTCGACCCCGCTGCGTTCTGCCCTCTGCTCTGCGCGGGAGTTACTGTCTTCAACTGTAAGTCGAAATTGCGAGCACAACTGTTGGTGGGTTGGCTGACCGACATGGTCCAGCTCTGAGGAACCAAGGTATCGTCCCTGGCTCTCTCGTGGCCGTTCAGGGTCTTGGTGGGCTTGGACATCTGGCCTTGCAATACACCAGCAAGATGGGATACCGTACAGTTGCGATTTCGAGCAGTTCTGAGAAAAAGGACTTCGCTCACCAACTGGGAGCGCACGAGTATATCGACGGCTCTAAGGGCGATGTCGGGGATCAATTGCAAAAGCTCGGCGGTGCATCTTGCAGCAAGTATACCCGATTCGAAAGACAGTGTCATCAGGCGCGAGTCTTTCAATATGCCCTTCTCATACAAGTGCAGTATGCTGACGATTTCCAGTCATTTTCACCGCGCCGAACCAGAAACTCATTCCTTCTCTGCTTCAGGGCTTGGGTCCATTGGGCAAGCTGCTCATTCTGGCGGCCTCTGCTCCGGTTGAAGTCAACACCTCATCCATGATTCAACTCGGATTGAGCATTGTCGCCTGGCCCAGCGGCCACGCACTCGACAGCGAGGAGGCAATCGAATTCGCCAGGGTCCACGATGTCAATGTCATGATTGAGAAATTCCCTCTTGACAAGGCCAATGAAGCTCTCGACCATATGGTCAAAGGGAAGGTCAGGTTCAGGGGCGTGCTTATCCCATAGATGGGTAGACACAATTTGCCGTGCAACACATGAATCAATTGCCGATGTAGATAATGTTTATGCAACAATACAAAACTCCTAGTGTATTTCTTCTCCAGCGGAACAGTGTCCAGGCAGGTCACATCGGTCTGTCCTTCGGTAAGTCATTAATGGTGGAGGAGCCTCTATGATTGCGGAGAGCCGGACTGCAGAAGGTTTCCCTGTCTGAGTCGAGGAACCCTTCAGTACACTTGGTCCGCACTTAATCGATGTTCAACTCGAGTTCTTCGTGGATAATATATCAGGATCTGTGCTTAACTCTGGAAAGGCCGTTGTCTCTATCAGTGTCAGTGTAGTACCTTGCTGTCAAGGCACACTCCGTGTTCAATCTGCTTGAGATTTGAAATTATGTCGTCGAGGATAGTCACCGTCAGACAATTGCGCACTCTGGAAACAACCTCGGTGGATCTGATAGAGGGAACCTGGCGCCTGGGGGTTGGATTAGGCCACCCTAGGCTAGTGCGGCTTTTCGCGCTGATGCTTCAGGGTTGCCCCTTCATTCGCCGGCTGCCAATCATTGACTGTTCTCCCCTGTTGATCATACATTGACAGCTTCAGCCGAATTGCGACTCATGATACTTTGCAGGTCAACCTCGTGGTGAGCAATCCTGATGCAGGGTCTCAACTGTCGCAGAATACGCGTCGATGTTCACGATGGCGGCTCGCCGAACGGTCTTTGGCTACATCAGGATGATGAGCACCCTACGCGCTTGCGCAATGCATTGCAGCAAGCGAGAGGACATCTCATCCAAAGGCCTTCGTGATGACGGTCATCCAGGGAGTACAGAAAATTCAAGTCATCAGCCTCTTATGTCTCCTGTTTCTCTCTTTGTAGTGCATCGCATGCAACGAAATTGAGTGCTCTTCTTTGCGTGAATTGGGTGACTTTCTGATCCATTCTTGCTCACCACTCACTGTTAACTCCAGCCTGCGGCTGCCTGACAACCCGAGAGAAGCGTAACTTTGGGACGAGATGGATATTTGACATCACAAAAAGGAACCAAAGATACAAGTCAAACATCGTACCTCATCTGTGCGCGGAAGCTACTGTTTCAGACCAAAAAGGTTGTGGGGTCGGCTTCAGAAGAGTCGCCTGTAACAGTCCGTCGACGTGCGGATCTTTGATTGTGATCGACCAAGATCTGTTATCAATACTTTCAGATCTTCCACAACGGAATTGCAGCTGTTGTCTATCCCTCGGTTGGCAACCACGGACTGAAGTCCTACGCCGAAAGGTTCCCTTCCGTTGCCGAGTCTATCATCGACGTGAACAGGTAACTGGTCACTGCACCTGCCAACTCCACAGGTGCGATCGGAATACAGTGGTCGGTCTTTGTGCTGGAGGAAAGGTGAATACATTGCGCCAAGGGAAAATAACATCCTCAATCAAATACTGAGTAGCGACCGTCCTGTCCGTGGGAGGGAGGCTGCTCGAAGAGCCATCATTCATACACCTGGCGACGACCATAGGCAAGGAGCGACCTTAGGCAACGAAGACTAGTTGGCATGTTTGCTTCACGCATCAACGTGACATTACTCGAAGATCATTCTTCCTCAGGGTCGATTTCACGGCTGGCCAAGTGATCGAATCCGACCAGAATACTGCCTCACCCAACAAACAAACCTGGACCACAACAAACGCCAGGGGAGGCAACGACTTTGCTTGCAACTGCAACTGAACCTACAACTCTGCTTCTTGAACATAGAGAATAAAGAAAACTCTCCAAGTCCGACAGACCCTCCTCCCCAATATGCGACAACGAATACGAGGTCAGACTGCTCTTGCAATCAGCCTGTTGGGGCTCATACAGGTCTCAGTTGCCAGTATATCATTCTCGGAACTTCAGCCCATCACCGGCTTTCCTTCACTGTGCACAAAAGCCTATGGCACAGTCTTCGACACTTGCAATGTTAACGACTTCCCTGGGCTTGGTGGCACAGGTTCATGTTCCGCCAACTGCGAGGTCGCGCTGGACACGGTGCAGATCATCGTACAGCGTGCGTGCTCTGGTGAACAAGCACCGGCCGATAGCGTGATCGGACAATTATTCGTTGGAAATATCGTCAGCTTTCTGTGCGATCAACCTTCTGCTGCAACGACTACGGCGGGTAGTGGGGTGAATTCACAGACGATATACACCGACACAGTGACAGTCGCGACATCAACTTCAACTCAAGCCACATTGTCAACGGCTACATCATCAAATACCGCAAGCAACACGGCGAGCAACACAGCTTCAACCAGTTCACAAATCACTGGTGGTAGTGCATCCACAACATCATCGAGCGAAACCAGCAGCAGTACCAACACCAACGAGTCAGCATCATCGACTTCCACGACTCTCTCGAGGAGTTCTTCATCATCATCACTCAAAACCTCTACCTCGACCAAGACCACGACACACACCTCCAAGACATCTACTACTACATCGTCATCGCATACAGCTACGTCAACGAAGAGCTCCTCCAGTAACGGTGGCGATAGTGGTGACGGCGACAGTGGCGGTGGAAGCCCCTTCGATCCACAGTTCAGTTCTGGGGCTGCGACGTCAATAGCGTTGCAAGCCCAGCTGCTATTGCTAAGCTTGCTTGTCTTGATGATGATACTGTGATGAAATATGATGAGCACGGAGTTCGACCGAAATGATACCCAGCAGCGCAAAGAAAGTTGCAACCTGTATTTTTACTCTGGAGGGGATGGGGTTTGGTCCCTGACATTTAGAAGGGCAAAGAACTTTGATCAGCGAGCACACGAGAACATAATATGGAGATTCTGATGGAGTGGACAGGACATTGGCATAATGTATGAGGTATGCGGGTTCATGGGAGTGGGTTCCAAGAAAAGACCAAGGGTGCCATGTGGCAGGCCTTTGTCGACGAATGTTAGAAGTATCGAGAAACAGACATCGATGGCAAAGTCGAGTCTGAATGTATGAACGAAACGAGAAAGTGCAATAAGATCATCACGGCCATGCCATGGGTATCACGTTCGATTATCATTACAGCCCGGGAGACCCTTAAACAGAACATCGTGACTAAAATCGCTGAGGTCCTGGAAACCGCCAGCCCAATGATGGTAACATTATGAGTATGATGATAGTGATACAGCCCCAAGTTCCGTCCCCCAAAAGTTACAGAGATGAAACCCGACCTCAATCAGCAAGCAAAAACCCGTAAAGCGCCTTGCGTATGGAACAAGAGTGAGGAATGCAAGTGTCGTAACGTCGTAAAAGTAACAGAAAAGAGAAGCTCGCCAACCATGCTTCATGCTTGGTCAAATCGTCGCCATGCTGGTTGAAATTTGAAAGAAAAACACCTGGTGCGAAATCACAATCGCCATCCATGCATACCTTGATCGTGATTATCTTCAGCGGTCGCAAGGTTCTCCAGCCAGGGAGATTCCATGACACGGTTGACATCCCAGCGCTCCGAGTCGTCCATGTCTAGACATCCCTGAACAAGCTCGAGGACATCGTTACCGCCCTTTTCCGCCAGCAGCTCACGGTTCCAGTCGCCTGCTAATATCGCCATGACAACGCGTGGCTGAAAGGAGTTCTGGAAGGGCCGGGAACCTACGATCATGCTGTACAAGCAGACACCATAGGCCCACATATCGACAGCTGGAGACACAATGGACCGCTCCGGGGTGACGTTGGTGCTGTCACGCTCGGCGATTCTCAGAATCTCGGGCGCAGCATACTCGAGACTGCCGCCTGCAAAAGCCGATGTGGAAGTGTCGGCAGGACCATATGGTTTGCGTGGAGGGCGGTCGAAGTCATTGAAGTCTGGGCTCGGCGGGCCAGATAGGCTATCTGAAGACAACCATTCTGCCATGCCAAAGTCGCAAAGACGAAGAAGGTTGGGTTGACCGTCACTGCCCTCGTCGATCAAACAGTTTTCGAGTTTAATGTCCCGGTGCACAACGCGGGCGTCGAGATGTAGGTAGCGTAGCGCTGCTCCAAGTTGGTATGCGTAGCTCTTTGCTAGGTCCAGCGGAACGCCCTTACGATTGGTACGGACCAGGTCGAAAAGCGTCCCGCCGGTGTTCAATGGTATGAAACAGAATGTCGCTTCGTCCAGTTTATACACGGCTTCTAAGGGCAGAATATTGCGGTGATTCAGAAAGCGCCAAAGCTCGACTTCGTGTTCGAATTCTGCCTGTGCTTGCTCGTTTTCCTGTTCAGATTTTTGCTCAATCTGCCGGCGCACAATCTTGACGGCCAGCTTTCTGTGTTTGCCTTCTTGGAGTTGGGTCACCTCTCGGATCGTGCTGAACCCGCCATAGCCAATTTGTTTGCCTAGCACATAATCATCCCCAATGGTTTGACCTTCGGCGTCGCACGCAAGGGGTCCAGCCTCGGCATCACCGTTGTTGGTGCCACTGCTCATAGAAAATGCGCGAAGATATGATGATGCCGCAGACCTGGGCGATCTTGCGGAACCGGACGTATCGCGACGTGAGAGCCGGCCTGCAATGTCCTTCATACTTTTGTTGCGCAGACTTCCCGCGCGAGAGAAGAAATCTTGAGGGGATGCATTGGATTCGCCTTCTCTCCATCGTTGTGATGCTGTGCGGCGAAAGGATTTTGGTTCTTCGTAGGAAAGAGCCTGATTGGAGAATGGAGTTATAGGTGATGTTACAGGAGATTGTAGGTAATTGTCGTCGGATGGAGGCGAGAGGATGGCTTGTTCGCTGGAATATGTTGTGGAATCAGAGGTCATAGATTGCGTCTGAGGTGGATGTGTTTCGTGCTCCCTGGCCATGGCATCCACCGTGGTTTGCAGCAAGGGGAAACGAGCTTCACCTATGCGTGCTTGTTCTCTGGGCGGGCTGTGGGAATATCTCGGGAGGCGGCGGCCGGTGTTGGGATCGTAGTATGAGCTCTCCGATTCACTGTGTGCCCTTGACTCTTTTCTCTCCCTTGCCATTGCTAGCACCATCGCACGGCCTCTTTCTCGGGAAGGCTTTTCCAGCGGATCGGTGATACTCTGACGGTGGCCTGAGTCCAATTGGATTTCATCGTTGAAACTGACGGCAGGATTCCTGTTGCGCATGAAGTGGTCGATGTAGGAAGAGGACTCTGATGTGTCTCGTACAGGTGTGTGGTGCTCTTGCGGAGTAGGTATGTCGACGGGAGGAGTTCGAGTTGCACGAATGGTTTCTTCACTGGTAGCCGCATCTCTTAAAGACTGCAGGGAAGGTTTCGCCAGGTACGAATTCAAACTGTCAGATCGAGACTCTGTACCTAAGGTATGATCACCATCAGTCTCCGAGTCTGAACGCAGATGATCGCGGCGGTTGACATGATTGTCAGCCTGGGCCATCGCACTCAGGCGCGAAACTGGTGGTGAGCCGTGTATGCGAGGGTGGATGCTCGAGCAGAGGAAGTCGTGTTGAGCTGCTCCGAGACTTGTTGCCTTGGAGATTGTGTAAAAGAAGGCTCATATGAAGAGGTAGTAAGCACCTGGTCGCAATGATATTATTATGATTATTCAAAAAAGTCTGAGAATCCCACGTGCGGGCAGGAAAGGCGACGGGGCTGGTGCGGGCGTCGGCGCGACGGGATCAGCATCCTTGACATTGCGGAGCAAAGCAGGCTACTTCACTCACTAGGCGGTTGAAATAAAAATCTGAGGCATCAACGTGATCAGGTGTATTTTTGAGTTCATGCGCAGGGCAAGTGAATGCTTCATCTGCATGCTTCAGGCGTTACCAACAGCCGCGGCCGCGACTCGTACTGTTTTACGAAACTTCTCTTTGTCTGCAAGACGTCCAGGACTATATTATATCACAGGGTCCTGTTCATGAAGATCCTGACATGGACGATGACGGACTGGGTTCATAAAGAGCATGCATGACAATGAATCTCATCATGAATGGAGAACTACGACAGGAGTTCTACTGCGCTTCATTGGTGAGCATAGGATTCAAGGGCGTCAAAAAGTCCACTCATTGCCGGTCCGCAAAGCATATTATTGTTAAAGAAGCTGCAGCGGCATCGGAACGGTCGAGGCACTGCGGCACTGGAGGGCGTTTCTTTTGCAGCTGCAGTCAATGGAAGCGCAGGCTGGTCGCCCCCACGGCCCTTTTTGCAATGCTGCAGATGGAGTGGAACTGGCAGGGCTTTAAGTTTATATTTCCTGGCTGGTAGGCGGACATTGACCCAATCACAATCCCCAAACTTGTCGCACCGTCCCTGATTCTCTGCGAGTTAGACCCCAGTTTCTGAATCCAAGCGTCCATCTTTAATTTTTGGAAAACAGGCACTGGACCTGCAAGCCTCTCCCCTTCGATTTTAGGGGGGGAAGGGAGAGAGGAACAAGCCTACTCCGTGCCTTAGTTAACATTATACCCGCGGTCCCTTTCCCAATCATCACAATTATTCCACTTTCAGTTCACATCCACCATTCCATCACCAACATCAGTACATTTTCTTTATTCGCGCAGGCAAGCGCACACGAGACTCTCGTTGCTTGGAACACAGTCGATCTTTCCCTGTCGTTGCCGTCCAGTCCAGACGTGTCATTCTTTTGAAGCAATCGAGACCGGCTCTCTGCACTCGCCTCAGTCTTTACCGCGTCCGAATCCCTATACCTCGCCTCACCCCCGAGCCTCGTCCTGCTTCACATTCGTACCAATCGCGTACCCTCTCTCACAGCACTCGGGCTGCTCGATCGTCCAGGATCGAATTCTTCATGCGACCTGAACCACATCGGAAATCGTCGAGTTTGTTCGGCGAACACATAACGCGACTTTCACTCCCTCCCCGCCCCAAATGGTGCGCGCAATGACCACCCTAAAGCCACAGCTTGTTAGAGCTGGTAAGATAACATTCCAAAATTTCTCAAGTGCCTTGTGTTAGAGAGGACAAGGATTATCATATACTTACCAGACATGCCGCCAGATACACTCGACCTACAAGCTCATGAAGCGCCGTCCGCAAAAGACCATACGAGACAGCCCGCCCATCCTCAACCATATGGCTTCGGACAGGCCGCACCACACCAGGCGCAGACCATAAGACAGGCTGAGGAGCAGGCATATCAGCAACAACACACAAGTCCCAAGATCTCAGAAGACAGGCCCAATGGAGGACATTCATCTGAACACCACTTTTACGACGATGCGGATGACGACCGAGACGACGATCATATGGACCCACAGACTGGGATCAATGGGAATGGATACCATGGGCAGGACCTGGATGATGGAGAGGCGGGGGATTCCCATGACGAGGATATGGACGACGACCTCATGGACAAAATCTCCAGTTCACCCTCCATTGAAGATGGTAAATACCCCCTTTTTATTTGGCCCCGGCAGCGAGCCGACGTTGTGGATTTGGAAGCTTCCCCGGCTTCCCTGTCGACGCCGACTCGAGGCATATGTCATTCGTCTTCCCCGTTTGCTTCTACCCCTGAGCATTTTCCTTTGCGCCCATCGCAATCCTTTTCCCCGGCAAGTCATCATGGTGAGTATATGGAGCATCACGAATACGCTGCTACCGAAGGCATCTCCGATCACAATATGCGATACGACAGCCAAACCTACTCGCAGGAGAGCTCCTCACCCGCTTCAGAGGAAGACACGGCTGCCAGGTCCCACAATATGCCCCTTTCTGAATCTCAGGAGTTTCGAAGATATCTCTTGCCTGTAGAAGATCCCCTCCTAGCCGATGCGGTCGAAAGCTACGAAGACGACTTCTACTCGGATGACGACGAGAATGATTGGATAGATGAAGGATCCTTCTTGCCGGATGCTGATTCAGACTCCGATGATGACACCGATGAATTTCAGTTTTGCTGCAACGATCGCTTCATCGATTCTGGTTGGGGAGGAGAATGCTTACGAGAAATAGAGGACATTGACTTCGAGTTTGTTTACGCTTTGCACACCTTTGTCGCGACGGTCGAAGGTCAAGCAAATGCCACGAAAGGAGACACCATGGTTTTACTTGACGATAGTAACAGCTATTGGTGGCTCGTGCGGGTCGTCAAAGATGGTAGTATTGGTAAGTCAGTCTAGACATGGTCCATGCAAAGCTCACACTCGTAGGCTACCTACCTGCCGAACATATTGAAACGCCCACTGAGCGACTCGCTCGACTGAACAAACATCGAAACGTTGACGTACGTAGCTCGTTGCTTGGTCTGCTTTTTCACTAACAGTCCTTCAGCTTTCAGCTTCGATGCTGGGGGATAACACGGAGAAGTCCAAGAATCCGTTAAAGAAAGCCATGCGCAGGAGGAACGCGAAGACCGTCCAATTTTCAGCGCCGACTTATTATGAGCCATCTGAGTATGAGTACTCTGACGAGGAGGAAGAAGATGGAGATGAAACACTCGACCAGATTGGCGGTGAAAATAATGAGGATGGTGAAGCCACTGAAGGACAACAAGATGGGCCTGTTACTTCGACAGAAACCCAATCGCAAGCAGAGCCGACACTAGTCAATGGCGTTGAGCGCACAGCCGGCAACGAGGGCTTGAAGAGTGACCTGTCATCTAGTCCTCCAAAAGCTCAACAGATGCAGAATCCACAAGACCAAACACTGTCCGACGAACATCTACAACGATCGAGGAAAGGTGTGGTTAGAAACACGGACTCGTTCTTCCGAGATGATACGGTGGAGACGAAGAAGATATCTTTGACACCAAGATTATTACGAGGGGACTCTGAGGCAAACGTTACGGCCGAACAAGGAGTGCGTGAGCGTGCGAGCCTCGAAACCTTTGACAAGGTCATGGTGGCGGATGAAAAGGGCAAAGAGAAAAAGAAGGAGAAAAAGGGTATGCTCAGCGGCCTGTTCAAGCGAAAGAAGGGCGCTGCACAAGAAGAAAATGAAAAGGTGACGGACGATCCTCGACATACACCGCAAAACAAGGACTCGTTGGAATCGCTTTCGTCGAGACCCGAGCTTGGCCCAGAGCGCAAGCCGAGCAAACTACAAAAAGCACCTCCTGTCCAATCGCCAGTCACTTCACCAACAGATACACGGGCCCCGTCAAGAGATGGTCCAAAGGCTATACAATCAGAAGCGCCTCCAGCACCAACAGCGCCGGCGCCGGCGCCGCCGACAGTACGAAAAGTCGAGTCCGATACCACACAGGCGGATGATTCCCAAGGTTCGGCACCTGTGCAGGCACAGCCGGCGCCTCCTGTCAATCGCTTCCCATCGCTCACCGAAAAGAGATCGATCTTTGCGCCCATTACCACGGCATTGAAGTCGAATTCCTCATCTGCACCGGAGACTGCTTCTCCGGTGAAACCCATCTACTCGAAGAGGGCTAAAGAGCGGTTTGCAATCGACGACAGTGGATCTGATGAAGGAGAAGACCAAACCATGAATTCGGAAGATGTGGCGCGCAACAGTGTCTCCCCTCTCATGGAGCCACAGGCGCAAACAGCTTCTATAGAGATTGCGAGAGAGGTTTCACCTCTCGAAGCGACCAGCAGTGCTGTCGATATTAAAGTCCAAGGTGACCACCAAGGATCACCCTTCTACCAAAGCGTCACAAGGGTATCGCCTGAGCCGCACGAGGGCAACCCACCTGAATCAGAGGGAACGGCTAGCACTTCGAAGCCGTCGCCGTCTACCGCCACCCACACACCTTCGACTTCGAGGTCTACTCCGACATGGTCGGATGCCTCACTCCGAACCTATATGGAAAACAATCAAGACATTAAGGACCTACTCATTATCGTCCACGACAATTCCAATGTCACTCCTGTGGGTCCAGAGCACCCGCTTATGCACAATCTCTTTTCAGATGAACGAACGAAACTTGTTGAAATGCAGTCGCGACTTGATGACATGCTGATGAACTGGATATCCAAGAAGCATGCGAACCTTTTGTCTGGCGCTACCTAAGCGAGGGACGTGGACATTGACTTGTCCTTTGCACTATACTTACATCTGTATTATTCACTTCTCGGCATGTTGGAGCAGCTGCTCGACTTGTACTACTAGGGACGGGGACCCTTTTTGTTTCATTTTCATTACGAACGACATATCTAAGGATGAATGCACGGATCGAGATACCTGGGGATCATGCGTTGTGTACAGAACTCTTGGGGAATAGGTTTACGAGGATCAGGCTGAATTCCTCACGGTCGAATACCAAGGATCAAACGCAGACCTGCTAGTCATAGGCTAGCAATTGATACCAAATCTACTAGTACTTGGACCTCTGAATCTAACATTTTTAAGTGTCCTTCTGTTCAATTTTTGCCTGCGGGCATTCTACGAAATCGCACGTGACCATCCCAACTGCGGCTCGTGAACAATACCTACCTACAACTTTTTTGTTTTGCGATGACACGACGATAGACGTCCTCAGTTGATAAGGAGAAGGATATTGGGAAACTCGTAAACAACAGGCGATCCTGCCACCGTCGGCTCTGCACATCAATTGCCTATTCGGTTTCGTACCGTCGGCTAATAGCCAAGTTCTGCGTCGCATTTCGCAGTAGTTCATGGATCCTGTATTGCAGCATGTCAGTCACAGTACGTCGCCTATATTCCCCCTACTGTGCAAGCTACTGACACATTCAGCTCCATACCACTCACGGTGACCTCAAGGTCGAGATCTTTTGTGAATCTGTGCCTAAGACAGGCGAGAATTTCCTGGCTCTATGTGCCTCAGGAGCCTACGATGGGACACCCTTCCACCGCCTCATACCTGACTTCATGATTCAAGGAGGCGATATCTCACTCTCGTCTCGCAATACTGCTGGAAATCCAGTCACGAAGGGAGGAACCTCGATCTGGGGAGAATATTTCGAGGACGAGATCAAGGTTCCTGCTCTGCGGCATAGCGGACGGGGCATGGTCTCGATGGCCAACAAAGGCCCTCAAACGAACGGCAGCCAGTTTTTCATTACGCTCAAGGAAGCACCGCACCTGGATGGCAAGAACACAGTCTTCGGACGAGTCATTGACGGTGCTGAAGAAGGTGGCACTCTTGAGAAGATGGAAAGTGTTGAGGTTGACAAGAAATATCGACCGAAGAACGAGAAGATTGTCCTCGAACGAGTCACGATACATGCGAATCCGCTGGCCGGCTAGGAATGTCAATGAGGCGATGGAACCAACTGACGTGATATAGTGCCATTTCGGATACTCAGACAAGACAAGACACGTTGGGTCACTCACAGGCGTACACCCTAGGCGATTTAGCTCTAATATTGAGCAAGACATCAGATCACCATAGAGAACATGCCTACCAGGCTATACGGCTGGGTGCACATGTCTGGCATCAAACCAACACGCCACAATGCGCCGAGAAGCGCGTGCTAGAGCCGGTCCCAATAGCCTCGTTCTCAATGCTAAGAGCTGACGATATGCTATGGCATCGTTCTGTCAGCCATGTGCAGACATGTGCTGGTCATGAAGGATGGCGGACATTATTATTCTTATCGAGTTTGCCCCCCAACGCAAAATGTCCGCCAACAAGCTCCGTCGACGGACTTGAGCAAAATTAAGGCGTACCCCCATCAGATCTTGGAACTGGGGCGGACGCGATTGATTCGTTCAAGAAATCGGGGTCTTCACCCGCAATACTGGCGAGACCACGCCCGGCGGGACAGTGCAGGATTCCTGGCCGACTCTAGCATGGTGGCATGTCGATTGGCATGTGTTTCAGATAGACGAAGACGTAAACAGCGGGCAAACAAGCAGGTAAAGAGGAAAACTAAAAAGATGCAAATCATGATAAATGCTCCGAAACTCCCTGTTCCGCAACAAATAGGCGACAAATGCTGGTTGATCCGACTAGCGCCAGGCATTGAAGCCTCAGATCGACGACCAAGTTGCTGACAGGCTTGCGTAATAACATTCTAGGTTTATTAGGTTTAAGGCTGGTATGCCTGCACCCTTAGGGCAGAGTGCTGTACTGTGACATTTTGTGGGCTATAGACCAGCCTAAAAGGGCACTTGTGCAGGCATTCCAGGCGTTATCTGTCTGCTTTGTTGTGTGGGCGGGGAAGGCGATCAGCTACTCGTAGGTGCTCCAAGTCGGGCTGTCACTCGTGCTACGACACCCGCTATTGTACCTCTCCACGCCGAATTCCAATCCACTTGCGTCTTTCGCGCGCCTAGCATCTAGCAACCTCCATCCATCTGCACGAACCACCTCTTACCACTTCAGCCCGTACCGATCACCCAATACACACAACCTCGACTCTTGACAACAGACCTGTATCCTCAGCTGATTATTGAAGTTAGCCCCTCTATCGATATCTCGGCCAGGTACCTGCGTTCAGGTCATTCGCTCGCGGGACTCTCCGAAAACAAACGACGTCAACAAGCCCCCTCTATCAAGTGCCCCATTTGTTACCTGAACAAAGAAACGACTGAGGGAGAAATGAGTTGGATCCTTTGCCGGATGTAAAACAAGCGCCAGCAAGACGTCTCTATGGGCTTCACACCGTTGCTCAGAACAAGGCCCCCGCTATCTTTCAATCCAAGAATAGGCTGCCCGCAGCACAGGAGTAATGGTCTCAGTATAAGATCCAGCCGTATGAGAAGATGAGCGCATTTGTGCGAGTATCTGGTCGCCCCAACACAAACTTCCTCGTGGGGTATCCTGGAATCTCTGCCACGCTGGTAAGTCTCGAGATTAGGATGCGCATGCAGACCACCGTGCTGACATTGTCTAGCCCCGTATTGAGGGAACCGTCGAGGTACGCTCCGGTGTTGGCATATCAAGTCCCGTCAACATCTCTATAGTCACAATTGCTCTCCAGCGACGCGAGAGTATCCATCCTCATGCCGACTCGGTAACCAAGAAACATCTGGCGGCGCCCAGGAAGGAGTCCACAGAGACCGTAGGGAAAGAGATGCTACTATTCCGGTGTCCAGCCAACAGAGAATATGAAGAGATCATGTACATGGACCTACCGTTTGTGATATTTATACCCTTTGGTCGAGGAGGTCAAGAAACCGCCCGAAGAGTACCGCCAGCCAGTCTACAACTACCGCGGAGGACGGCTGAAACATTCTATGAAATGGTGGTGACAGTCGGCTATGGGTCTGGAGATCGCAAGCAGTATGCTTTCCCTGTACCGATCGCGCGATACGATACACTTTCGACCTTTGGTATGTACAATCGTCCGGAATCCGCCGAACGAGTCTCGGATCATCTGGTTACCCTGGGCATTTCTCTCCCACGATGGTCATATGGACCTCTGGATCCCGTCAGCGTTTATATCAAGCTATCGCCGAACCCGGACTGGCCAAGTAAGGCACGAAAAGTCACAATCCGCAAGATCGAAATTGGGATTGATGAAGAGGTTATTTACAACCACGAAGGTGATGAGCCGCAAAGAAAAACCAAGAATATGGTCAAGAAGACGGAGAATGTCGGTGTCAAGATGCCCGAGGCTGGTTACTTTACGAATCTGGGATTGGTGTTTCCGTCCATTGATCTCCGTGATTCCGATGGTATCTTACCTCGTGGCAAAGCGGGATTTCCAACATATGCGGTGACCGGGTTTACGACAACGGCAGGTCTGTACAAAGTCGAGTACTACCTGACCGTCAAGGTATGTGATGGTAACAAACAGCTGCGGAGTTTTTGCTAATCACGTAGTAGGCTTCGATGAACGGCGCCAAAGATATCATTCTTCGTCAGCCCATTGTCGCCTCGCCGTGGGACCATCATTCATGTAAAGCCGAGATGGAGGCTATTGAGCAAGCCGCTAGGGACGCTTCGCATGTCAACGCCGACAATCCTATGCTGCCGCTTGCCACGATTGTGCGTGCGTCGGATCCTAGCGCAATGAGTTGCATTGGTGTTGCACTTGTTGGTGCGGTAAAGAAGCCATTGATCGAATGAGGCTTCGACAATTCAACGATGACTCTTTGGCGTGGACGCCGAAAGTACGAATTGAAATCCCCAAACAAGATCCCAGTTTTTGAAGATGGGCATCTACTCAGGAAGAACCCTGAATGTGCAGAACATCATATCCTCACGTGGATATGATCTCAAAAAGGATACGCTGCAACCGCCTATACTTATGCACGCAAAGAGGCTTGTATTCTTGAAACATGCAGGCTGTGCCCCTCCCAGTCGTGAAGTATGTCTTTACGCGACGCTGCGAGGAAAGTTTTCAGGGCCAGCTCAACATGTGGCTATGTGCGATTGCAGAAACTTATGCAGGTTCGTTACGACAGACATTCAGAGGTTACGATCGGAGGATGAAGCCCTTGAGAGCTTTCACTACTGCTATGATGGCACCAGTGGCAGATTCCAGGCTCATGGCAAAGTTCATTCCTAGAGCCTGAGCCGTTTTTGTGTCTATTGTATTGGCAAGGTGTTGGGTTGGATTAACGTTGCTGGGGAGCGATGTCTGAGATAGTTAATGCTCGAATTTGAATTATACTCAATCAGCCATCTCTTGAGAGATGAGGGACACAACGGAAGCACGGCATCCTACTGTCTTCTCATATCTGACTTGAGGAGCCTAGATGTGAAACCATACAGTACTGTCTAAGCGTACTCTGTACCTCTTAGCCCATATTACCTTGCATGGCAGCTCTTGGCATTGCTATCACCTTCTATCTCGCCAGCGACGTTCCCATATTTCGTCTTTCCTTCCAAGACCTGCTATCGATGTGAACTGCCGTCACGCGATCAATTGAACAATCAGCCCAGGCAAGGTGCAAGTATGGATGGGGATAAGAATGCCCAAGCGGATGAGGGGCAGGGGGAGGATGACCACGTCCACCAAATCAATATCCTCCTCGACACAATCAGATCGAACCTGTCAAACATTGAACGCACGTGGGGTAAAGATAGTAGACAGTACAGGTCGGCCAGCGAGGTCATGCAGTCTTGTCTCGTGGAGAATGTGACGCGACTGAGAGGAACTGCAAGGCCGAGCGATGTGCAGATGAAGGACGACGCTGGTGATGGCGATGGCGATATTGAGGTTGCGATTGAGAAACTCATGGGGGAGTTGAGGATATCTTCGTCGAAAGGGTGATTCTCTATGGGAAACGGTGCCATTCGAGGGCTGGCTTACTCAACACAACACCTCACAGTGCGTGCTAGCAGCAAATATCAGAGTTGCAACCACGATACGCATTGCAGGCCGAGATCGACGTCGCCTGCGCAAAAGGAGACTGTCTTAGAAGTACATTGGTTCATCGATGCACAATTCATGCTACGAGAGCTATCCGTCACATGTCGCAGACAACAGAGACGAAGATGCCCGAAAGGGTTATAAGCATGCCAAACAAATATCGACAAAGACTCTGACATTTGACGAGAACTACCTCCCTACACATCTACAACTTCCCACCACCACTTCCTTCGTCCTCCTCATCAAGAACGTACCTTACAAACCTCTCGAGCTTGGCGTCAAGGACCCTCGCCGCGTCCACCAACTCACTATTTGCGCCCTCATACCCAGCGACAAGACCACTAGGTCGGAACCAGATGATCTTGACGCCGCCCTCGGGCTCTTCCACGAGATACAACTCGACTGGCACGGAGAGGCCTGCGTCGAGATCATGTCGGAGCATGGTGATTGCAACCAACGGGTTTCCCAGCACGTACCTTATGGCACGGAGGTTTTTGGTCGTGCCACTGGGGGTGTCGGTGACGGCGGATGTTGGAGGGGTGTAGAATTGGAGCCAATTGCCGTGGTTGAATTCGGTGAAGTACATGAAACCATGAGGACCAAGTTTTGGAGCGATGGAGGCTTCGAAAGAGGTCTTGTCGGTGGGATGAGTGGCTGGACTCGGGGTCGATGCGGTTTGCTGAAAGGTTCTGTCTTCGGACTGGGACCCTTTGTGGTTGTTTTGGATGGAAGAGCGGAGGCGAGATTCGGCGATTTCGAAGGAGGTTGGGGAGTGGTAGATTAGGCGATCGAGGGTGATGTGTTGGGTTTGGGTTGTTAAGGGCATGATCTAGTATGCTGGGAATGTTTTCGAGACCAGTTGTATTTGTGAGGAAAAAGAATGAGGTGGTTCTATGGTTCTGGGAGAGGCTTAGGGTGTGATTTGTTGAAGATGGCTCCTACCAGATAATGCTGATTTTTGAGACTCGTCCTGACAGATGGTCGAGGAGCGAGGTGTTTGCTCCCAGCACATCAAATGTGATCAAAGCATTAGGAGACAGGCGGGCACTTGGTTGAAAATGATGATAGCGGGGGGAAACTCGGTGACTGATCATAAGGCCACTAGGTGTGTATGATAGAACAAGGATCCGTTTACTGCTCGTGCAAAGATTGTCACGTCATCTCAGACGCGTCAGTTGCGATCAGTAATCCGGGAAAAGAGGGGAGAGTCTCATGTTCTGGCAAGTGCTTGCTGCCGGTAGTCGCCAGGCATGTTCATGATGATCTTGCGAACCAGGCCGGAGGATGAGGTTCAACCCAAATGAGTATGATTAGTAGACAGTTGAATTCCTAGATTGGTACTGTGGTAATGAGGTTCCTAGGTAATGGTGTGGCTGAAATCCATTCACGTATTGGCGTCAACGCGATCTTGACCATCTCCGACCTCGCTAGGAAAGAATGCTTGCCTAAGCGGACTCGATGTTGTTGGAGAATTAGGTAGGTCCTTGACCGGGGATGTTGAGGCACGCTTGAGAGGTTGCGTGTTAAGGATAAGATGGGCTGAAGAGGGCCGCTTTCCATTGATTGACAGGCCGAGGCCGGGACGACGAGTTATCGTATCCAACAATTTCGAAACGCTGGGTGTGTCGGAGAGAAGGGTTTCTTCTAGGGCATTGGTTCTGGTCGGGGAAACTGGTGAAGCTTCTGGGTTTGTCTCCAAATCGATATGTTGGTGTTCGAGATGTAGGCGTTCTTTATGCTCTGCGTCTGCGCGCTGCTGATAATACTCGAGGGTGAGGCGTTGTCGGGTCGAATTCTGCAATGGCTCGACTTGTATCGGGATCGGAGTTTCGTGCATTTCTGCAGATGGTCTCCTTCTGGGTGAGGCGTTCTTGAGTCGGTCGATGACTTGATCGATAAGGCCTTTTTCGGAGGAGCGTGAATCGCTGTCCGGAGTCGAAGGACGAGACGAGTTTGAGGCGGATTGGGTTTCCTGAATCTCCCTCAATAATATAGCGAAGAGACCGCTATTGCGATTGAAGTTGGTTGATAACGAGGAGGAGGCTCTGCTCGTGTTGGCTTGCAGTGGCGGGATGTGCTTTGCTGATTTTATACTCGGGCTGGAAATGGCTGCGTTTGAGTCTGCGTCGCTCCACATGTCATTCATTTCGTCTTCATCGGCATGTCGGTGGAGACCTGAAAGTGGGTATGAAGAACCATTGTTGCCAGCTAGCGCAAGCGGCGAGATGTGCTTTGCTGCTCTGCTGCTTGGGCGGGAGTCGGCCGCTTCTGAAACCGTGTCGCTCCACATGTCGTTCATTTCTTCTTCATCAGCATGCCGGTCGAGATACCTTTGTACGGTTTTGACATCTCGGTAGTCATCGTCGAGTTTCAGGGCTTCTTGGAAGCATTGCCAGGCACTGCTACGGTCTCGGGTCAGGTCGGCGAGGAAGCCACGGACGAACCAGCATTTTGCCTGTAGAAGTTCGCTGACAGGATACTTGTGGGACATGCATAAATCTTCGGCCTCGTCGAGAGCAACTCTTCCCCGTGTACACATATCCTCTGCTCGTTCGACGTCGCAACGGCTCGTAGAGAAGAGGAAGTGTGCCCGATTCAGCAGGACGTTGACGTGGAGTTCAACGGCAAGAAGCTCGCATGAGAAGAGGTCCAGGTCATCATTCGAGGTTGTCTCCGGCGCGGAGCCATCTTGTGTTCTATGAGTAGACATTCTGTTGGATAGTGGGATGCTGATCCGTGCTGTTGTAGTGGAAATAGCCTGGGTGTAGGCTTATACCGGCCTCAACACATACATATGCTCCGATGTTGGAGTCGGCTGTTGCAAGAGGGGCGCAAGCGCTCTGTGTATGTGGAGGAGGTGGCATTTTGGAACGGTAAGAGACATTGTTTTGGAGGCTTGCAAAGCCGGAAACAGAAGATGAACAAAGAAACCAAAGATCTTACCACCATTTTCATTGTGCAAACTTACCATCTCCACGTTAGCAACTTTTGATTGAGCGTAGCCAGGCAATGGTCGAGTAAATCGGGAAAAGCAGTGTCTGTGAATGAGGATGATGCCATTGAGGAGGAATGCAAGTTGTTGAAAGATGCCAGGCCGATTTGATGGTAGAGCAGCGCACGTGATATCCGGGGAATATTAGGTCATCTGTTAGGTAATCTATCACGTGCACAATCGCCCAGGGTATGTCCACCTTCTTATGTTCAAGATATTCATTCTCTCTGCCTTAACATCTCGTCCGTCTACCACCTCTTCGAGAATGTCCAAGTCGCTTCTAGAATACATCCAAGCCATTGCTGTGATATTCGCAAGCTCATGGCTCTGCTGTCTCAAGCTTGCCGTTTATGTCTAACCCACTCCTTGCACCTGCAGTTCTTTTCTTCCCACCACCAACTTCTTCTGATTAATATGTACATTTTGTGTTTGAGCTTCTCTCGCAGTACTTGCCTTCTGGCGTAAGAAGAAGGATCTGTTCGTCTGACGGAAGATATACTCAATCGAGAGCAATATGACCTCCTTCCAGAGGCTTATAGTCCTCTTCCCCTGCCCACTGCGCTTCGTACAAACTCTCATCCATTTGTGAGGCGTCCATGCCAATAGTGACGTCCCTAGATCAGTTAGCAAGTTTCATGCCACAATCCGGATTTCAACTTACTTGTCCTCTGCCAAAAATTCAAGTCCTGGGACGCAATCGATCAAAGTGATGATCGCAAATGAGCCAATAAAGGACCAGGTAAATCCAATGAGTGCCTCCACAATTTGTAGCCCGAGCTGACGGATATTGCCATCGAAGAATACTCCTCCAGCAACCTCAGCTCCTCCGTACGCCGCGACCGCCTTTTGTGCAAAGAGTCCGGTACAGATTGTGCCGAGGAAACCACCAACGCAATGCGTTGCAAAGGTGTCTCCATTGTCAACCCATTTCCATCTTCGAGCAAAGTCTGTGAACTTGATCCGCAAAGCCTGTCGGCACACGACCGCGCCCAGGACTCCAAAGAACAAGGACGTAGGAAGATCGATGAAGCCGGCCGATGGAGTGATCATAACAAGACCGGCGATAGCACCCATAAAGATGCTGTCCAACGACCACTTGCCTGTCTCAAAATAGGTCATCGATGCCCAAGTCACAGCACCAGCTGAAGCGCACAAGTTTGTCACGCAAAGAGCCATTACAGACTGGAATGTGAGGCTGAGTGTAGTGCCAGCATCAAAAGCCAACCATGAACCCCAAATGATAATCATGGCCAACAATTGGCACATTGAGTTGTGTGGACGATGCAGCTTCAGATGAGAAGGCGTGCGGTTTGGTAATGTCCGAGACCGGCCAACGGGATACGACAAGTAAATACTCAGCGCCGAAGCTGTTGCACCGCTGCAGATGTGGACGGGAGTACCACCAGCAAAGTCCAGAACTCCCAATTCGCTCAAGAAACCTCCGCCCCAGACCATGTGAGCCAGGGGGCAGTAGATGAGAGTTGCCCAGATCTATGGCAGCAATGTTAGCATATTTGCTCCTCCAGCACCAATATGGAGACATACAAAGATGAAGGGAATCAGTGGTAGGATTCGGCCACGCTCGCAAGCTCCTCCCACACTAATGGCACAGACTGTCGCCAGGAAGACCAGTTGAAACTCGCTGAACAGCAGAGCTGGAATGGTCCCTACTGGTTCCGCAAGCACTCCTCGGTGGAAAGCATACTTAAGGTCGCCAATCACCCCTCCTGGTCCCTCTCCGTATGCAAGAGCATATCCCCATATGAACCATTGAATGGAACAAACGCAGACCGTGATCACGGAGGGAATAAACGATGCGAGACCGCTTCGCCTGGTCGAATACCCAGAATAGCCGAGTCCAACAGCTGGAATGATGGTCCAACAGAACACAGTGCAAACAAGAATGAAGACAGTGTCAATCTTATCACAGGCCTCCCAGGCCTTCTGCACGTCCGATATCATGGCGCAAAGCTTGCTGTACGAAGGAGATCCAAGGAAACAGCAAGGCTCTCGCCGAAAAGTGACGTTGTTTGACTGCAGGAGCTCTGCAAGGTCAAATACTATACTATATGCACCTAGTCGTTATCTATCCGGACCCGTTCGCAAAAACGTGATAGCGTGGATCCCTACCACTCGGACTTCCACCAGCTTTGCAGTTGTATTTCAATGATCTACATTCAGGAGATTGACCATCTTGAATCTGCTGGACAGAGTTACTGGATATGCCCTTGGTCAGACAGTGCCACTTCAAAATTGTGGGAAGCGAGGTTCTACAAAATAATGAGGCTTGTTATTATGCCCTTATCAGTGATACGGCAAGCTCAAATGTTCGGCCTCGGCCTCGACAGCTGCAAGCATACACTTTCCGCCTATCGTCCCAGACTCATTGGATGGGGACGCCACAAGTCGTCGTCACGTATGAGGTGTGTGGTAATATCTGTGGCACACCAACCACTGCCTGATACTTGCCTGATGTGATATGCGGATACGCCTCTGGGTCTGGGTCCGAGCCCTCGGAATCGGTGTACCTGCGTTGATTGACACATGGGGTTTGTCAGACCAATGCGCGCATGACCTGGCCAGATGGAGCAACATTCTCGGAAACCAAGATCGCCCCCATCAAGGTTGCGAGCTACAAACCTTGGCAAGAGGTGGAGAGATCCGTGGCTGGTCGCAATGCCACCAACCAAGAGTCAACCATTGACGATAATTGGCTGCTGATAAGTTCCCCAGACCAATTGATAGGACTAACACCTTCCAGTCTGGCGCGGTTTGTCAACGGGGATCATGATAGCCAACCTCGACTAAGCCGCAAAAGGGAAAAATATCATCAACGCACCCGATTATGAGGATCAATGGACGGTCATGGCATCCTGCCTAACGCTGTGCAATCCAACTAGCGCATGGCAATTCTACTATGTAAGCAGATGGTCGCTCGTGCCGTAACCTCAAGCTTTCGAAGTCGAGGCTTCATCTTTCCGAGGGTTCCACCTTCGCATCCCAAAGTACCATCACTAGGCCGTCTCTCAAGACACCTCATAGTTAAAAGCGATCCGAGGGCCATCGATCGAGGGTGTAGTTCTTCAAACGTTCCGCTCGGACGCCAGAGGTGATCGTCACTCCGCTCTCTGCGCCTCACGCCGTCAGATTCTAAACTCCTAAGCGATACCAAGTCGACAGTTACGCGACAGAAATGGGCGCCGATGCAGAAAAAGCGACCCCCGGTCAGGCACCGGTGGTCGAAGAAGGACTCAGGACAACTTCGAACATGGCCGGGACCTTCGACGAGACTACCGAGCTTGGCTACAAGCCTGAGCTGAGTCGCAATCGATCGATGTTGACCCTTTTGTTTCAATCACTCGCCATCGCTGCTATCCCGTACGGAGAGGGCAGTGCATTGATCAGCGCAATTTATGGTGGTGGCCCTCTCGCTATCTTTGTCGGTTGGATCGTTGTGCTTGTCCTTGACGAATGCATTGCACTTTCCTTGGGAGAATTGGCTTCGAAATACCCTACATCGGCTGGACCTTATTACTGGTCTTTCCAGGTCGCGACAAGAGGAAAAACACTGCTTTCTTTCATCACGGGCTGGACGTGGCTCATTGGCAACTGTACGTTCTTGTCACATTTTTCTACAGCGGCAAAAACTGGCAAAAGTGGTGCATCTGTTGCGTACCATTTTCGCAAGTTGGTCTGCAGACTCGTTTTCGTATCGCCCAGTCCGAATTCTGTGCTGACATTTATGCTTTTCTAGGGACTATAGCCCTGTCTGTCAACTTCGGTATGGCCTCGTTGATCGCGGGTACGGTGGCGATGTACCATCCGGACTGGGTAGCCAAGGGTTGGCAAATACTCCTCATCTTCTATGCCATCTGCCTGGTTACTCTGGTGATTTGCGCCACGATGAACAGAATACTGCCGATGGTCGATACGGTATGCGCCGGGTGGACCGCCTTGAGCATCATAATCATTATGATTGCGCTCTCTGTGAAAGCCGGCGCCGGAAGACACAGCGCATCCTATGCTCTCGGCCACTATGATAAATCCTTTTCTGGATGGGGCGGCTTCACATTCTTCATCGGTCTATTGCCTGCGGCGTACACCTTTTCTGCTATTGGCATGATCACTTCCATGTCAGAGGAATGCGCAGATCCTGCAGTCAAGGTGCCTAAAGCTGTCAGTCTTTGCGTTCCAGTCGGTGGCATTGCCGGATTGTTTTTCATCATCCCGATATGCGTAACTCTCCCTCCTCTTGCAGATGTCGTTGCCGCACCTTACGGCCAGGCCCTTCCATACATCTTTTATCAAGTGATGGGCACACCTGGAGGCGGACTCGGTCTGATGTTCCTGGTATTGGGAATCACAATGTTCTGCAGTATTAGCATCACGGTGGCCGCCTCACGCTGCACATGGGCATTTGCGAGAGATGACGCCATTCCAGGAGCTCGACTGTGGGCGAAGGTCAACACCGGACTCGGAGTTCCCTTAAATGCGTTAATTCTCACCACGGTTGTGCAGATGCTTTTAGGTCTGATATACTTGGGCTCATCAGCTGCCTTTACGGCCTTCGTGTCTGTTGGTGTGATGGCGCTGGCTGTGAGCTACGGAATCCCCATTGCAATCAGCCTCGTTCACAGGCGACGCGAAGTGTCTACTGCGAGATGGAATTGTGGACCTGTCCTTGGACCGATCGTCAACGTGGTTGCTGTGATCTGGATCATCTTCGAAGTGATCTTGTTCAGCATGCCAACTGCGCTACCAGTGACGGACGTCACCATGAACTACGCCAGTGTTGTGTTTGTCGGTTTCGCCGCTATCTCAGCTGTTTGGTATATGGTGTACGCGAGAAAGGCGTACAAAGGGCCGCCTGAATCGGACGGTATTGCTGCTTGAGCGTGTCCTTACCAGAACAATCACGGTCCGACCACAACACGCCAATCCGATGAAGTCGTGCCTTATTTCCTTGCGATTGCTGGTAGGACTGTTGACCGCCATCCAAGACTAGAGGCAGGCTGCCAATGCCAAAGAGCTTTCATATCAATATACTATGTGTATTAATTGGATTTCAACGACTAATTGCTCCATCGGAAGCTCCTACCGAGCGTGTACCCCGGAAGAACCCTCCACATGATTTTGACATCTGAAATGCACACCAGATTGCGACATCTGAGACCACATCGATTAACGACAGACTTAGACCGGGCGAAACATGGTGCGACGGCAGGTATTTCCGCTGATCGATTGGGCTATGCCGTAGGAGCAGGTTTCCAGATCAGTGGCACCGGTCAGAGTTTAAGACGAAAGTGGTGACGTTGAGTCGTGCCGGCTCGCAGGGATAAGGCTGTCACCCCCTTATGTCCCGCCCGGGGAACTCTATTTTGGTCAGCCATCTACATCATGGATGGGCAGAGTGTATTTCCGTGGCCACGATATATCTACGACGGACAATCTCCACAGTCATCGAGCTTAATGATCCCGTATTTGTGACAGTGGCGATCAGCATATGGTTTTCGCTTCTTCAACGGATCAAAACCATGCTTCTCGGCTGCAATCATCGTTGAACAGGGACATCACTTAAGGCGTCCATTGGGGGCCATTGTTGGTTATCGTTGATTTGATCGTGAGCTGGCTAGAAGATGTCGCGAAGGAAAGATTATTCGACGCCATTGCCCTTTCCGTATGCTAAACAGTCATCCGATCTGCTGGGTGAAGGCACATTTCGTCAACAGCAACCTCCACAACAGCAACTTCCTCAACAGCAACCTGGCCAGCAGCGATTGCCCCAGCAGCGCTTTCAGGATGATCCGGATAATGTGGGAGTCCCTTACAGCAAAGCTTCCCAGGGACGAGATCTGCTCAATGAAGCTGAAGCAGACTATATGAAGATTGCAGTAGGAACCTCTGGCGGATTCCAAGGATATCGCCATCCGATCAGGGAGGACGAAGGCTATCACAGTCATGTCGACGATATCTCAACTGACGAACGCTCTTCCTCCGAGCCTTCGATGACTGAGGTCATCTCCCCAGTTGAGGAAGATTATGGCCGCCGAAGAATCCCATCTCCTCCTGCTGTTGCACCATCACGACCACCTGTACAAGATGACAGGCGAACTCAGCCGAATAGCAGGAACGTTCGTCCTGATCTCCTTCCGCCTTTAACTGATATCAAGCAAACTCAGCCGAAGAGCAGGAATGTTCGTCAAGATCTGCCTCCACCTGTACCTGATATCAAGCAAATCCACTCGATCAACATGAATCGTTATCCTGAGATTCCTCCCCGCAAGCAGAGACGTCAAAAAGGCCCTATATTTGAGGAAGTTGAGGGAGCCACACTTGATGCTCGTCCAGCATCTGGGGCAAATGACAAAGATCCCAACGAAGTCATTCCAGAATTCGAAGCAGCGGATGTTAGGACGATTCCGAGCAAAAGAGCGCATTTGAGTTGGGAAAGCAGCCTCGAGGATGAGGACCCATCAGACCAGCCACCTTCACCGAGTACTGCGAGTCGTCAAACTGACTCACCCGACACCACGAGGAGTGCTGGGTCAGGCTCATCCAACTCCACCATCGGCGCCATCAATCCGAGATTACATGAGTCTATGAGCGGTCAACCGTCGTCTTCCCTACAGGGCAGTGGTGCTGCAGAATTGGATGGACGCCCATCGGACCCTCGGGACTCGTTGATATCTTCAGATGTTTCGGACGTCGCAAGCGAATTGAGCGGTGAATCTGCTCCTGTTGCGGCACAAACCAGACAATTGACTCTAGACTCGATTGTTGAGGAAGATGGCGAAGCAGTGAACGAAGCTGGCCGGTCAGTAGCGGCGCCGTCGCCAGCCGTGCCAAGGGCTACCGATGCAGAGATAGTACCGGAACCGAGAGGCATCCAAAAGATCTCCTCCACTCTGAAATCCGCACTCTCGGGTTCGGGTGAGGGGTCCAGAGACGAGAAGTCGGCAGCAGTCCAGCCTCAGGATCCACCAAAGGTAGTTTCAATCGATGGAATAGGTGGGGATCAACACGTCTATGAGATGGTACCAGACATGTCGAATCAGGTGACGCCCAGCCAGGAAAGCGGTCACAGTAGCATCAGTCCGACGAGACTTGATACCAGCAACAGCAGTGGCGGCTCAAGTTCCGCCAGCTCCGCACATAGTGGTTTGTTGGGTCATGTAAAGAGTGGGCTAGCTTCGGTCACTCATGCGGTTCATGAGAGGGTCAAGAAAAACGTCAGCTTCAGTCCAGTCGATGATGTGAGGTTCCGGACTCCATCGCCTGGGCAGTCAACAGTTGGGACTGGTAGCAGGCGGTCAAGTGCTGAGCAACGGCGAGATTACTGATTGGCAGAGTCGTACTCGGATATGGTGAGGACGACGAGAAGTCAGGAATGCATGACTAGAATAGCAGGGGCCTGTTCTCGACTCCAGGGAACCGTCACTCTGTACTGTAGAGATCTAGAGAGTATTGGGTTATGATCAACAATATTCGGGGTATGCTCGTGCGAGGCATAGCGAGGTACATTGGTGGCCGTTCTTAGATATACTGTATTTTGTACTGTCTGACCACAGAGAACATGGACTTTTTTCAGTATACCTCGTTCTGAAGTGGGTGCCAGCGTGGACAATGCCACTTTTCTGATAGTCGGGTCAAGGATCATAGTCAGTGTTATGTACTGTACCATCCGATAGGAGGTGGGAAGCCACGCGAGATGATGGCCCCTGAGAACGGGCCACCCTAGCCTGGCAGGCTCCCTAGGCCGAAATCATTGCTTTAAGCACGGCAGGCATCGTTGAGGTACGATCGCTAAAACTGCCTTGATAAGCAGGTGCAGTACGGAGTACTTCTGTAGAACCTATTTTATTAGGATGCTCATTCCACTCTTGCAAATATTCTGTGTGCTTCTACAGATGCCTTTGTTACCCCCACGTCTTCGCCATAGAGCAATCTAAGGTTCTCCAATGTGTTTATCAACGGAATTTGCATATCACTGGCAATGCTTACGGGCCATGCTTACTTGCAAAGCCTAGAACTTCTCGCTTGTATTCGGACCTAACCGCGAAACTCGCAGTACTTTCGAAAGATGGGATTCTCATGTTTGACTACAACTACCGTGATCCATGATCGACCAATGTTAAGCTCACATCTGCAACAGACAAGGGTGACGGCTCGGCTCCGAGTCCGCAACATTTCGCTAAAGGCACAAAACCAGCAAAATCCGGCGGTATAGTGTCGAATCTCATCTGCTCTATTGGCCATATTGGATGCGGTAACCACGACAGTACCGAGTCCCATCCCCGGTATATCTGTTCCCGTGTATTGACCTAGAGACCTACGAGGTATAGGCCATTCCGTCGCAACATGGAGCTTCAGAGACTGCATGAATAGCGTGACCCAGTCTTCTTCGCGCGGAATCTTTGGATCCTCAAATCAGCAGCTACATCACCCGCGACTGGGTGAGATCCCTAGGTATGGGGTCTGCCTTCAGTTCCATCATGGCAAACGCAGCCCCCAGGCCGTCACGAAGGCACCACGGCCCTGTACAAGTACCACTGCATGGAGTTACACAGAAACCTCTGATTTGACATCTCAACGTCCACAAGACCCCTGCATTCTGGTGATGGAAACACCACCCGGACCTAAGTCAACAGACTACCAGCGACGGTTGGCTGCGGCATTTGCATGGTTTAAAGCATCTTTTAGTCAGTGCCGTTGACTTTGTGGTACGTTATCTATCCATGAATTTCAAATGCGACCGCAGATAAAGCTTCCTCTCCTCGGATGCAAAAGGGCCTTGACGTCCAGCTTCCGACATGAAGCTCGCAGAATCAAGCACGTCACCATTCAGCATGGGGGCCCAGATACAGCTTGCGACTTACCCTCTTCATCCGAGCGTCAGGGACAAACTGCATCCGGACTACGTGGCGTGGTATAACAAGAACCTTCTATATCAGAAACCCGCACACCAATTGCCTATTTCCGTTTCAAGAGCTGCAGGGAGTGCTGTCGTCTGCAACAGCGACCCCCTGCCTGTCGGCACGGTTCAAGATCTTCATATTCCCCGCCAGGATCGTGGCCCTAACATACCCATACGATGCTTTATCCCTGAAGGGTCGCCACCAAGTGATGGCTGGCCATTGGTCATATATTTCCATGGCGGAGGGTGGGTATTTGGCAATATCGACTCGGAGAATACCATATGCACGCACATCTGTGTCCGCACGAGGGCTGTGGTGATTACAACTGAGTACAGGTCAGCATGCCCTTGCTCTGCAGGCTCTCCAGCCGTCTCCATTTCTGCTTTGGTCATGTCAGGTCTGCTTTTGTCTAACCTTGTCCTGGAACAGGCTTGCTCCAGAGTCACCTTGGCCAGCCCCAATTGACGATGCATGGGAAACGTTCCTGTGGGCGACTTCAAGTGGCAGGAATAAGTTCAAATTTGATCTTACAAAGATTGCAGTAGGAGGTTGTTCGGCTGGAGCGAACATTGCGGCTGTGTTGGCTCAGAATGTCGTGCTGCGACCACAGCCGGGAACGACTATTGTGTCCCAGTTCTTGATAGTGCCGGTCACGGATAACACGGCCACACCACGCTCGAATCCGACATGGAAGTCATTGGAGTTCACTGCAGCTCTTCCGGCTAAGAAGATGCTCTGGTATCGACACCATTACCTCCCTGACTCAGCAACTTGGTCACATAGGGAAGCCTCACCTCTTCTGGCATCTGATGAGATCTTCCGACGGCTATCAACCGCCAACATCATCGTCGCAGAAATGGATGTCCTGAGGCACGAAGGAGAGGAGTATGCCAGAAAACTCAGAGCAAATGGGGTGTCAGTCGAGTTGACCGTCATGGAGGGCATGCCACACCCATTCCCTGCGATGGACAGTGTTCTGGAGGCGGGTAAGAGGGCTATAACCATCACCTGCGATAGTCTGAGCCGAGCATTCGCACAATGATTGTCTGCTTGGGCACGGTGGGTGTGGCGTCTGGTATGGTCAAGAGTTCCCTTTGCACAATACCCCATGGGTGGTTATTTCAAATTCAATCACGAGCACATAGAGACAAGCACGATTAACAGCAGCAAGCTGTATGAGTTCCTATCGATCAGAGACTCTAAACAACCTACCTTTGTATATCCATATAGTCTAATGTTGTTGGTCTGTTTCGAGTCCCTGAACAAGGTTTGCTTGAGCCTCGCGCACCCTTGCGTACTATGCTGACCCCAAACCCCGCAGTCACAGACTCGCAAAAAATAATATCACATTTTCGAACTTGCTAAGCACGAGACATGCACCAGCTGCGACAATGGACTTAGGAGAAGGAGGAGAAGCGCTGGTCATCCTGGCCGACTGGCTGGACCAGTTGTTGAATTCGTGGCACGATTATAGGATTGGTGTTTCCACCATTCTCGTGCTATGTTTCCTCATTCTCGTATGGCAGCGCAGGCGGAGTCACACATTGCACATCCGCAACTCCTCCCCAGGATTAGAGAAGGCTACATGGTTGGATCGAGACGAAAAGAAGCCTCACGAGAAAGCCACCCGTACAGAGTCTCCCTCTGAGGAAGTCTCGAAACCCACAGCTGGGGAGACTCGAAAATCCAGACCTTCTGCACCCAGGGTGGTGACTGGTCGTAAACCCACGGCCACAAAGTCACGCTCCGGAGGTCATCAAGAAGCAGAGTTCTCAAGCATACAGCCTTTGGTCTTCTTTACCTCGCTGACAGGAACCACGGAGCGTCTCTCGAACACCGTACTGGCCGGGCTCGACAAACTTGCGGCAACTCAATCCGTCGTCCTCAAGCCAGAAATACACGATCTCTCTTACATTGACCTCGACGACTACTTCATCTCGGGTCCTAAAACACCCGCACCTCGTCCAGACGTCCGCTACGTTTACCTGCTTCTCATACCGTCCTATGACATCGACACGATCCTAACTACCTTCCTTTCCCATCTCGACGAAACTCACAATGACTTCCGAATCGACACCGCCTCCATGTCCTCACTGGCAGGATACACTGTCTTTGGCGTCGGAGACAAGGAAGGATGGCCCACCGAGGAGAAAGGATTCTGCTCACAAGCAGTCGAAGTGGACATGTGGATGGCCAAATTGACCGGCAGGAAGAGAGCATACCCGCTAGGCCTCGGGGACGTGAAGAACAATGTTGACCAGGCGCTACGAGACTGGACCGCTGGACTATGCGCTGTCCTTGAAGAGCTCGGCACCACAGGGACATTAGGCGAGGGTGTTCCTGGCAGCGGTGACGCTGATGAGAGCGACGGAGAGGATCTGGAGCAAGCAGATGACGCTGAAGGGGATTTCCCTGATTCTGGCCGAAATAAGAGAAGAAAGCTTGCGAGCACAACAGATCTTGAAGATGTGGGAGGCAAAGGCGCTCCAATGGCCATCGACTTCACCACGTATTCAACAACGGCACCTTCAGCACCCGTTGCCTTGAAGGCGATGGTGCCCAAGGAATCTCCCACGCACGCGGCGTTGACGAAGCAAGGCTATACGATTGTGGGCAGTCACTCCGGTGTGAAAATCTGCCGCTGGACCAAATCTGCACTCCGTGGCCGCGGCTCATGCTACAAGAACTCCTTCTACGGCATCGCGTCGCATCTGTGCATGGAGACCACACCTTCATTATCATGCAGCAATAAATGTGTATTTTGCTGGCGCCACGGAACCAATCCCGTCTCTACGACATGGCGGTGGCAAGTCGACGATCCGCAGATGATTTTCGACGGGGCCAAGGAAGGCCACTACAAGAAGATCAAGATGATGCGAGGTGTGCCGGGTGTACGAAGCGAACGTTTCGAAGAAGCAATGCGCATCCGCCACTGCGCGTTGAGCCTGGTCGGCGAACCGATTTTCTACCCACGAATCAACGAGTTTTTGGGTATGCTGCACGCCGAGCAGATCTCTAGTTTCCTCGTGTGCAATGCACAGCACCCGCAGCAGTTACAGGATTTGAGGAGGGTCACGCAGTTGTACGTGAGCATCGATGCGAGTAACAAGGACAGCCTACGCAAGATCGACAGACCTCTACATCGCGATTTCTGGGAACGCTTCCAGGCGTGTCTTGACATCCTGCGTGAGAAGAGGTTCGTGCAACGCACGGTCTACAGACTTACCTTGGTCAAGGGGTTCAACGTGGACGACGAAGTTGAGGGTTACGCCGATCTCGTTGAAAAAGGTCTACCATGCTTCGTCGAGGTCAAGGGCGTGACGTTCTGCGGATCCAGCACGTCCGCGGGCGCAGGGTTGACTATGCAGAATGTGCCGTTTTACGAAGAGGTTGTGGCATTTGTGGAGGCGCTGGACAAGGCTCTCAAGAAGAGAGGTCTCGAATACGGAATCGCGGCGGAACATGCACACAGCTGTTGTATTCTGCTTGCGAGTAAGCGCTTCTTCATCAATGAGAAGTGGCACACGATCATCGACTATGACAGGTTCTTTGGGCTGTTGGAGCAAGGCGTGGAGTTTGCACCAGAGGATTATTGCAAGGAGACGCCTGAGTGGGCGCTTTGGGGTAATGGCGGATTTGATCCGAGAGACGAGCGTGTTGATAGGAAGGGCAGGCCGAAGGAGGTGAAGAAAGTTGTCGTGCAAGCGGTGCCCGAGGAGAAGTCGCAGCTGGACTTCTGAATAGTAACAGGCGCTGTAGAACCATGAAAAGACGTGGCTCGCGAGAGAGTTATCCTTACGAGACGAGACTGGCGTCATCATCATAACCGTACCCTCCTTGTTTTGCCATGTGTCTTGCTGAATCGCACTGCCTGCTCAGACAACCACACTGTGGCAAGCCTTTTTTATAGTCATATCATCCTCGCATATTCAGAGCGTGGTGGGCTGTGGACGTAGGATCGTTGTTCGAGGCGTGGCCAGGTTCGCCAAAGTTGTTGGAGGTTAGCCGGGGTTGAGCTGCAAACCTTGTAAAACCCTGAAAACACTTTCGTCTGGGTCGTGGATGAATGCTTCTCAAATTTTGGCTGGGGCGTCCGTCCATCGTGAAAGATCTATCGACAGGTCTTCTGTACCGAAGCACGCGACCAGACCATGATAATGACATCTCTTCTCAAACCGCAACCAGCAAGGGTTATCTCAGCTCATGAAAAGTGTATGTGAGGCCTGTCAGAGTCATCCTCGAGTACCAGCTGCGCCGGGCGGTACGAAACCAGGCCCCTAAACGCAGGTCAAAGATCATCACCACTCTCTTGTCCATCCCGGCTCCGAAGAACCATGGTCAGACGCAGCGAGAGTAAAAAGGTTTCACTCTAGGGCACCGAGGATTTCTTTTCGTCAGCCAGGTTGAGGATTCTGTGGCTCGTTTGAAGAGCTCAGAAGAGGACGTTTACTATAGAAATGATTCTATGAAGTCTGGAATTCGGCATTAGTATCATCAAAACATTGGGTGCATGGTCCAAACTCACAAAGTCGCATGAAAAAAGAAAAAGAAGAGAGAAAGGCGAGGATGAAGAGATATTTCTACTTTCTCAGGCGGCGGATCTGCGCCAAGCATTAAACAAAAATTAAACCTTTTTCTGACTAGTGGACGAACTTTTTGACTATTATCACGTGATGGACAGGGGTCAAAAGGATTTTCTTCGGTTGTTCGCGAACCACCATTCAACGACCATAATAGTGAATTGATACTGTGGAACGCTACGCCCTTCAAGCTTTCCCGGACTTTGGCGAAGAGTCACAAACAAGGGCCGGTCTCTTCCGTCTTTGAACAGGTGTCTGGCCGTTTGCTTGTGAGCTTCCATTGAATCTCAGGAAGAGCGAGGCAGCATAAAAAAACAACCACTTGTCCTCTGACTCAGTCGCATACCGACCAAGGCTCCACCATGGTGGCCAACAACTCCAAGTACTCGAGTACTCGCTACCACGACACCTCTTTACAAGAGTTCTTCAGCTTCGAGGAGGTCGTCCTAAAAGGTCTCGCCTCAGATGGAGGTCTGTTCCATCCTCACGACGTCCCCGATGTCGGATCCAAATACCTCGACTGGAAGGACCTCTCGTTTCCCGAACTGGCATACCAGGTAATGCGTCTGTACATTGACGAGCACGAAATCTCCAACGCCGAGCTTAAATCCATAGTCGACAGAAGCTACTCGACCTTCCGCCATCCAGACACAGTACCACTCGTCGCTCTCGACGAGAAGAAAAGTCTCTACCTCCTCGAGCTATTCCACGGCCCAACCTTCGCATTCAAAGATGTCGCGCTCCAATTCCTGGGCAATCTCTTCGAATTCTTCCTTGTGCGCAAGAACCAGAACATCAAATCCGGCGAGTCACGACACCATCTCACCGTCATCGGCGCAACGTCAGGCGACACCGGGTCCGCAGCGATCTACGGCCTCCGCGGCAAAAAGGACGTCAGCATCTTCATCATGTTCCCCGACGGCAAGGTCTCGCCCGTCCAAGAAGCCCAAATGACCACCGTCCTCGACCCTAACGTCCACTGCCTCGCCGTCCAAGGCACCTTCGACGACTGCCAGGACTACGTGAAAGCATTGTTCGCCGACCCCGAAACCAACAAGATTCACCATCTCGCCGCCGTCAACTCTATCAACTGGGCCCGCATCCTCGCCCAAATAACATACTACTTCCACGCGTACTTCCAGCTCTTGCGTCAAAACCCCTCGCAAAAAGAAATCAACTTCGTCGTCCCCACAGGAAACTTCGGCGACATTCTAGCAGGATACTACGCGACGAGAATGGGTCTTCCCGTGTCGAAACTCGTCATCGCCACCAACGAAAATGACATCCTCCACCGCTTCTGGCAGACTGGCAGCTACTCCAAGTCCGCGGCCAAGAAATCAGCGGACGAACCGCACGAGGGCATCAAGGAGGACGGCGCGCAGGCTCACGAAGACGGCGTGAAAGAAACGTACAGTCCGGCCATGGATATCCTAGTGTCTTCCAACTTCGAGCGCCTCCTTTGGCATTTGAGTCTGGAACACGAACTAGCGATGAACCCGGATCAAAAGTACGAGGCGGCCGTGCATGTCGCGGGTGGTAAGATTGCGGGCTGGTTTCAAGAATTGAAAAAGACGGGGTCGTTCACCGTCGACAAGGCTATTCTCGAGAATGCCCGAAATATCTTCGCCACGCATAGGGTGAGCAACGCCGAGACTCTGGGCGCGATCCGCGACTGTTACAAGGGCACTGCCATTGCGAAGAAGGGTTACGTGCTCGATCCACATTCGGCGATTGGTGTTGCCGCGAGTCTACGCGAGATCGAGACCACCGCGTCCACGAAAGTGCCCATGGTGTCGTTGGCGACGGCTCATCCAGCAAAATTCGCTGGCGCCGTCGAATTGGCGCTCCAGGATGAGAAGGCATTTGACTTCGCCTCGGTTCTGCCTGAGCAGTTCGTCGGGCTGAATGACCAGGAGAGGCGGCTTCTCAAGGTGTCGAGCGATGAGGGCCTATCTGGTATCCGCGACATCATTACGAAGGAGGTGGAGAAGGAGAAATCACAACGGAATGGTTCGTAAACGTGTCCTGGCGTATCTCACAGGTATTACAGTGTATAGATGTCTTCGCGCTTCGCGCTCCGAGGTTGTGGCTTTGGAAATAGCCTGGCAAAACTAAAAATAGAATTGTACCAGGCAATGATCTGGCGGCTTTGTGAATCCAAGATATCTCCATCTGTCTGTCCAAGTGTGACGGGGTGGGAAACATGGGGTGTTTTTGTCATATAGATAGATCATCCGATTCTCCAGTCATTCAGCTTGAAGGAGTCTGACTACCTATATGGATACGAAGCCGCGATGGCCTAAGAAAACTAATCAAGTGTCAGTCTCCGCCCGTTTTCATATATTCCAACGGTAGCACATCCACTAGTGCCACCATATTGAGTGATATTATACGCTTGTGAGGCATCTGAGCCAGGTCCGCATTCAGTCACCGGAAGATATTGTGCTGCCAGCTGACGCCATTTCAGCAGGCCGAAAAATGATCAAACTCCATGGCCATGCAATGTCCTGATGAATCCCATTCGTCCACGCTTCCCAGATGTGTCGTAAAGTATCATTCATGCATAAAACTTTCCTCGTACCGGAGCTTCCAACGGTTGATCACTAAAGCAGCAATGTCCCACATTGTGTCCATCATCATCTGGGCTATCAAGTTCGAACCCTGATATACCCAGATCGACGACTTTCGACGACCCAGGTACAGCACCCCAGTTGAGTGGGTGTTGCACCATCTCTTCGCGTTCGCACTCGTCGAGCTGTCCAGGCGGATGACACGCTGCGCTGATGGCCAGAGAATTGCTACCAATCAGCGGCATGCCAATTGGCAGCTTGCGCATGGCAGTGGCAAACAAGAAGACAAGCAGGCCAAACCCGACGAACAGAATAAAAAGCATGGCTATGGGCGAATATGCCACAGTGGTGATCTCGTCCTGCATCGGCACCGTTCCGTCCCTTGGGATGATTGTGATGTTGGCCAGGAAAATGCTCTGTGACACCAACCAATGCAACAGACCCGAGCCTATCAGCAAAGGGATGCCGTATTTGTACGGCAGACTGAGGAAATACGTGCTCTTCTGTTCGCCCTGCGGATCGGTAACGCGGAGAGTTTTCCGACCACGACCTGCCGTCACGCTAAGATTCGAAAGCTCGCGCGCCATGAACATGACTGTAAAGAGGCTGTTGTAGCAGATGTACAGGAACGAAAATATGGTTTGCGGCATGTTGGCGATAAGCGTGGACACTGCAATCGACGCGTTGCCATAACCGGGCAAGTTCCAGCCCATGACCAGATTGCCTGGCCTGACGGTACCCAAACCGACGGCCCAGGCATTTTGAATCGTCTTGTCACCGACAAAATTGTTGATGCCGAGTGCCAGGCACACTGCGGTTCCGGTCAACACCAATGTAAAGATCGTGAGAAGGAGGGTCCACTGTTTCCAGGTCGCCGCGTCCCCAAAGCGGTGTTGCTTAGGATCGTACCGCATAGCACCTGCCGTGTACCCTAATTTCGAGGATGCAACAACGCTGGCATGGCTCGATAGGCACATACCTTCGGTGGTCCGGTCTGGATTGCGCAAGAAAGATTGTATAGCGTCTCCCGCGTTGACCAGGGGACTTTCTCCCAGGCGAAAAGCGACGTAGGCTATGCCGATGACCTTGAGAATGTTGAAGCCCAACACCACGGCCATCATGTCGAGTGAGAAATGAAGATGACACTGTGATTGCACGGGCTCAGACAAACAGTGGTCCACTTCAAAGCCCCCTGTCGACCACTGGTTTGCCATGTTGAGGAGCTTGGGGGTGATTTTGGAGCAAGGCACAAAGCCGTGCTCGTTCTCGCAGCAAGCGTCCGTTTGTTTGACAACGTTGGGATTGTCGCAGACCCAGGCATAGGCATTATACTTCGGGGTAATGACTTCAGGAAATTCGTTGTCTTCAACCTTGAAGAGCGAGCCTTGATTAGCTGGAGGATCTTTGACCACCACAATGACGTTACGGCGGGCTTCGACAAAATCCTTCGCGTAAGCCTTGATGCAGTCCTCATTATCGAGGACATCATATTGCTTGGCATTCGATTGAATGTCCGTAACGTTCAAATCGTTGGTGTCGGGAAATGCACTCGTATTGTAAGAGGCACCATTGATGAAATCTGGTGAGGTGTATAGCACGCTATAATTGTTCGTTGCAAGCGCTGAGAAGAAGACCGAGTTGTATCTGGAATGGTCAGATCAGCCAAGTCAATAAGAGCTTCTTTGGCAACAGACATCAGATGAAGCGGGATAGAGGAGATTCCCAATAACCACCATAGAACCACTTTCTTTTTGCTCAGAGAGCCCAGATTCCGGATACTGGGGATGCCAATGTCCAACCATCTCCGCTTCGCGTGAGCTTTATCGACCTCGCGCCGACTTGGGGACGTGAGCAATTGCATGCAGTAGTTGGAACTTGCCAATAGTGTTGTCGCGATGGCGTTGAGTGCCAAATGCACCCAAGTATCTTTCTCTTCAGTTAGACTGCAGCTCCCCTCATAAACCATGTAGATGCCTTCGGACATCTTGTTGCCAGCCGCCACAATGCCTATGGTCAGACAGATGTTCGTGATCAAGACTACTACTGCGCACGTCAAAGCAATCTTGGAACTGCCTTTCCATCCTTGACTGATCCATGATTTCTTGCGTATGGAGGATGACTTGCTGGGCGATCTTAGTAGAGGGTTTGGTGTTTCACTCATAGGATCTGGAGTGTATGCGGTGCTGCCATGGAAGTCTGGGCTGAATTTGTTTGCGCTGGGTAGACTCGATCTTTGAGAACCGGCTGTGTGTGGTACCGGAGTGAGATTGAGGTTCTCGGTTGAGTCCAAAGATTGATATGGCTGTTTGAACGGGGGCCATTGCGGGATAATTCTCCTAGACCTCCAGTATTAGTTGCGCAGGCTACGACCATCAAGAGTAAGAAGCCTTACCGCTTTGGCTGGGAGTCCATGGTCGATAGGGTGGTTGTCGCATAGAGGTTCAGGCTCGTAAGGACAAGAAGCAAACAACAAGAATGTAATGAGAAGACCGAACCTACCTACGACTTCAGCAGGGTCAAACTGATGCCGATCAGTCTATTTGAGAACGGGAAGGTGCATCCAAAGGAAGGATTGAGGTTCATTTTGTGTCCAAAGTTATGATTCAGGCTGGAAGTTCCAGTGATCCCACGGGTTGGGAGAGTGAACCTAGTAGTGAAATTCAGCAGTAAGCCCGATATAGAATCTGACCGGGGGTGAGTTTTGGTAAGCATCGTCTAATAAAGTCTAGGTCGTTAGGTCCCAGGTTTGTGGCGCATGGTTTTGCATGCCACCACTCAGCTGCTGATCTCTCTTTGGGTAAATGATGCGTTGCACAATAGTGAGTCAAATACCGTGTTCGCTTAAAGGAGCTGAATTTGTTCCTCAGGCTGTTCCCAGGCTTATTTGTGAGGCTGGCTCGTTAATATGCGCTCCTACTCCCTCAAATGTCGGCCACGGAAATCCTGCATATTCCTTGAGCTCGTGTTCGACCAGCAAGGCATTGAAAACCTTTGTCTTAGGCGGGCATCGACGTGGGGGCGGTACAAGGCCACCAGCTGAAGCCAAGATGCCAGAAGCGGTGACCACGGGAAAAGCGACGGGTCCACGAAGTTGGCGCATTAAGTGAAAACCAAGACAAGGCAGATCAGGTCTCAATCCTAGGTACTGCAGAGGAAGAATTCGTCAAGCCAACAGGACTTCTCGTCGGCCGTTTGCCGAATCTTGAGATTTCCAAATCCATGCGTGATGTCAGCAGCAACGTGCCATCCTGCAGCGGGGAAGTAACCATTATTAAGTAAACATCCAAAAAGGTACCATCCGAACGAAGTGGAGAAGCATGGCACAAAAGGGAGAGAGATGGATTCGCGGAGGTGGATGACCTACAGTACTGTGGTAGGGCTACTTATAGTTATAGGGGTGTCGGGCGCCTGGAATACTGTAACTGCACAACCGACGTGCCGCCGGCACACTGTACTGTGCCTATCATTTGGATTGTGCTTCCGAGATCTCGCTCTCGAGTCGAGCCCGATCTACGGGCTTCCTTCCGAACCCAAACGGCAAACGATGAGGACGAGCCTTCCTGATGCCGATATTTGGCACATCTTTCCAGTGTAAACCACTGACCTTGAAATCTTCCACATGCTTGCGATACCTACTTTGCGCGCATTGCTGCCTCCACCGGCTAGAACGCGTAGTGCGCTTGTCAATATCATTGTTGTCGACCCCTGCGTGGGGAGTGGAGATTTGGACCAAGAGACAACGCCGGAAGGTTATCGTAAGGTCTCGATCCTGAACCTGACGCACCCTTGGTCGAGCGTAAGGTTTCCAGACTGCAGGAACGGCTGTGAGGCACAATGGAAGCGATGAACCGTCAAACCTCGAAGCGGCGAGGAACTGGTGGGCCAGGGACCAAGGTTTCGAGACAAAACACGACAAGCTTCAACAAGCTTCTTTTGCCAGCTGTCATAATTTCCCTGCAAATTCTCACGCCATACATGAGCCGATGAGCCGAACCTTCCAGCAAGCACACGTTCGCGTTCGCGGAATGAGATAACAATAACTGACATCTGGGGCTCTACCTGGTATGATCGCTCGTTCAATTGCAGGCACCTTTGGTCGTGCACTCTACCAGAGGTCGCTCCCAGCGACCCTCGACATCGACTCGCTCCATGTCAGGACTCAGGAGTTTACGAAGGCGCAAGCCACAAGCTCGGCGCAATCCTGCAGGACATGCAATAGTGAGCGCCTCGTCGTCCTTTTGGTGAATGATAGACGCTAAATCGGGCCGATCTACGAGCCACCCATACAATACGAGGCTCTTTTCGAAGACGATCTCGAAGGTGCTGCCCCATCAGGTTACTGCGGAGTGAATCTCTGCTCTGATCAACTGACCTAGAGGTTGCTTCGACAGCGGTGTATATCATGCGCTACAGGCAATCTCCCATGACTGAAGCAGATACCATTGATATGGCGCTTCTGGACCCGAAAGGTTTTGTTTGACGTCCAGAGGTGATGGACTTCTAGCCTCTATCTGTAGGAGCCTGACCACTTCGTGGCGCCTTTCCCTGACCCCTTAAACTTTTATATTTCAGTGTCCTTTCCGTTCTATTCGACGTCCGATCCACTCTCAGATTCTCTTCTACCGCGTGTGCACCGGATCGATACTCTATCATTTCACACCCAGCGCTCTTGGAGAAACATGGGGGTCCTCAAGGTGGAAGGTACCATGGCACCACTCGGTCACGGGAACTCTCACCGTACAACCCTCGCTGCTTGCTTGTTGATGGCACTATTCTTTGTCTACTGCACGAATCCAGCCCTCCTCCGCCTCCCAATTGAGGTACCTACCGCTCCGAATGATCAGCAAGCGAACAGTCTATCGCTCAACGACTCCCAATGCACCGCACTATTCCCTGATGCCTTCGAGGAAATCGAATTCGCTCTGACCAGGGGTCCGATCGATCGAAGTCTTGAGGATGTTGATGTTAGAAACGGCCACGTCCGAGCGCGCATATACAATGGCGCTGTAAGGCAGCCCCCTGGCACTCCGTTCTTCCACCCGGATGGAGTAGCTGATGATGTCTAGTTATACGTGATCGACCGCGGTCACGATGTGCGGCACCGACAATCCGCTATATTGCACCAGATCCATCGAGCAATCATCACCGCACCATCTCCCTCGGAAATCCCCAACATCGAGTTCGAGTTCTCAGCGAACGACCATCCCAGCGCTGACGTGTGGTCATTGGCGCGGTCTGATGCCATCGAAGAATTCCAGAACATGTGGCTGATGCCAGACTCTGACTTTTGGAGCGGGCCGGAACCGCATATCGGCTCGCTCGACGAGATCCACGAGCGCATCATCAAGACCGAGGGTAGCATGACCTGGGCAGAGAAGAACAGCAAAGCTCTATGGAGGGGCAGTGTTGAAGGGGACAAAGTTCTCGGGGCCCAACTGATTAACGTTGCCGAAGATCAGGACTGGAGCGACGTGGAGCAGCTCAAATGCGACAGCGACGCCTTGAACATGGAGGAAATCTGCCAATATAAATACCTAATCTACACCGAGGACGTCGCGTACCCTAGCCGGCTTCGAAACTACCAGATGTGTCGCAGTGTCATCATCAGCCCCGAGCTGAAGTGGCAACAAACCACTTCATCGCTCATCAGTTCGAGTGGACCAGACCAGAACATGGTCATCGTGAAGGAAGACTGGTCCGATCTGGCACGAACCATAGAGCGACTTGAGGCCAATCCCGACCACGCCGAACGCATAGCGAACAATACTGCCCGGACATTTAGAGATTGGTACCTGAGACCCGGCGTCGAAACATGCTATTGGAGAAAATTGTTCAGAGCGTGGGCGGAAGTCACGGACTCGGTAGGGGAATTAGCTCCCGATCAACGGGGAACAAGATTTGAGAGCTTTGTTCTCAATCACAAAAAATTGTCCTGATAGCAGACGGCAAGAGCAAATCTTGGTTTGTCATTGACAATTTGTGGGTTCATCATGCGTTCGTCATGGTCAAAGAAGCAAATATCATGCTCATGGTGCAGTTGCGGCAACCCCTGCAGATACAGTGGGAATGTACAATTTATGGACCAAGGCAGACTTGATGAACTCCATCGCTATGCACATTTGATCGTTCTAATACAACCCCCCTTCATATGCTATGGTATATCTCGTTTGGTGTCATGAGTGTGGCGCAACACTAATTGAAGGTGTGGCCCCGTTAAAGACGACAAATTGTGACCGGAGAAAGACGTCGCCATAAATGGAGAACTCCAGACCTTGGTTGGATTGGAGGCCGCCGAAGCAGAATTGTTGGCCAGTTTGCGAGTCCGAACCCACACTGGCAAAGTTCATGTTGGCACCACTGACCGTGGCGAGATTGTCTCCAATCGCAACTTGAACATCTGGCAGGTCGGCATTGCAAGGAAAGATGACTCCTCCAGCTTCATCATTGACCTGCGCTCCTTGAACGTTGTCCCAATATGCCACAACCAACTCGTCCGCCACCAACATGAGAGATGTACCAGTGTCAATGATAGCTGAGCCGCCAGCCAGGTTGACGGTCTGGCCTGACACAACGGCCGAAGTCGAGGCAACCTGCCAAAAGCCATTGCTCGAGTCAACTGCAGCAGTCTGGAGTGAACCAGTGAACAAGCTGGTGTCCACTTGTCCAAACTCGTAGGAGCCAGCAGAGTCGGACTTGAGGTCTGCCGTGAACAATGGCTGCGTCAAGTCTGCCATGACGTTGTCAAAGAAGGTCTTTTGTGGAGTCGGTTTGATGGTGTTGAGCTGGCTGAAAGCCAAACCAACCAGACCGTTGGAAGCGGTATTGGTGACGAAGCTGCTGGAGACGTCGGTGGGAAGACCAATAGCCTGAGCATCCACTGTTGCACCTCCAATATCGACCGTATCAACGCCGACTGGGCCTGAGGCAAATGAACCGTCACCATAGCTGATGTTGAATGTGCTGCCAGTAAGTGCTTTGGAAGCGGTCGACTTGGTGGGATCGTATATAGTGTGCCCTGTCTGGTCGGCTGCGGCGAGATTGGTGTTGAAGACCCACCTGGGCAAATTGTTAGCTAGATGCAATGAAGGGTCGAGGATAGGGTTTGCCCTACATATCTGATGAACCGGTGTCAAAGTCCATGACCAGGGTCTGACCGCCCACAGTCACGGGAGACAGAAATTCTGAGTCGCCTTGAGAAGGGTTTGCGACGGTGACGCCGTCCTCGTCGGTAGCAGCAACAGAAGCATTGGTTGCAGCCTGGAGCTTGGAAGATATTGCGCTGTTCGGCTGAAATGTGATGTCGTCGAAGCCGAATTTGAACAAGGCTTTTCGGTAAGCGACTTTGCCGTTGGGCACGTAGTTGGCTTGTCGTACTCTCGGGATCTTGAAGGAGCGTTTCTGCTTTTGCCTGATGGGTCCGGCCAAAGCTGTCGTAAGGAAAAGGACGGACAAGAACAATAATTGAAGGCGGAGCATCTTGATTAAGGATCGTGGTCGAGGTTGTGGATGATAGAGAACGATATAACAACCGAAGACTTTGCACAGCAAAGCTGATGGACACAGAAAGAGGCAAAAATGATAAAGAAGGACCTGCCTCCGATGTGCAAAGAAGAGATTGACTATGCAAAAAGAAGAAGAACAAGGCTCGCAGGCCAACAAGGATAGAGGAGGTGAAGAACAGGACTGAAGGAAAACATTTTAACAAGAGCAGTATACACAGCAGCAAGGCAGGTTTTGTCTGTACGGCCTTGTCTCGAAGTCTCAAGCGGGGCACAAGGCCACGCCAGCAGGAGGTGGAATCTGCACGTCTCAGGAACAAAAGCGAAAGCAGTCAACAAGTTATCAGTGGCGTGCGATCAAGGTCTGGAGGCGCGATGATGGACCTTGGGTTTCGGAATGGGATCTCTCCACAACTCTCAAGGGGGACGAGATGTCGATTGTGAGGGAGCCAACCAAGGCTCGAGAAGGACGAGCATGGACTGCGTTTGTAACGACGAGGCTGTTCAAATGTGGAGGCCTTCCCAGGGCCTGGGCAAGAAAGTGAAGGGCCATCATGCGGGAAGCCTATTCATGTTTCTTTGGTTGATTTGGTGAGAAGTGCGGAAAGAAAGATGAAAGGGGGTGAAAGAATGGAAAAAGTGAAACTCAGGGGAGGAAGTATGGATAAGTACGGTGGTTTCAAAATGCAGGAGACGTCAATGCACGTTTCGCCTTTATTCACTCCACCTTCCATCCCCGTGACCCAACTTTAGCCAAAACACCCTCACAGTACTACTAGGTATGTAGTACCTGTTAGATCACCATCCGTATCACCTCAATGGGGTTGTACGCCCTGACTACCAGTCCTAAATGACGCTCAAATTCCCCATATGTCCAAGATTTATCTGGACATCTCGTAGAAACGATAACCTCAAGCCTGACGCATCGGCTATCACGGCTCGTCAACGTTCACTTCATACACGCTGTCATGCGGCTCCATTGCGACCGTGCACAGAACGTCCCCAGCCTCACATGCCATCCTGCGAGCCTCATCCTCAATCGGCTGCTCTATGTCGTGTGAGAGTACTTGGGGGAGGCCGCCAACACGTCGTTTATAAGAGTAAGTTTTTGGGGCTGCCAAATGCAGGCGAAGCAAGCACGCCGCGTAACCACTGCAATGTCTCGTTGGTGGATACTGGATTGGCAGATCTGTCACAGGTCGGGAGTGGTCTTGAGCGCGTGCAACCTGCCCCTCATCCTCGGGTGATAGGCAGGCAAGAAAGCAGAAGCATGTTCACGCCTCAGATCGGTCCATCAGGCAGTACTTCGTCGGGATCCTCTCCAATGAGCTTGCCCACCGACCTTACAACCTGTCGCAATGCTTTGCAAGCTGGGCTGTCGGGAAAACTGTCCATGAAGCTCTCGCCAAAATCACACGCCATGCCTATCCGAGGATCCAATGGGACTGATCCCAGGAAAGGAATGCCCATATCCTGGCATAGCTTCTGCCCTCCGCCCGTTGTCGCTCGAAATATCTGAGACTCGTGAGTGCACTTGGGACAGACGAACCCGGACATGTTCTCAACTAAGCCCAATACCCGGATGCCGGCCTTATGGCAAAAGTCAATCTCTTTCCTCACATCCAGCAGTGAAACTTCCTGTGGTGTGGTTACAACCACGGCTCCGTCCACGCCAGACTCTTTCAAAAAGGAATTCACAGATAAATGCTCATCAGACGTCCCGGGTGGCGTGTCCACGATCAGGTAGTCCAATTCGCCCCATTCGACGTCCTTTAAAAATTGTTTTATCAAACCGTTCTTCTTTGGGCCTCGCCAGATGACGGCATCGTCTCGGTTGGGTAGCATGAACTGGACGCTCATCACGCCTAGATTGTCCGTCACCCAGACTGGACTCCAGCCGGCGTTGCTGACGTGTATCGTTTCGCTTTCGACGCCCATCATTTTAGGTATGGATGGTCCGCAAATGTCGGTGTCCATGATTCCCACAGTAGAGTCGGGGTTGGCTGCGAAGGCATGCGATAACAGGGACGAGAAGGTTGATTTGCCCACTCCTCCTTTCCCCGATAGCACCAGTATCTTGTGTCTTATGCCTGCCAGTCGTTCGGTTATGAGAGGAATGTCCGGATCAGGCCCTTTGGGCGCAGAGGCACATATTGCTTGGTTGGGGCAGCCATCGCAGGCATCGCCTTTGCCCGCTTGTTCTGATTCGGGACCAGGGCAGTGCTCTTGTACAACAGTTAGCCACAACGTGCGCAGGATAGACAGGCGTGACTACGAACCTGGCTCGGGCGCAACTAGATCTGGTTTCGACTTCAGAGGAGCCTCGAGAGCGTCACTCAGAGGCTCTTGAAACGAGGGCGCCATATAGAATGTGCACGACAGGTTGTTTATTCAGCGGTCAAGGATCTTGTTTGAGTGTAGAACATTGCTCTTTCGTGTGACCTGCAGGGTGGTTGCGTGGTTCTGGAAAGCGGCGAAAACGGATTGGTAATGGTGAAAAGAGGAAATGATTGGCTTGATCCGAGGACAATCATCAATCATGAAAATACGAGGCTACGCACATGAGCTCGTGACATGTGTCGCTCAGCCTCGTCGACCCCTCCTTGTAGAAAACAATGGCGTATCTCATGTTCTTTCTCTGCCCTTTCAACAATACCCAGTCAATCCTCTTCTTGGTATGAAATTATCGTGCTGGCTGGTCTACACCAATGTCCACGATCCCCGCTCATAACAGTGGCGTCATCTCTGCCAGCTTTACTGGTTTCCCTGCGCATCACGTGGTTTTCATCCCACCAAAACAATACTCCATTCACAGCTGTTCTGTTGACTATTGGCTCTTTTCATTTTTCCGAAGCTACGTCTTCTCTTCACTTCCTTTCCACTTTACTGCCTTCCCATGTTCTGGGAATCTCCTTCCACTATAAACATATTTATGTGACATGGAAGAGACTCCGTCCCGTGGAAAATTGTTTTTGTTTTTGTTTCCTCCTCGAACCCACCTAGGCTGGGCGTCAGCAGCAACATACACGTTCCCTTGATACGTTTCCATCACTTAGCAAAATAAAATGGCTGAAGAACCCAGCAAGATGCCCACTTCGCAGTCAGCAGCCGATGGTCTCCGTCAGAGAAATGCTCCCATACGCGCCAACACCTCGGAGGAGGCCAGACAGGCTGTTTTAGACTTGAATGCCGCCGAAGAGAACTCTGACAAGCCGGAGAAGGACAGGAAGACATTTGGCCGTACTCCAGATGGTACCGGCACGTCTCAACCTCTGTCATTTCTCATCGAGTGAGTTATACTAACATCTCGCAGTTTTTACTGTGCCGTTCACACATGACATGGTCTCGCAATTGTTGTCGCCCTCGGAACCCAAGAACCTTGGCGATATCCTTGTCTTGCTCATTCTTGCACTGCATATTCTGCTAGTCTGGGCCTTGCCTCCGGGCTACCGAGAACCGACAATTGGAGCCATCTTCCTTATATGGAGGGCAGGTTACAACATTGGCATCGGCTACCTTCTGCACATGCAGTCTCATCATAAGATGCTTGTGAGGTGGGCACGCAGACTAAAACTGTTCCCCAGTGCTTCCAATGGCCAGAATCCGCATCCCACAGTGCGTGCCTTTATCAAGCGCGAGCTCGAGACCAAGATACCCAAGGATTACGACTTCGACGCTGCTCCCATTGAATACAACACCTGGTTGGTGTTTCGGCGCATAGTCGACCTCATTTTGATGTGTGACTTCAGTTCCTACATGCTCTTTGCCATATCTTGTGGCCACCGACCCGTTGGAGAATACATGTTCATGACCGCTTTTCGCTGGGTTGTTGGCCTTTCACTCTTTGCCTTCAATCTGTGGGTCAAGCTGGACGCTCATCGAGTTGTCAAAGACTTTGCCTGGTATTGGGGCGACTTTTTCTTCCTCATCGATCAAGAGTTGACCTTCGATGGAGTTTTTGAGATGGCACCCCACCCTATGTATTCGATAGGTTATGTCGGCTATTATGGCATCTCCCTGATGGCCGCCAGTTACAAAGTACTCTTCATCTCCATCATCGCCCACGCTGCTCAATTCGCGTTTTTGGTTCTGGTCGAAAGTCCGCATATCGAACGTACCTACAGCTCTCCGCCTCCACGAAGGTCAATCAACGAACTGCCGCTCGCAGCACATGCCGAAAAGGCCCTCTCTGAAACGACTACCACCGCTGATATTTGGCCGCACCCTGCCCACGCGCAACCGTCCCAAACGCACAATCTTCTGGGCCTCAATAACATCGACCTCTATCGAACTACCGACTGGGCTGTACTCGTCTTGCAGGTCTACATATTCTCGTTGACGGTGCTGACGCCGAACACAAGTTTCTACCAAGCATTTTTCGTGATTAATGCACTCATTTGGCGACTTTGGTTTTCGGCTGGTATCGGCTACATGCTTAATCGGCAATCGGCCAAGAAGAAGTGGACCAGACATTTCTTGAAATATGGCGAGAGCACTGGAGAGGCTTGGAGGCAGTGGAAAGGGGTATATCACCTTAGCATGATCCTCTGCTACGCTTGGTTTGCAGCAGCAGCCTGGAAAATGTACACTTTGCCAGCGGACTGGAATTACGGGCTCGCTCTTCTGAGGCACGTCATTGGGTTCGGTCTTATTGCCCTCCAAGTCTGGGTCTCCTTCAGCATCTACGACCAGCTCGGCGAGTTTGGGTGGTTCTTTGGAGATTTCTTCTTCGACCATTCTCCAAAGCTGACCTATGGTGGCATCTACCGCTTCTTGAACAATCCGGAACGCGTACTTGGCTTGGCTGGAGTCTGGGGTGTGGCTCTGATCACTTGCAGCAGAGCAATCTTCTGTCTTGCACTCCTCAGTCATACCTTGAGTTTGGCGTTCATCCATCTTGTCGAGCGTCCGCATATGCAAAAGCTCTATGGCCGGAGTCTCAGACAGGACGCCGGATTGGTTCGAAGCTTACGCAGATCGCTCCCACCGCCATTACGACAATGGCAAGACGGAATGGACAAGATGCTGACCGAGTCATTCGATTATCTCGAAGACTTCTTTGATGACGTGAGTCCAAAGCTGGCTGCCGGCGTAACCAGCATCGTTCAGGACACCAAAAATCTCATTCCGAGAACCCCGAGTCGCATGTCCTTTAGCAGATTCGAACCCGAGCTGGCTCGTCTGAACCCGAAGGATTATAAGCTTGAAATCGAAGGCACACCAGCGTCACCTACGGCGGACTCGCAACGGTTAAGCGAGAGAGAGTCTCAAGCAGGAACGAGGCCAGCTGAAGCGACGAATGGCCACAAAGCCCTGGTGTTCGAGTACGGTGCTCCCGTCAAAGTCAAATGGACTGCTCCACTCAATCACGGAAAGCAAGACTGGGTTGGTCTGTACATGGTCACCGACAACGCCCATCGCGACATCACAAAGTTGTCATCGGCAGGACGATGGGTTGCCACCAACCCAGGAGAGTTCAACCTCCTGGATTCTGAGGTTGGCCTCATCTCGAGCGACGTAAAAAAGACCATCAAAGATGGGGATGGTGTCGAAAAAGAATACGTGGCTGGCGAAATGGTCTTCTCCGGCGATAAATTATTCTGGACTCAAGGCACATTCGAATTTAGGTACCATCACAATGGCAACCACAACGTGATGGCGATATCTCTGCCGTTTGAGATTCGCATTCCGCGTTTCAGTGAGGACGAGCTAGAGGGTCCTGAGGGTGACAATCTCGGTACGGCATCGCTACAGAACGACACGATGATTCGACACTCGATCGAGAAGACACTGTTACCTCTCGTGCAGAACTGTTTCGACCGGGATCCGAACATTGCCCCTAGCACACCCTCAGAGGCTTTCGGGAGTCTGGTCGAACGGGATGGAAAATATGCTAAGCGAGTTGTTTACGCTATCCATCAAATGTTTGGAATCGAGTTTGCGCCGCAGGTGGTCAAGGCAGATGGCAAGGTCGAGAACCTGGCGTGGCGGATATGGGAAGCGAAAAAAGTACTGGCCCCGTTTAGTATGTCGAGGTCAAGGGGAACGAGCACGCCCGTTGAGGAGAGCATATAGTGCTCGTGAGGAGAGAGTGGATGGGTCTATGATGAACACAAAAGCATTTCTATGAGCACAAAGAGCATTCATGGCAGATTTGATTGAAGGCGTCCAAGCGACCATAAAAGATCACGCAAAGACAGACAAAATGGCTGCAGCAGATACACAGGCCTCGAAATAACAATATTAATGAGGCCACGAACTCCGAGGCCTTGTTGTGTGTCTATGGAGTAATCAAAACAGATCCGAGCCACCATTTTGTCTAGTAATGGTCTATTTCTTGAAAACAATTTCAGACAGCCTGTCCCAAACTCCAGCAACCTTTTTGTGAGGTCTCAATAAAAGATGGACCTCGTTCTATGATGAGGCAGCATGTCGTCGACCTCGCCACGCGCCTCCAGCTCTTTACATGTATCGTACAGGAAGAAATCTATAAGCACGGCATTGAGTTTGGCTTTGGCCTCGGGGTGTTGACGGATGATTTCTCGCCGGATCAACTCGACGCACCAGATACTGCAGCCGCGGATCTCGATTTCCATGTCCTCTCCGGGTTTGAGGGGCTGGAGCCGAGCGATCCGCGTTTCTAGTCTAGGCGAGTACCACAGACAGTGCAACCCTTGGAGCATCTGGGGGATGCGGTAGTCGGCGAACATGGTCAAACTTCCAATGTCATCGAAGGTGCCGTAGGATGTTCCGTTGAAGCAGGCCCACAGGTCGGCGACGAGGATTTGGGCGCGCTTGTATAGGTGGACCTTTCGATCGTGGAATGTCGCGGTGTCGCGGAAGTTGGGGAAGTGCTCGACCAGGAGGTTGACTAGGGTTGCAGCGGAGTGGTTTGCCTGGCTGATGATGTTGACTGGACGGCTGGAGAAGTGTGTGTATAGGACTTTGGCGGCCTCCCTCAGGATGGAGATCCTCTCGGTGAGTAAGGGGATGGGTTCGGCTGTGGCGGAGCGGAAGATGTGGGAGATGAGATCGTCTGGACAGACGGACTGGTCGAGCCAGAAGGATGGTGTTGTTATGGGGTGGCCTAGCCAGAGTGTGAGTATACTGGTCTCAAAGGGTCAAGTTCAACGTCAAGCCCAGCCTTGCCAGGGAGCCATCGGACGGACTTGCAAGAGAAGAGAGTATGTTGGGGGAGGCACGCGACCACAGGCTCGCGAGTTGCTTACCTTCGTCTAGAGCTCGCTGCAGGGCTGCCACCAGTGACCAATACCCCGTCCACGTCTTGCCACGGTAGTCAACGGCGAACCGCTCTGAAGGTGGTAGTTCCGACCAGAAGGAGAAATTGAGCAGGTTCATGGTGAAGATGAAGTTGACGGTGGCCTCGTCTTTAGATTTGGGGTGTAATTCGTGCGTCGACCACGTTTCGGTTGAGTAGTGCTTTTTCTGCATAAGGCGCCATATCGTCTCGGCAGCATTCTTGGTGCCCGAATGCGATATCGAGACGTCGATTGCATTGTCGCATATGTACTCTGCTGACTTTAGAACGCCTGTGTCTGGAACTGTGGTCGACGAGCCTGTCGCCAGACCCAGAGATTGGCGCAGCAGTGCCACAAGGTCCGGGTCGGCTTCATCGTCGGACATGCCTCCCCTTGCCTTTCTCTGACTGGAGACGAGGACGTGTCGTTAATGGATATGAGGTCCGTAAGTAAGTCTTAAGATATTGATTTTTTTGTATCGCGGGAGAAACATCCCCCTGGTCCTGTTTGCGCAGATCATGTGATGCGGGCTTATGCAAGGCACCATGGGGCATTGGACGCCCCCGTAGGTCAGTTTATCACTACCCCTGCCCTGGATCTTTGTGCCCACAAGCCGGATCGCCGCCCATTATTACGTCGCTTCCTGGGGGCGTTTGCCGGGAAAGTCACGTAGGATTCACTGCGTAAGGTCGTTGAATTGCTGCAGGGTCTCCCTAACTTAGTGCACCCTCCATCGCTAAGTGACATCTCAGCCGGATAAACTGACGATAGTCTGGTCGTCAAAGTCAAACCACCGTTGATCTCTACTTTTACTTTACTCTCACCTGTTGACGATCCCAAGCCTCACCACCCTCAGGGTGCGCTTTCTTCTTTTCCTTCTTCACTATCACTTCTCCTCTCCGTGTCTCTTCTGGCTCAACCATTCCTTACACCACTTGTTCCGGATCGATGATGTGTCCCGTCTGTCCACATTGAATCCTATCAACTCTCCCCCATCGACCAATAGCGCCAACATTGCACAATGGCGCGCGACAAGTTTGCAAGGCAGTCTCTGGGTGCTGCGCATCGGTTGGTCAAGGAGGTGAGAGTCTTGCGAGATTCTTGTTCGAACATTGACTAAGTAACCCACTATAGTCCCGAGTTCTTCTCGTCGGCGCAGGAGGCATTGGCTGCGAGCTCTTGAAGAATCTCGTCCTTACAGGTTTCGGCGAGATCCACGTCATAGATCTCGATACCATCGACCTCAGTAATCTAAACCGTCAGTTCCTCTTTCGGCATGAACACATTAAGAAACCCAAAGCCCTGGTCGCAAAAGAGGTGGCTCAAAAGTTCAATCCCAACGTCAAATTGGTCGCATATCACGCAAATATCAAGGACAAGCAGTTCAACCTAGAATGGTTCTCGAGCTTCAACCTCGTATTCAATGCGCTGGACAATATGGAGGCGAGACGCCATGTCAACAAGATGTGTCTGGCTGTCGATATACCGCTTATTGAGTCCGGCACTACAGGTTTTAAAGGTCAAGTGCAAGTGATAAAGAAGGGCACAACGGCATGCTACGACTGTACACCCAAGACGATACCAATCTCATATCCTGTCTGCACCATTCGCAGTACTCCGAGCCAACCTATCCATTGTATCGTTTGGGCCAAAAGTTACCTGCTACCAGAATTATTCGGCGTGGGCGAGGACGAAACCCCAGATCTGGATCAGACCGAAGATTCGGAAAATGCTGCAGAGATCGAGAAACTAAAACAGGAGGCGCAAGCACTAAAAAAGATCAGAGAGTCTATGGGATCGGATGACTTTGCGAAATTGGTTTTTGACAAGGTCTTCAAAGAGGATATCGAAAGATTGGCAAAGATGGAGGACATGTGGAAAGACAAGAAACCGCCGATGCCTTTATCATACGATACCCTGAAACAAGAATCCTCAGCCTTCGACGACTCGGTTCTCTTAGCTGGTCAGCGCGTATGGTCAACCTCAGAAAATTTCTTCGTGTTCACAGACAGTCTGGCTCGGTTTGCACGAAGACTGGCAGAAGAACAAGCAGCTGCTCTGAAGGCTGGCCAACCACCACCTACGATATCATTTGACAAAGACGATGACGATACGATGGACTTGGTCGCTGCAGCAGGCAATCTTCGCTCCATAATCTTCGGGATCGAGCCCAAGTCAAAATTCGACATCAAGCAGATGGCAGGCAATATCATTCCCGCGATCGCAACGACGAACGCCATGGTCGCAGGATTATGTGTCATGCAATCTTTCAAAGTATTGAAGGGTGAATATGCTCGCACAAAATGGCTGTGGCTGTGGAATGGAGCTTTGAGTACTGATCGGCTCGAAGCTCCAAACCCCGAATGTGCTGTCTGCAGTGTGGCCATGGCTAGAGTGCACGTCGATATTGAAAAAGCTACACTGAACGACCTGGTTCAGGATATACTCCGGACAAAGCTAGGGTACGGGGAGGAAATAACAGTCTTGAGTGAGGCTGGTCTGGTCTACGATCCCGATCTTGAAGACAATCTCGACCAGAAGTTGACAGACCTGAACATCGGGGATGCCAACTTCCTCGTGGTCAAAGATGAAGATGATGACAACCCGAGGGTTGATTTGCAATTGGCAATCGAGGCAAAGAAGCCGTCAGACGAGTCTAAATCAGTTGAATTGGTAGAGAAGGACGCTGAGACGTTCGAAATACCGCGGAGGCCAAAGAAGGCAGCTGTTACGGACGGAGTCGAAGCTGACGACGAGGATGGCCTCGAGGTTACGAATGGCGTTTCAGTGCCAGCTCAATCCACAGGCAAGCGGAAACGGGCCCTTGATGACGAAGATGCGACAAATAATACCCCGGCAAAGAAGCTGCAAGGACCTATGGCCGCTGAAGTCGCGAAGAATTCAGAAATACATGCTATTGTGATAGATGAGGACGATGGGACCCTTCTCATTGCGGACGACGATTAGCGGCCCAGCAAGAATCAGCTGGAACAACCCAATTGGCAGGTAATCATGAAGCAAAACTGCTGTACGGTTGTCGCAAGAGCTTGGATACAAGCGTCGAGCAACACATGGGCGGCACGGCCCTCCGTTTTCCACAGAGAATGAGGAAGTAAACCTTTGGATTGCCCAGATACCTGGCATTCGTCCAAGACATGGGTGGCTACTTGACATGAAATGAGCTGGACATGACATCTAAGAAGCAAGTCGTGACGGAGCTAGTAGTGAGCATGTACAATTACGAAGATCAAGCCGGAGATCATGCAAGGTCTGACGATTTGAGAGATATCTCTGAGGAGCAGAGAGGGAATGATACCTTGCTCCATGGTACTACGCAATACCAGATCCTGGAAAACTTGCTAATCCCTCGATGTCGTACCTCGAGCAGTTATGGTGCTATTTCTTGTGGTATTGAGGCACCAGACTCGACATCCACCCGTTACACTATACAAGAAAAATTGTTGACCAGAAGCACTCCTTTCGTGCAGCCATCTCAAGGATTTCCCCATGCATCAATCCGAACACGAAACATTCACCAACAATCATGTACCGGCGATTACCCTCCCCTCTCCTTCGAATAACTAGCGGAGTGTTGCTGCCACCCACGATGTAGACAGTGTCTCCGGTCTGGGACCGAGCTGGTGCAAGGCCCATGTACCCATTTCTTAGCATGAAAAAGCGTTTGAATATAGATCGTCTGCGGACCGTAGGGTCTGCGATACCACCTATCTTTCTAATCCAGAAGTCGTGGAACTCTTTCTTGTCCCCATTAACATCGGGAAATCGTTCCTTATTCTCCCATTGGTCAAGGTGTATAGTACGGACGAATTGCTCCAGGTGTTTTCTTTTTGGGCCAGTACCATTTTTCTGGAGGCTCTTCTTCATGATTTCAGCCCATGATTGAAAGGTGTTACACGGATCGGAATTTGTTAGTCCGTCGTCCAGATCACCCACGTCGTCGACATCGTCAACGAAGAAACCCCACACTTTCATGACTCGATTGCTCTCCAGGAATTCGGGAGGTGCAAGTTTATTGCCGCCGGCCCGGAACGCCACCTCTTGAGATAGACTGCCTTCCTCGTTCCGACTCCAGTCGGGTGCCCACGAGGGCAAGCGTTCTTCCAGTTCATGTCCACTGATTTCAATGAAAGTTGGCCAAGAGCGCTCCACGATTATCCCCATCATCGAAGCCATGATATACACTTCTTGCTTGGTGCTCGACTTTGCGTAATTCGGGGTGATATTGTACTTTGCTCTTGCTTCACGACTGAGAAGTCCAAGTATCGAATATATCTTATCTCGTGGATCAGAAGCACGTCTTCGTCGAGCCATAGACAGACATTGTATGAGTTCGCGAGGCTTGGACTCCCTCCTCATCATAGCGGTCAGGTCAAAATCGATAAACTTTGGGCGTACTGGTCCCCAATGAAGTTGCACCATGGCTCCCCAATATGCGTGTGATAGCATCACGAAGTCATCAAACAGGATTTGTCGAGATCCACAATGAACCTCCAGGAGACTGGATACCACCGCCTCCTGGAATGTCCAAGCCCGCGTCCACCATGGACGCTCTAAAAGATCCGCAATACCATTCCAAGCATCTCTTTTAGACTGGTCATTTTCACTGTTCCGCACCCAATTGCATACTTCCATTAGACTGTCATCCGCACGTATGTTTCGGGCCGTCTCTGCCGTCTGCTGTGATATGGTTTTCCTCCAAAGTCTTTCAGACTCCAGGAAATCCGCGAGATCGTCTGGGAAGAGTTTCAGTCGCTTGCGCTCGGATTGAAGGTGTTGGTTGTTGCAAGGGTCAAATTTCCTGATAATTCTATGCAAAGGCTCTCGATTTGTAGCGAGGAAATCATCGATAAGATCAAAAGCAGCATTTGTATTTTCAACAGCTTCTCCTAGCCATATTAGAGTACTCTGTGCTCTTTCATAGATGTCTTTCATCAGCAGAACCTGCGTGTCTCGCTCAAGAATATCGGTTTGATTGATGCAAATTTGGTCGAGCCAAAGCACTCTTGACTAATTTTCGGATCTGAAATTAACCAAAGCAGTGTGCAGATTGCGGAATATGTTAAAGGAATGGCCATCTAAGAAGATGGTAACGCAATCCTTGGGATCTCCGGCATAGTAAGAGAGGGCCTCGTAGTCGCCTTTGAAACCAATTCGTGAGATGTCGATGGACACGTGAGGTTGGAGTTTGCATGACACGGGCATTGTAGACGTTCCGGGAAGAAGGCATACCAGTCTAATTTCATTGCTGTCAGGATCGAGCGGTCTGTAAACCTTACTGTAGGGGAAGTTCTCATTTCGGGGAGAAAACCAATTGTCGCACTCTTCAAGTTGTTCATCAACAGGAGTCATCTGCGGAATGTTATCTGGCATCGTGGTTTGCATACGATGAAGCGTTTGAGTATTATGACCTTGATGTTCGACTTTGCTGTACTGAGTAATTAGTGTAAGAATTCATCAAAGGATACATCATCTTGCAGCTTCCTCCGGCCTCAAGACCTGAAACGAGCAGTGATAAGCGTGGCCGTCAACTACGTAAGTCGTTGATGAGGGCTTCGCTGGCATCTTCACAGTCTGAACAAAGAGCACTACCCGCTGCTTTAATTTGACGCGACAAAACGCGTTCTGCCGCTTTTCCCCCAATATTTTCATCTACCTCTACTTCTCTCCTCACTGCAGCAATATTTCTCTCCTCACTGCAGCAATATTTCTCTCCTTGTGTGCGCGAAGACCCTAAAGTCAACCAAGATTTCTGGTAGGATTTGCCAGCTTCCTTGATCGGTCTGCAGCACCATGGCGGCAGTCAATGGAACTCCATCTCCCTTCGTGACACTGGTTTCTTCCGATGGCTTCGAATTTCATGTCCGCCGTTCAGCAGCTTGCGTATCTGCCACCATACGCCGCATGCTGGACATGCAGAGTAGGCCAGGCTCTGTCTTCGCTGACCAGGGACACGACTAACCCATCGGTAACAGATAACTTTAGCGAAGCTCAGACCGGCGTTTGTCATCTCGAGAACATCAATGGCATCGTGCTAGAAAAGGTGGTTGAATATTTTTACTACAACGAGAAACACCGCAATAGTGAGGGCGTGCCTGATATGGATATCCCGTCTGAGCTCTGCTTGGAACTGCTCATGGCGGCCGATTACTTGATTACCTGAGCGGCAATGCCACATCAAGAACGACTGGATTTTCAGGATTGAGTCCAATGTCATTGACCTCACACAATTGGGAGTAGAGTCTTTCGGAAGCTGAGACAAGGTCGAGCACAATCAGACCCTCACACGCTTCGGACACTGGCGGTCACGACTCTAGCCAGAGCAGACCTCCGCACTGGCGGAAGGCGGTCTTTGCTGATGAGCTTGGTCCTCAATGCTGGGAAGAATTGCACCTCGCAAGGGCTTGCCTGGAAACACCAAATTTCAATGATCCATGGGTATCACACCAAGTCATTAGTGGTGGACAGAAAGAGACGGCAAGCCCGACCTCCATCGACATGTCACCAGCACTTCGGGAAAGAGATGTCTACGTCACTCCCACCTGCACGTCGGTGAGGCCATGATATGCTGGAGTGCGGTGATCTACTTCAAATGCCGGCAAAGCATCCAGCTAAGCATACTGCCCTGCCGCAATAGCTCGAGCTCGTCAATGGCCACAAGCTGTATGTTCAGCCTAGTAACCAACCATACTTCCAAAATCCCCTTCCCTCTCTCAAAAATATTCCAACCCATCTCAAGCATATACGCGACCCGAGCTCTCCACAGGCCGACGTCTATAGAAGATGGAAGATCAGCCCCAAACTCCCTAGATCATCAGGCAGTCCGCCTGGCCTTTCTCCATGCTGAGAAGCGGACGTTCTTTCAAGGGGAGACAGATCATATCTACTCCTTTTCATAAATTGTATTTAACACACATCTTAAATGTGACCTCCGCGTCTTGACGCGTGCTATATCATAGCGTAAAAGATGTACTGTATGCCATGCGCAAGTTGAAACGGCCGTTTCCGTCCTCAACAATGCTCTCCTATCTATATGGGGTATCAATTCTATCGTATCCTCGTCTTCGCCTTGTCTTCCATACTAGCTCGTCAACTCATAGACGTTGTAAGTGCTTGCCGATGAACATGCCACCGGACGCGTTTTATCTGGCCTTCGTCTGGCCCTGATTCCTTCCCTGTCCCTGTCTCGCACCACCACGTCCGCCTCCTCCTCCTCCACCTCCACGTCCTTTACCCTTCGATCCACCCCTGCTCTTCTCCTCATACAATTTCTCCGCACCAAAACAAGCGTCGCTCAGCCTGAGATAGCTTACAACGCCCATATCCACGATCGCGAGAAGAATGTTTCTCCGCCCATGCTTGATCCGTGCTTCAAGCCGACCTGCTTTGTCTTTCGAAAGCGAGTCTTCGGGCTGTGAATCGAGCAGCTGCCCGATCTGCGAGAGAGTGGGTAGGGAAGTCGTGCGCGCATCCACGACTACGATGCGGTAATCTGGCGGCGGAGGGGCGGTTTTGCGGTATGCGTGTGCGTTGACGGGTTTCCAGACGTGAAAGTGAATGCGGAAAGGCGGTTGTGGAGGTCCGGTTCGTGAGGGAGGAGAAGTAGAGGTTGATGTGCTGGAAGGGTCGTGATATGGTATCAATGCCAGGGAGCGGAACATGTCGGCGTAATTTCTGTACAGGCCGGGTGCCACGAGTGGGCCGAAGGCCGGACATGGTTGTTCGCGGCGTGGTTGGAAGAGCCAGGAAACGAGTCTGTGTATGATGGCTGCTGCTGAGGATAACGGTTGAGACGCGGTAGATGTTGATGACATGGTGGGTGTTGTCGTGAGGATTTGCGACTGGTCTGGGTCTGGGTGAGTGCCTCCGTTTGCTTGAGGAGGGTCGATATCGTGCCATGTCGGCGCTCGTTGGACGACATAGCCTGCTCTTTTCAGTGCTGCGTAGACACTGTACCGCTCTAATGTCAGGCCGTCTTTGCCTATGAAGCTGGCATACGCGCCTTGTAGACTCATCGGCAGTTCGCCGAGCTTCAAATCTGGCTCTTCTCGGGGTTTGGCTGTGGCTGGACGATCTTCCTGCTCGGCCGTATGTTGTGTTTTGGGCTGGCTCTGTCCATGTGTCGCTGGTTCTTCTGAATCTTTCTGGCTTTGCTCGTTCTCCTCAGGGTCGGCAGGCTTGTCCTTGTCCATGTCTGGCCATCGGATGTCCAGACTTCCTCTTTCTAGTAGGAAGAGTGCCTCTTCTGGTAGGAACCAGGTCCAGTTATACCTATCCGCCACACCCATTACTTTAAGATGTGTGCTCTTGAATCTCGGCACCACCACACATCTTCCATGTCTCACACCAGAACCGTTGTCGTCGAATCTCCAGTCCCGTTCATTCGGCAGGTATTGTCCAACTATGTGATTCTTGCCCGAGTGCACCCTGGCCGCACTCAGGGCAGTGTGCATAGCAAGGCGGGATGCATCGAGGGCAGACGATTGTGAGCGAGTAGGATTGGGTTCAAAGTCTTTCGTGCCTCGCTTTGGGATAACGGCTTGCCCGGCGCTGGAGGAGGTCAATTGGGTAAGGAAGCGGAAATCTTGAGTTTCGTCCTCGAGATCGTCTGGGCCGGACGCCGCAATTGTGTGGATGGCATCTTCGTCTGCGTCTGCCATCTGGAACTTTCTCTGTGAGAGAAGTATGTGTCTTGGGCTGCGCACTTGTGGTAGCGATTTAAGAGACCGCAACCTGAATTTCGAAGAACATACATGACTCGTATCAGAAAAATGGCACGAGTCATGGAGTTTGGCTATCTTCGCGTGGCTTATCTTAGCGTCGATCCTCAGCCTTGTCCATATTCTATTCTAACCTCCAAGGACAGCCTAACCTGGTCTTAGGCCTTTCATCTGTTTGACTGTATGTTCGAAAAGGGGAGATTACAGGTTGTTCCACGAAAGGGCTACTTGCGACAGCGACTAGAAGTCCCTCTACCTGCTCAAGAAGGAACAGCCCTTCATTGCTTCGTTAGGCATCCTCACAGCTCCATCGTATCCTGGCCGTCGACATCCCCATGGTCTTTCTAGCAAAAGGTCCCGTCTCTGTCACCGGCCTTCGATGTGCGGCCAGAAGCCTTTGTGACGCATAGCTCTGGCTACCGTCCAAACTGACTACTTCGAGCATGCCCAACTCAGCATCTGGTCATCCTTGCTCGTCTTGTCTTGCGTGTCTGTGAGACAAACCGTTGTCGAATTCCAACGATTCCTCCTCAACAAGTTGCGCAATCCGGCGCTTTGGCTGAATTACCATCATCCCAGCCCTCTCGACCACGTGAATCAGCAAGCTTCAGATCTTGAAGATCTTTCTCGACCTCGGTAATGGAGCGAAACTCCTGGAGTGGTCCGGCCGGGTTTGTGATATCAGTTGGCTCTGTATCCGGGCTGTCTTTCATTGTGTCGTCACTCGGATTGGCTGCGGTAGCTTTGTTGATATTGATCACCGGGACATTCACCGTCTGCTCTTGCGTTCCTTCGATCTCTCCGACAGATTTCACCTGCTCAAAAGAGCCGTGTACATCACTTTGTTCTTCATGAAGCTTGAAGAATGGTAGTCCAAGATTGGCGTATGTTTCCATGGTTATTGGTGTTTCTGGTGCTGGAACGCCTGTAACGGCTTCAAAGCTCGCGGCATCGAGGAGCTGAGCATTGAAGACGATTGTCGCAGATTTATGCCAATTTGCAGCTGGGAATTCGTCCGGAACAATAGCTTGCTTTATTGAGCCACCGGCTGCCAGTCCAATCTCTTCGGGGCTTGGACCTGGGCCTCCACCAATCAACCACTCACTGAGGACAACTAATTCGTTCTGCACAAGGAGTCAGTACTGCAGTCCTTGCAAACGGATCGATGGAGGAGACACACTTCGCATGCGCCAGTGTAGGCAAATATTGTTTCGTCTAGCAATGTTAGGATACGATAGTCAAGAGCCAGAGGCTGACTCACCGTCTCGCATGCGCTCGCCCCAATACATGAGTCTTTGCTTGTACACCGGCATACCCAGTATTCCGTGGATCACCGTCTGCAGGTCTCTCACTGTTGTTCGGCTGTCGAATGGGAACCTGTAGTACTCCCCAGTGGTACAGTATTGGACAACTATCGAGAACGTCTTCTGGCCACTCTTGATATTGACGATAGCCGGAGTGATCTCAATCTGTAGACCGCCGTACACCTCTTGTCCAGTGAACTGTGCCTCGACAGTGTAGCCGTCTCCTAACTTTGTAGCGATGAACTGTCTCACCACCCCATCGCTGGTCGCAAATCCATCTAACCACTTCTGGCCCGGAACAACAATGTAATCTTGCAAACACTGGTTTCGCGACAAGAAGGCTTGTCGGCGGAGCTTGGTCTCATGGCTCTCAGCGATGGGTTCGCCCGAGACAACATTGATAGACCCGGCATAGATTTTGACAGCAAATGGTCCGCTAGCCTCGAAATTGAGCCACATTGCCTCACGTTCTGCCAGCGGAGTCAGCATTCTTTGCTTTTCGCGATGTGTGGCAGTGTTACTTACGATACATTGGCAAGAAGATTCCGCGCTTGGCGACAATGCTATCAGGAAGAGATTGAGCATACTGCTCGGTTTTGTAGAGCGGAAAGGTACCCATGTCAGGGGGGAGATCGGACTTGTCACTGTTGTCTGGAACTCTCACTGTGTGTTTGAAGGAGATCTCGAGCCGTTCGAACCCATTCTCTCGGCGTATCTCAACGACATTGTCGCTTCGAACGCGACAAGTGTAGGTGTGGCGTGTCATGTTGACTGGGAACGAGCCAGATGAGTGGAAGAGTATGAGAGCAGGATGTGACGAGGAGAAAGCGGAAAGAAAAGTGAGAGCGAAGTCGCCTGAGAAAGCAGACCAAAAGAAGGCGGTAAGGAGTATTCGACCGCCAAGCTGGCACAAGGTGAAATCAGGGTGTAGTGAGCCCGGAGTGAGAGGAAGGTGAACAGAGTTGGAAAGATGGTAACTGGGTATTCAGTACATTGACGCCGCTACTGGGTGAAGAGGCTGCTGTTTGCTGCTCGAGCACCCACCCCTATTGCTCCTCTTCCTCAGTCGCTTTTGGAGGCTGTAAGCATTTTACGAGAGGTAGGATCCCCCTTATGTATCCAGAAGAGCTGCCATGGCGGAAGTTGGCAGCAAAAGTGCATTTGTCCACGAGTGTTAAGAAGAGCCTTATACCATTAGAGTCTTGCTCTGGCCCGGCCCTCAATTTCTTTGGCGTCCTGTTTGGCCCATTCCTTCATCAACTTTCTCACAATCTTGCCACTTGCAAGCTTGGGAACCTCGTCGATAAACTTAACGCCGCCCTCCAGTCGTTTGTGTCTGGCGACTTTACTTGCGACGAACTTCTTGATGTCTTCCTCAGTGATCTTGCCCTTGGCTCGCTCTTGCAACGCAACGTATGCACGGGGAAGTTCCTCGTCGTGGATTGTAATACCTACAGCAGCCGCATCCGCGACGTCTGGGTGCTCCAAAAGAATGGCTTCCAACTCAGCTGGGGCCACTTGTAGGCCATTGACCTTTATGAGTTCCTTCTTCCTATCCACAATCCACCACAGGCCTTTCTTGGTGATGGCAACGTCACCGGTTTTGAACCACTTGTCATCCGTGATGCTTTCCTTTGTAGCCTTCTCGTTTCGCCAATAACATAGTAACATCTGAGGGCCTCTGAGCCACAATTCGCCGGGCTCGCCGTCTTTCGTGATTTCTTTGCCATCGTCATCAACCAACATAGCTTCGGTATTAGGAAGCAGGTATCCTATACTTCCTGTCAAGTCCATGGTCATGCCTGGCATCGTTATCCCAGCACACGTCGTTTCCGTCATACCCCAACCTTGACCGATAACCAGGTTGAATCGTTTGCTCACTTCGTTCTGCAATTCGCTTTTCAGGGGCGCCGCTCCGCAAAACAAGTGTTTCAAGCTGCTGATATCATACTTTGCCGTCTCAGGCCGTTTACTTAGCATGACAATAATAGGCGGCACCACTTGTAGCGCCGTGACCTTGTATTGCTCAATATATTTCAGAAAATCGTCGAAGTTGAATCTGCCCATCACGTAGACGGGAACTTGAAGTTTACAGGCAATGTTGATGGTCCAAAGCTGTGAATAGGCATGGTATAGCGGAAGGAAGGCCAGCCATCGCTCGGGTCCTGGATTGTCCTGCGAGTACTGCGTCCCCTCGAACTTGTTGAACATACACTGAGCAGCGTTTGTGATTAGGCTACGATGGCTGATGCAAACACCCTTTGGAAGGCCAGTCGTCCCGCTGGAAAAGTTGATGGCGGCAATCGTCTGCAATGAGGCTTCACCGTCCAATGGGTCCCATTGCCAGGACTCGGCTTCTGACTCGGAAGCCAGAATTGATCTCCAATCCCGCACACCTTGTGTGGTGGGAGACTCTGAGTCCGAGAAGATGAACAGTCGATCTGTGGAGATGTTCGCCTGCTTTGCTGCGGCGATGCCGGTTTCTAGAAGATCGGGGTGAATAAGTACCACGGCTGCCTCGATGGCTTTCATCTGATGGGCAACCTCATTGACGGTGTAGATAGGGTTGGCACCAGTGAACAATCGTTTGGACCCAGCGGCGGCCAGATACGCTGCGCAGACATACATGTGGTTCGGAGTGAAGACCATTACAGCGCGTTGCTCCGGAATGCCGAGCCTGTCAAGTCCCACAGCGAGCCTTTTGATCCAGAGTAGCATCTGGGCTTGCGATAAACTGACGGACGGATCCTGGGCATCGATCCATAATGGCTTGGTAGACAGCGGCTTATCAGGCGGAAACAGGTATGAAAGAATGTTTTGCTTGGGGATGTCCAAGTCTGGATAAGGTGAAGAGTAAGGCATCGTCAAAGAATCGTCAAAGGAGTGGGTTAGTCTCCCTCAACTTGTACCCGACAGCAAGGACATATGTACGCGAAAGAGTGGGAGATCTTGATAAAGATGAACACAGAGATCTATGCCTCAAAGATCTGTACCATCTTGGGCAATATGTACTTACCTCGGCTGGACCTAGTGGGAGTTGGGGATATCGAGGTCGGGGTTCATAAGGTGGTGGCGCAAGGAAAGGCAAGGATGGATGAAACGCCTAACGGATAAGTATCAATTGGCGTCAGAGAAGCACCTTTCAGGTCCCCCAATTGGTGAACCCCACTTTACAGTACCTGGGGAAATCATAGAGTACAACCATAATATCGCCATGATCCTTCGGGCCGGACTTTTCAGATAGGAAGTCGTTCAATGGAGCTTTCCCTTTTGCTAGGCCTGCAGTCGAAAAGTTTGTTGTCAGGTTCTGTTGATTGTCTCCTTGGTGCCCAGCAGGCGGTTCAATATGCCTCCATACCAAATTTCCATACTCGTACAGGTTAACCCTAGGTGGAACCCCTATTTGATGCGCCGTTGACGTAGCGAGAGTTGTTCTCCCAACCCCATTACCATGCGCTTTGTGCGAACGAGGGACGGATAGAGGGCGTGCACCCATACAAGACTTGCCGCTGAATTGCTCTGTGCTGTCCGGCATGCTCAGAGATAATCAGCGAGATCGACCGCTTCCTCTGTAGAATCTTCTTCATCGTCTGGTGATTCATCGCCGTCCTCCACGTCGTCCCTCTCAGCATGTGCCAGGACAGATGGACGTGACTCCTCGTCTCCGTAAGGGTTTCCATCGAAGTTCTGACCCACGGTAGGATCATCGCTGAATGGTGTTGTGACTGGTGGCGTGGGAATGTGAGTCGAAGAGCCATTTACGGATGGCCTGGACATGTTTTCGTGCAGGATATCATCATGGTCCTGATCTGGATCAGTTCCGGAACCGTTGGTCAGTGGTCCCATGATTGGCGCCGACGGAGTATGAGTCATTTCCTTCACTTCTTCATTGTTGGGGGGCTGTTCTTGGGCTTCGAGCTCAGACTTGTGTTCCAGCTCCTCACGAGTGAGATCTTGTTGAAGATCGCTAACATCTTCCAGATCTTGCGACTCCTTCACATAGAGAAGCTTGCGTCCTTCTTCGGTCGAGAGACCATTGATAGTGGGAGGCATGATGCTCAGCTCAAGAGTGCTCCGCCGCAAGGAAGAGAAGATAGAAGACGTAGGTTTTGAAATGGGAGTGATGTTTGGATCCGCCGAGCGGAGGTGAAGTTGGAGGCGAAGGTGACACTCGAGATGAAGGCGAAGGTGCAAGTGAAGTTGGACTCCTGAACGAAAAGGAAGGCGGTGACAATCGTAGGCACAATGTCATCTCTGACGATGGTGATGTTGATGGCAATTCTGAAGAAGGCACCCCTGCCTATCTTGTTCTACCAAACCTTTGTTGTTGTTGCGCTGGGCAAGTCCTTCGCTTGACTAAGATTGATTCTGTACCACTGAGGACACTGTATGATCGTGTCCATTGGGGTTAAGGGTGGCGTTGTTCACAAGACAAAGGGTTGCCGGTGACGCGCCAGATGAGAGATCTGCCATATTGCACAGGTTGGCTGTACACCTTTGACATCGGTCCAGAAATTCAGGCAGCTTTTCATCTTCAATATCGCGTGGACTCTACGGAAGACTGGTCAGAATTACGAGCCTGTTTTGAGCAGATGGTCTGGTCGAACATGCTTTCGCTTTCGCTTTCGCCATCAGGCATCAGCTCGGTAGCATTCTGATTCTATTCCTAGCATGAATCCGGAAAGCGGAGAGAACCCAAGTTGGGGGAAAGTGCAACAAGAACAGGAGGGAACGTCAGGCGTTCATTCTGTAAAGCAGAGGAGCCAAGTGTTGGTATCTCTTCCGTCCACATCATCCGCCTAATTGTCCGAATGGGCAACTCCCGTGGGAGATCTCGATCTGCGCAGCAGGGGTATGAGTATTAGACGGCGACATACGCCCCGCATCCATAGATATAAGATGTGAGCATGTCCTGCCTTTACCGTCGCTCCTTTTCTCGTCTCATTGATGAGCATTGGACACGTTACTCACTTGACAAGCTCCAATGGCTACCGTTGAGGTACAAGGGAGTCCAAGGGATTCAGGCCTCCCGGAAAGCCTGAGTGGCATAGAAGGGTCCGTTCCCAGGTCTCAGCTCGGCTGGTTGCGCTGTACACCTGTCGACACGCCAATCACTGAAATGCGTCGGCGCCTGTTTCAGGATGAGTATGTCTTTGTCAAAGGGCTGCTGCCTCGAGAGGATGTATTGAAGATGCGGCAGCACTATTTCTCTCATTTCAAGGGGTTTGGCTTGCTTGAGCCTGGCACTGATCCTGTTGATGGGATCTACAACTCGGCTGAGGATGTGTCCTTGCACAACGGCATTGGTGGTGGCGAGCCAACAGGAGAAGAGCTCCAAGCCCTTGTGACAGCGCATGTTCAGCAGCATTACCTGGATTTCGTGGCACATCCCAAGCTCCGCAGTATGGTCCGCGAACTGATGGAGTGGGACGAAGAAGTCATGTTGATGAGGACGATGCTCCGCCATAACATCCCAGGAGGTAAGAGCACCGGGTTGCATTATGACAAGCTTTTCCTTCGAGGCGGAGACGCATTCTTTTTGACTGCTTGGGTACCGATTGGGGATATTGCGCCCGGTGGTGGGGGGCTGTTCTACCTGGAGGATGGCATTGAGCTGGCCGAAGCCATCGAAGACGACTTCAACGAACGAGCCAAAGATTTTTCTCTCCAGGAGAAGATCTCGGCCTTCAATCGCAATATGACTGCCACTGGAGTACTCACGTTGGACCCATCCATGTTACAGAAGGACAACGCACATCTGTCGAATAAGGAAAAGTTCAAGTGGCTTGTTGCCAATTATGAAGCCGGCGATGTGGTATTCCACCTCCCGTATACCATCCATTCAGCTGGTGCGAATCGAGATTCGAACAATAGTATCAGGTTGAGCACCGATCTGCGCTTTCACGACAAGAAGGATTTCGATGCTGGGACCATTGACAAACGGTGGATGAAATACTGGACTCCCGGAGACGGCCTGTGATACCGTGGTGGATTTCGCCTAGTGAAGTGATTGACTGTTCAGTGCTGAACAAACATAGTGAGGACAAACCACTCGACTGGTTCCTGCATCGACCATTTAAGAATCTGCTTAATTGTCTGGCCTTTCCAGGTACGCCAGTTCTAGTCAGTAGAGAGGTCCAAGTGCAGGTCTTGCAGAGAACGCAACGGAAAAAGGTCAGCAAAATCATGGAGTCGAACAGTATGGCATTCCCAGACAGCTCGATTATTAGCTCTATTGCCGAGCACCCATGCCAGATTAGTAGCTGGCGGAGCTCATTAAGTCAAGGTGGCCGCCTTGAAGAATGCTGTGAGAAACCAAAAGTGAAAACAGAACCCAGGGTATCTCAGTATCCTTCCAGCAGAGGGTCTTGAAGACCAACCATTCCATTCGCCTAGAGGCCGAAAAATCGCGTCGTTTTCATGCGATGGAGCTCCCAACTCCACAAGATACCAGCCTTTGCATGTAGATCGCCTTCAGGTGCTGCGACCGCATTGGAAGATGAGCAGAGAAGGAGAGGAGAATTGCAGGTTGGTCAAATCTAACACATTCCAATGTTTTGGTATCGTGTCAAACTTTCGTCGTTTTGACCACCCGGACGTCTATTCCATGGCCAAAATCTTTAAATCTGGAGGTCACAACTGTTAGCACAAACCATCAAGCAGTTGGTGAGAATCGGAATTACCTGCAAGCGTCCCCATACCAACAGTCAGGTTTATTGGGATCATTCTGCGGACAGCGATGACCATAGATGCATTCAGGGTCAGAGCAGTCTAGCTTGTAGTAGCACGGCGTCATCCGTGCTACTTCCCGCAAAATGTTCCGTTCTCCTTTGGACAACGGATAGGTATGGGAGTGTGAGCAGCTATTCGAAGTGCAGTATGACGAGCCTTGAAGGTAGTAGATGTTGCAGAGCTTGAGTTTCTTGATTCGCTGGATTTCATGGTTGGGGATCGACGAGTCGACCTTGTCGATTCTCTGGCCGTGGCGGTTTCGATCAATTCCTTTGGTGACTGCTTTTGAGACGACTGGCTCGGGACTTTTCATGGACGTCGGTGTGGTAGCCCCTGGGGTGTTTGCTTTCGACGCTGCAATAGCAGGCTGGGCAGTCATGGTAGCCCATGTCATGCCAGGTGTGCTTGGACCAGAACTGGTACCATTCGTGGTGTTTGATTCCACACGTGAGAGTGCCGGTAGCGTGGCAGTGACCGCCTGTAAGGGACCTTTGGATGGAGTGGGTAACAGAGCCAGCTTTGTTGTACGAAAGACATTGTCGAACTTTGTGGTTTTGAAATTCTCCTTCAGCATGGCAACCTCTTTCTCAAAGGGTAAATCTTCCAAGAGAGTGATATGGTCGAGCACTGAGCAGTCTTTCAGTGTCTCTTGGAGCAAAGTTGCGTAATTGCTGTCGCTGGAACATCCCAGTAAGACTTGATGACAATGACAATCATAAAGATTCGTCTTGAATTGTTCGCTGAGCTTTTCCTTTGTGGCGTTCGGTCGAGGACCAGCGTCAACAAAATCGAAAAGTAACCGAGCACTGTTGAGACCGCGTACGAACTCGTCCAATGCCGCTGGCCGCTCGATGATCTTTAGCTTTGTGAGGGTTTCGGATAGCGACTTGGTATTTGCATAGATTCGTACGACAATCTTTGGTGTCTCCAAATGGTGTAAATGATCCGCTACGAAGGCGCTGACTGATGTAAAAATATTGTTTGCCGCTTCCTTGCCGCCTTTTTCACCCTTGGATAGGAGTTCTTTCGTAAAAACCATAACGTCGGCATCAATTAGAACGGCGATATACGAATTTCGATCCTATGATAGCTTGTTAGTCTGGGTGGCCGCGTTACTGACACGCTGCTGGACAGGTTACCATTATCGTCTTGACCTGCACTAATTGTTCTTGGAGGGCACTTTCTCGTAATTGAGCATCTCTAGAGTATTGACTTTCTCGGCTGTTATCCAATTGTAGTCGATCTAGCTGGTTCTGTGTGTTTTCCAGCTGGTACAACAGATCCTGCAAGCGGTGTCAGTCGTTGAGCTACAAGACATCGACCGAGTCCTTCGAGTTTTCATACCTCTATCAGTTGATTTTTCTCGTCTTCAAGACTTTTCAAACGCTTATTTCGCTCTCTGAAAGACAATTGTGAATCCAGGCCACCACCAAGGCCAACGCCAATCGGGCGGACGAATGAGCCATTTCGAGAACCGTAGTCAGGGCTGGAATTAAGTAAAGGGTGGTCGAACGTAGGAGAGAAAGGGTCGAAGCGAGCCATGTCGGGCATTGAGGATGGTCGAGGAAGTCAAGTCGAGATTAGAGAGATGTGACTAAATTATGGAGAATAGAAGAAAGGAAAAGACCTGTTGGCGGTGAAGCTGAAGATGCAGGCGCAGGAACCGAGTACTTTTTTCTGTCTCGAATTCCTGGGGAATCGATCCAACGCGTAACTTTTTAGTGGAACAGATTTGCAGGTGCTCTAGCGCGTTTTTGAGTGAGATGCAGCCAGGGCGATTGGTGGCTTGTAGAACAAAGTGGTCGCCAGGCACCGCCTCCCGCGTTTAGGCTGGGCGGCAACGGCAGCTTTTCCTTAAGGACGCCTAAGAGACTCGCCAACGTCATTTTTACCTATATGCCCGGGCCCCTAAACCCGAATGCGTCTAACAAGCATTAGCGGCCAGATTTCCCCAAGCCGAACTCGAGATTCCACCATAGCTGCAAGTCATTGTGAGTGCGATACGCTGTCCTCTTGTACACCTCCTTACGCAAACAACACACCACTTTCCCTTCCCTTTTCCACCTTCCTCTGTACACGTCGCATATCTCTTCCGTCATGGTTCGCTTCTTGGATCTTGCTCTGCTCCTCCTCGGTTCCCAGGCCGCGGGTGTTTTCGCCCAAGCAGCCGACGCGGTACGCAATTCAACCATTCTCATTTCGCGCACAAAAGAATAACATCCCGGCTGACAATGAAATCAGGAAATCGATGAAGAACTCGAGAGCCCTTCGACGAGCCCTGCCCTTGCAGTGACGGTTGAAGCCTCCTTTCCCGATGCAGAAATCTTCGGTATCAAGCTTGTCAATGGCAAGCCCACCGAGGCTGTCCTCTCTTTCATGAATCAAGAGCCCGAACCTGTCGTCGTGCAATTCGTTGGTGGCAGCTTATGGTCTCCCGATCTCGCCAATCCAGTCATCGTCCGAAACCTGACCACCGCTCAATATGCCGTCGAACTCCCGGCCGGTGAGAAGCAAAGTCTCCCATACCGCTTCCAGACAAACATGCACCCTCAAGACCTACGCCTCAACCTGGCCGCTGTCGTGAGCTCCCACAACACTTTCTATACTCTTCAGGCCTTCAATGGTACTGTTTCCATCGTCGAGCCTAACGCCAGCATTTTCGACCCTCAACTGTAAGCTTTTTGTTATGGTCGCGTGCCACCTATCTCTAACTAACATCATGCAGTCTGTTCCTCTACTTCTTCCTTCTAGCTTGTGCCCTTGGAGTCGGCTACTTCTTCTACAACATCTGGATCGCGCCATACTTCCCCCAGAAGCGCAAGCCGGCGAAGAGGGCTGCTGCTCCCGTCAAGAAAATCGATGTCGGCACCGTCACTTCGGACAGCGCGGGGCCTGTCGTCTCGACAGGCTCGCAGAAGTACAATGAAGAATGGATTCCAAGTCATCACATCCAACGCCCAGAAGCTCGTCGCGTCAAGAGTGGTGGCAGACCCAAGAGCCGCGGCAAGCCAGAAACCACAATCTAAGGATCCTACCACGGTACCTTGGTGGTCGGTCCCTCAAAAGTGACTAGAGAGACCTGGATCGCAAAGGCGAAGAGAAAACATGTGAGAAGCGATCGGCATACGCGTCTCACAGGTCAGCCATCAGGACGGCCATGGATGAGGGCATTGAATTGGAAAGTGGGTTACATAAAACCATGAGGTGCCGCAGAAGTTGTTCAGGGTTATAGGGGATGACATGGACGAGTATCATCCACAAAAGAGTGACGCTGAAACGCGATCATGCCCCAAAAACTTGCGAAGGTTGGAGAGACGCGAGATGTATAAGAATCAAAAACAAAAGATACCTAGGTAAGGATATCAGAACAGATCAATAAAAAGGCTATGTTCTAGTACACATACCATGTACAAATTTGAGCGGCGGTATTCTCTGCTCAGTACGTATCTTCATGTTCAACAAATGCAGGAAAACGGAGCATCATCATTGACACCATGCTTGATAAAACACCACAAAACTCATCAACGGCAATAGTATCTTACACTGTTTTCAATCACCGGTGATTCCCTCCTCAACCTCCTCTCTGCCCGCCTCATCATCAGCCTCATCCTCATGCTCATCATCTTCAACCTCCTCAAGGTCGCGCCGCCTCTGCACCTCCTCTTCATCCTCGTCATCACCATCCTCAATATCATCGTCCTCAACCACCATCTCCTCCGACACAGCAGGCTTCGAAGGCGCCTTGGCTCTAGCGGTTTCTGCACCACCTTTCTTCGCATCAGCTTTGACGTTCGCTTTTGGCTTCTTCTTGTCTTTCTTATCATCCAGATACGAAAGCAGCGTCGAGTAATTCTTGCCCAACTTCGTCCGGTTCAGCATTAGTCTCTGCTTGACCTTCTCATCTTTGATCGCGCCGCCGACAAGCGCAAAGATTATTTTACTCGTCAATTCGCACAGATTCTGTTCCGCAAGAAGAGCAGCCTGCTTCTTTGCTCCCCTGCCGGCTCCCTCGAGCCCATCCTCGTCATCTTCCTCGTCGAGATCCGAGTCCTCTGCTTCATCGTCCGAGTCCTCGGGTGGCTTCTCGATATCTTCCTCATCATCCTGCACCGCGTCTTTGGATTTGCGCTTGTCGCTCGTCTCGATCTTTCTGCGCGTCTTCTTGGCGAATGACTTCTCCAACCTGTCATGTGTGACCATGACTTCACGGATAATGTCGCTCGGCATGCTGGTAATGAGACTGTGGAGGTCTCGATCAACGTCCTCATCCAATTCGTCCTTGTCCGGATGCATGTTTCTGATCGTAGTGAAGAGCGCGAACAGCTCCAATACGTTCAAGATGGCATTGTAACGGACTGGATCCAGTGGTGTGCGCAAGATGATGATAGGAGCAACATTCTGCACGAACGATGTTCTCGTCATAGCGAACTCCGAAAGAGACCTTGTTGACAATTGTCCCACATCGTTAGAAGAAATAGCTTTCTTTAAGCCGAACACTTTCCATCGGAAGTAGCGCGAGAAGAGTTCAATAAGGGCAGTGCACAGCTGATCTTCTAGCTCGGCAAAGGCATCTGTTGTGTCTGCGTCAGGCTCACCACGTCTAAGGAGCTGCAAAAGGAGGTCGAGAAGAGTGCCTTGGTCGTTCGCTTTACCCCTCTGCTTCTTGTTCGAGGTGGAGCTCATCCTGCTCTCAATCAGGTGAGTACAATCATACACACCTGCAAGTTCTGCAAGTCTCAGTGAGATATCGACCACCGCAGCGAGTGATGACTTGTCCAGGCTACCTCTCTTCTCGGCATCCTTGCCCTGAAGCAGGCTTGCGAGCGTCGAGACAGACTCCGTCCAGATTTCTTGCACCTTAGAGTCGGCCGCTTCTTTGCTCTGTTCGTAACTTCTAGCATTTCTGAAGGCGACACTTGCTGCAACAAGGACCTTTTTGTCGGAATGAGAGGTGAATTGTTTACTAATGTCATCAAGAATAGCCGAGTAGGTGGCCTCACCACTTTGCAGGTCGTTTATCAGGCCAATGTCGAGCAGCTGCTCAATTCGAAGAATGGATGAAGCAGACTGTGGGGTGCTTCCATATTTGCTGAGGAGTTTAGGCAGGAGCTCCGTGAGATTCTGTGCTGCAGCTTCCTGTTTTTCTCGGATCTGATCTTTGGTTGCATTAGTTCTTCGATTGGCTGGGGCTTCCAGAATCGACTGCAAGTGTTGTTTGACCGCAGAATGAAGGACGTCCAGCAAGATGATGTCCTCGCTGGGGCTCAGTTGGTAGGCTTGCTGCACTTGGATGTTGATATCATCTTCGCCGCCAGATGCTGGGATCGAAGAATGGTCGTAAAGGAGATAGCCTGCTAGCAACTCCCACTCATGTAGTTCTTTCATGTGAGGATAGATGAAATGTGTGGCAAGCGTGTACCGAGAGTCACTCGAGATATCCATAGGCAGAGACCGAGTGGTTGCACCATCTAGTGACTCCTCGTCGCTGTCATATCCGGCAAGTATAGATCCAAGACACTTGAATTTGATCCATGACCGTGAAGGTACCAGGTAGTTGTCTGTGTCATCCTCCGTCGGCAGAGCTTCCTGGTATTGAGCCTCATCAAAGTCCTCGATAGTGGCTTTGTAGAGGTCTTCAATGTTTGAGACGAAGAATTTGGCGACCGCTTTGCGTATGCGTGGTTCGCTGTCGAATATCAACCTTCCTATGGTGTCAATATCGTCAGGCTCCAACAGCTCAGCGTCTCGTAGTCTGTCCAGAAGTTCAATAGCCTCAACCCTGACGCTAACATCAGCATCTCTGGCTCCCATCTCTACCAGTCTAGGTCGAAAACGGTCTGTGAAAGCTCTCAGAGCACCGATATTGTGTTTGTTCTTGAACAGGATCTTCAATTGTTTGACATCTTCCAGTCTGGTAGGAGAGCTCGTATCGTTCAAGACCCATCCCAGATATCGCAGAAATTGACCTTCAAGGAACATTTTGCGGTACAGCACAATCCAACTTCCCAGCGCAGCAACGCAAGGAGCTCGGATTCTTTCCTCAACATCTCGGTATCGATGAACGTAGACAGTATCGAACGCATCTCTCAATTGAGTGTCGATGGTTTCAAGTCTTGCCTCTGTATCTTTCTGGCTCGCTTCAATCGTCTTGACACGGGCTTTGTTGACGCTCTTTTTCTTCTTCTCGGCGTCGAACTGGGTTTTCAATGTTGCCATGGTCTCCTGCAATTCTTTCGCAACCTCGCAAAGAGCTGTGCTCATTGCCAACGAGATAATTGTGGACGTATGTCTGAAGGACTTGTAGTTCGCGCCAGACATCGTTGCGACCCAGACATGTATGTTATCATAAACCTCAGGCTGGTCGTAGAAAAATCCCGAGACGTGCAACGCATTGATGATGGCTTTGAAGAATTCCTCCAAGACGGTCTGAAACCCAGCATATTGTTTTTGTTTTGAGACGAGAGGATAGTCCGGTGCCTTTTGTTGTTCATACTCTTGTAGTACATCACCGAGCCTTGTGGGTACAGAATCCAAATCTTCAATGTCCTGAGATTCGATCCTGGAGTCACAGCCTATGCATTGGAGTACAAAGTTGATCAAGTCTCGAATCGCGGCGACACTATCGCGCTGAACGGACTGAAACCAGACTGAAGCTGCGTCTTCGGGTGATTGTCCCTTGCCAAAGACTTCGGCATATAGGCCTTGTTGATGCGCTTGGCTCGGGCGAGCGCGTGCCTTTTGCGCTCTGCTTGCCTTGCTACCAGCTCCTTTCTGCGCGGTAGCTGACCGAAATGCCAATGTTGTACTTGGACCATTGGTAGTCTTTGCTCTTTTGGCGGCAGGTTTTGCCGCCTGCGGCTTCGCTCTCCTTGCCCGACGTTGTGCCTTCAGCTCTTCCTCATCAGGTTCATCTTCGTCGTCGTCTTCTTCAGATTCTTCATCCTCGTCTTCGTCATCGTCATCTTGTTCATCGTCCTCTGTCGTCGTAGGCGCTGGTCGTTTTCGCTTGGTGGTGCCATTGGTGGGAAGGCTACCATCATAGTGTTCCTCCGCAAACACGTCAGGCTTTCGCACTACTCTTCCAGACCGGCGCCGTGACTCTTCCGTGCCGTCGGGAGCACTCGAGTTGACCTCCATTTTCCTAGCAGATGATGCCACCTCGGGATAGTTCAATGCATACACGTAATAACCGTGAATTGAGCAGAATTATGCAGCAGGTGAGTGGCAGATGTGACGCGCAAACCCCAGCGATTGTGTAGGACTGATCTACACAAGTGGCGACATAATGTCGGACGTGGCAGGCGGTTGGATTTGTCGTTGAAAGTTGGCTGCGATATTGGATCAGGAAACAACACGCCGCATGGCAAAACGCGTGACGCGAATTAATGCCGGAGTGGAGGGGAAATGAGAGGTTTGTGTTAGCAGTTAGCCTTTAATTGACACCGGCTACCCGTACTTTTTTAGAGGTCCTTAGGCTCGAGGCTCCCCACACTTAGTTAAGCAAATTTCGAAACTTCTCTACATCTACCAACCTAGGTACAGTATTCTAACGGTACTATACACCGCCCTTTGTCATGAATAGAAGCATGATGAAGCACCACGGAGAATCATGATGTTTCTGGAGACCAGCATCGTTGTTCCCTGTGCAAAAATCGAGTGAGCCGCACAAGATGCAGGATTGATACATCTGCGTCGGACGAGCAGGTATGGCGTTACCAAAATCGCCATTCGCACCTTCTTCCTCCCTGCCTGGAGCTGGAGAGATCGTCCTTTCACTTCTACCTCCTGGTAGACAACATCTTCAGACCTTCAGCTACCAGTACCCGCTTAAACTCATTGCCCCTAAGCCACATACTGCCCAAGACGACAAGCACGTGACGGTTGTATTTCTGCTCACTTACGGCGGAGGACTTGTCGGTGGAGACCAGGTCAACCTGAAGATCGAGTTACAGGATGCCACGCGGCTGTGTCTACTCACGCAAGGCAGTACGAAGATCTTCAAGTCTGCAGAGAGGTCTGTGGTGAGCAAGCAAACGCTCGATGTGAAGGTCGGAATTGGAGCTGCTCTCTGTTACCTCCCTGATCCAACCCAGCCATTTGCGGAGAGTATCTACGAGCAAAAGCAAACCTTCTATGTGGAGCCTGACGGTAGCAGCAATCTGCTGGTGCTCGACTGGGTAAGCGAGGGTCGGCGGGCGAATGGAGAGAGCTGGAATCTCTGGAGTTGGAAAGGGAGAAACGAAGTCAGAGAATATGACGAGCTATCTAGAGGGAGACTCTTACTCCGCGACGCTGTTATGCTCCACGATAAGGACATCAGCGGTACGACCCTCGTTGCCAACTCGAACGACATGGGCGTATTCGGGACGCTGATAGTTTACGGTCCGATGTTCAAGCACCTGGCGGAGTCCATTACTCAAGAATTTGCGGCTCAGCCTCGCATAGGAGCCCAAAACTGGAATACAGATGATGCTATACCTCAGAACTCACCGTCAACGCAGGAGCTGTCGCGGCAAGCAGCGCATGAAGCCGGCCTTCTGTGGACTGCAGCAAAGGTTCGAGGCTTTGTACTGGTCAAATTCGGCGCGAAAGACCTCGATGGTGCCAGACGATGGCTAGGTACTCTTCTCAAACAAGAAGGCAGTGTCGAAAGAGTCTTTGGTCATCAAGCGCTCTTGTGCCTTAGGTGAAAGTTTGGTGTTTTCTACAACGCTCATACACCACTTTTGGGCACCAACATGCTCACAAGGCATCAAAATCACCTTTTACTTCCCTATCGTGAGGTAGAGGCGATCGCCAATGTCTCCCAGTCCAGGTTTAATCATGCCGCTGTCCGTCAAACCGTCGTCGAGACCTCCTACCCATAGCTCGGTTCCCTCAGACCATTCCTCGGCAGCTCTTGTTACCCCAGGGATGGCGCCTAGCACACTCAACACAATGATCTTCTCAACACCCCATTCTTTCAATGACTGGATCGCTGCTTGACAGGTTTGTCCTGTTGCAATGATGGGATCGACGATTATGGCCAGCTTGGCAACAGCATGCCCTGACTGAGGCAGATTGTTATAGTATTCGACGGGTTGTAGCGTCATTTTCTCGCGGAAAAGGCCAAGATGGTGTACTGATACAGGGTCGGGGAGGATCGTTTGGACGGCTGTACCACGGTCAGTTGTCAAGCCTGCAGCTGGCGTGCGAACAACTCACCTTCTACCATTCCAAGTCCACTTCGCAGAATCGGCACCAGGGTGATCTTGCTGCAGTCGATGGCTTCAAAGGTATATTCAAACCCAATAGGTGTCACATCCTGGATCATTCATGGGTCAGCCTGACACCTCATCAGCAGGAATGTTCAAGATGTTGAGGTGAGGGCTTACCGTCCCGGCCGGTTCGACTGTGAGGTCTGAAAGCGCCTCCGAAGCTAACAGCAAAGCTATGTCGTGGACCAGCGTTTTGGTATCGCGAGCATTTGTGGACTTCGACCGCAGTTGCGACAGCTTTGCGCGCAGGCAAGGGTGTTTGGATATATGGACGTTGGGAGGCAGACTGGGTGCCATGATGAGAGAGTGTATGCTTCTACGCTTTAACGAAAGGAAAGACGTGTCTATGGTAGTAGAATAACACGCCGAAGGAAAAGGGTACAAGGAATGATAGGACTTTGTGATGGTATGTGGTTGGGTTTACATGCGCATTGCTTTATCTGTTGGAGCCATGCGGGGAGCACCTCGTTACATCTGCGATAAGGATAAACAAAGGGCCAGAAGGAGGGGGAACACGGCCAATTCCGATCATCCTCATTGTTCATATGCTCATTTTTATTTATTTATTGTCTCGCATTTCCTCCGTCATCAACTCGAGTGCCGCAGTCATCCAGCACGAAAACACCCCCAATCCCAAGTCCGCGACGACGAAGTAATATGTAGAACACCTGGTTACAGTGTTGTATCTGCAGGAGATGTCATTGCGCTTTGCTCCGTACATTTACTTTTGGAAACATATTATCGACAATCTTTGCGCGCAAACACTTTCACGACCTTGATTCAGTGGGCGTTCTGGTTTCTGCGATTGCGGATGCAATGCATCTATCTGGACTTGCGCCCTGCCTCCAACACCTGCGTGTGCGAGCGTGATCATAATGGACAACCGTCCCACAAGTGTTCTGCGCGAGCAGCGGACGGGAGATCCCGCAAACACTGCCGGTCCTCAGCCCCCCTCCACCTACTATAACACGGTTACAAGTCCAGGAAAAGAAGAGAGGGGAAATCTCGCAGAGGATGGGGACGGCGACGGCGATAACGATGACGAGAGCTTCGAGATCACCGAGACGGTCATGCCGCCGCCCGCTCAGCGCGACGACCCCAGACGGGCGTCGTGGGAAAACATGGTCCACCAACGATCTAGGTCCGAAAAACACTCGGACGACAAACAAGAAGGAGACCTAACAGAGATGACGATACCGCCACCAGCCGGCCCCGAAGACCCTCGGCGCGATTCCCTAGAAAATGCGGTACGAAGATGGAGCACATCGCGATCTCGACGAAAAGATCACGAAGCAGCACTAGGCGAAGTTGCCGCTACAGAGCCCGCAAGTGAAGGAAGGAGACCCTCAGACGAAGAGACTCCCAACGGACACACAAGTCCTTCCGACGAACACAAACTTCCAGAAGAAGAAAACCGGGACTTCATGCCCTCACCCTGGGTCCGCGAGTTAGCTACAGTATCATGGCTCATATTCTTCTCACTCCTCGGCACACTAGCTCGCCTGGGCGTCCAGGCAGTCACGCTCTACCCAGGCACGCCAGTGACATCGCGCGTCCTGTGGGCGAATCTAGGCGGTTCTTTCATCATGGGTTTCTTGGCCGAAGACCGCCGTCTCTTCCGGCAGGAATGGGGCTCGCCAGACCCAAAAGCCCCGGCTTCGAACCACGGAAAAGTCAAGAAGACCATACCTCTGTACATTGGTCTGGCGACTGGCTTCTGCGGCAGTTTCACATCCTTTTCATCGTTTATGCGCGACGCTTTCCTAGCTCTGACGAACGATCTTCAGGGCCCGTCCCAGACCTCGCCGTACCATTCTCAGAGCTCAATCCATCCGAGGAGCGGCGGGTTCTCCTTTCTGGCTCTGCTGGGCATTCTCATCCTGCATCCGGCGATATCTCTGGCAGCGCTGAATGTCGGGGCGCAGTTGGCGTTGCTGCTACAACCTATCACGCCTACGATTCCAGTCAGGTTCGCTCGATATGTGCTGGAACCGATTGCTTTCGTGCTTGGGATCGGGTGCTGGCTTGGTGCAATCTTCATGGCTATTTGGCCGCCTGGGAATGATATACATTGGCGTTTTCGTGCTGTTTTCCCGCTTGTCTTCGCGCCGCCGGGCTGTCTGCTCCGGTTTTACGCATCCAAACACTTGAACGCCATCATCCCAGCATTTCCATTAGGCACGTTCGTTGTGAACATCTTTGGGACAGCGGCTCTGGGGATGGCGTTTGATCTACAGCATGCCGGTAGCATTGGTGCGTCCAGTCCCAATGCGTGCGCTGTTTTGCAGGGGATCATGGACGGCTTTTGTGGGTGTTTGACCACGGTCAGCACGTGGGTCGCCGAATTGAATTCTCTACGCAGAAGTCATTCTTGGATATACGGATCGACCAGTGCTGGAACTGGGTTGGCTATAATGGTGATAATAATGGGCAGTATGGGATGGACTGTTGGCTTCCAGTCCCCTGCCTGCAGTTGATATATATATATATATATATATATATATATATACACTCGTAATGGTCTATCTAAATGCTATCACTCTGGAGTTGATCTGAACAAAGCACTTTGACCCATTGGGGTTGAGTCCCGTATTCCTTTTCATCTAGCCCTGGAAATCCTTTGATGGACCACCTTATTAGTTGTACCAATCCAGCTGCGCCACGTCACATAAATGGGTATCTGGGGCTCCGTCCGATATAACGTCGTGAGTCTGCATTGCGGAGCAGGACGTGGCCTAGAGGTAGCTCGCTGGCAGATTTATATCGTTCGTAAGATTCGTGTCTCTCGTAAAGCTTTCAGTAGGATGGTCGTAGGGTGAAGCTCTCAAAATTCCGTCTCCGCCGCATCTTTGAAGGAGTCGACATGACTGCAGTATGGGGCAGTCTATTGCATAGCAGTGACTGGCTCGGGTGGCCTCAATCCTCTGAAGTCCTTTAGTATATCGCAGCCTTTTGCCGTACCTCGCTTCCTCCAGAAGTGTGGGTTGTGAGCTGAAGCCTACTGCTGAGCGGCTCCAATCCAGCTGGTACCTGGGAGAATTTGAGAAGCAACACCACCTTCTGCCCTTACAATTTCTGGGAAGAGGATTTACCACGATGTGACGATACTGTCGGCAAGAACTCAGAAGACTCCATTGCAACAGGCAGGCTATAAGCTTGGTGACCCTGACCAAATCAAAGAGCTCAAGTCTGAGGACCTTGCAAACCTCTAATGATCTTGGTACGAAGATGTCGTATTTTGTTTGAGGTCCTCCGAAGAGCCTTGTCAGTCGTCATCGAAAAGGGACCTGATACTCCCGAGCAGCATCTTCCACACATTGGCATCCGGGCCATCTGATGGGGTCGTATCGCAGATGTCGGCGGGTAGTTTGTATTCTTCCGGCAAGTCCTTGTCAAGCCATGTCAGACGCTGTGTGCCCAGCTCGTCATGGCCGAATTGAATGAACTGTATCCCAACCTTCTTATTCACCGCTCTGGTATCTGCAAGGAACAGAACCATTCGCTTGATAGCGTCGGCCACTTCTCGAAGCTGACCTGTATTCGTCTGCCATCTGCCGTCTGTGAACACATACAGACTGATAGGCCTCCGGTCACGGTTTTTCCGTAATCTGTTGGTGTATTCTTCGAGGATCTTTTCCAACCGGGCGGCAAAGTTGGATTCACCCCTCAAATGGTACTCCATGGCAGTGACCATCGCTATCAGTTCCGTGGTGTTTTTCTTCTCCTTACGTTGGTCAGACGTGATGAAACGTAGCTCGCTCCCGTTTGGATCAAGCTTCTTCTTCTTAACCAGCAGTACCAAGTCTTTGTAGAGGGCCAAGACCGACTTCCAGTGTAGACGCATGCTTTCGCCGTCGTCAAGAACGAAGATCTGCACTATGGCGTCAGCTTGTGGTCCGCTACTTGTCATGATACTTACGTGGTCACGTTGTCTAAGTTCACCTAGTAATTCTTCCTCAAAATCCAGATGATGCTCCTGATTGCTGCCGAAAATTCCGCTGCGTGAGAGCCGAGTTTTCTCAGCCCAGTGGCGTAGAGCATCTCTAGTCAAGACTTTGGTGGGGTTTCGAGCTTTCGGCTTAAGGTCCGCTGATCTCTCTTTCCACTTTCCTTTGTTTTCGTTCTCGCGTTGGCCAGGAGCTGGGTTGATTGTTGCCAGTGATGGAGGTTGGTATTGTTCAATTGGAGATGGCTCAATGGTTGCTCTGCGGAAGTGACCAACCCCTCCTACATATCCCCGCCGTGATATGTCACTCGTCCTGTGGGGTATCGAATCTTGACCGAAAGATGGCGACACGACCTGCTCATTGTCGGGAAACATGGTCGATCCGAAATCCCCTTGAGTGGCGCTGAAAGGTCTCGACCAAGGCTCGCCACTCGGTCCACCCCAAGCGTTCGACTCCGAGTTGTCCGACAGGCGGGATGTAAGTGAGACTCTGTTTCCGTCGGTGCCTGGGTTATTGAGACCGTGAGCGGCAGACCTGTAAGGTATTGTTCGAGCGGGAGTTCGCTGTTCTTTCGATCCATTTTCGTACGCTGGGGGGGTTATTGGATCGTTGCTATGGTCAGCTGGATGTTGTCTGGAGCCCTGAAATCCTTCAGGAACATTAGGAGGGGTTCGTGGCCGAGACCAGTCCTCCGGTGGAAAAGCAGGCGAGGCTGTCTGGTCTTTGTTGCAGCTTTGCTCAAGGATCGACTTTGCTTTCTCAATGACATCTTCGGCATCCGCAGCCACCAGCAGTGCAGTGATGCGAGTCTCCTTCGGGCGAAACATACGTTTGAGCAACTGGTCCCAAAGTACCTCTGTCACCTTGTCTTCATGGGCACGGCGGCGATGTAGTTCTTGATGCCAATCTATCACAGTTTGCAGTAGTTCTCCTCTGCTGTTGTGAAAACAAGCCCCAAGAGGGCTCCCTCGACTTTCCGCTTCCCTAAGCCGCGCGGAGCGGTATCGTTCTAGACCATGGACCGCCCCGTCCACGATCCAAACATTGAACTCGCTATAAACGCAGGCAAGTGACCAGGTGTCAATGCTTTGCTTTACGCGAGGGGCAAATTTGCTGACAGGTGTCTTCGCCAGGTTAGATTCGGGCGCACCTATGGAATGTCAGCTTTAGAGATCTCCCACTATGATAGCTGACATACTGTATGCCCGAGAGCCTCCTGTGTCTTCACCAGTCACCTCGTCTTCGTGCTCGACGACAGCAGTGAAGTGGCTCAATCCCAGATCGGCAAGCATGAACTGGACTTCATAAGGCCGTTCTTTCAAGTCTCCCGAGACCAGGATGTTCGCTGGCTTGATGTCTTGGTGCCATCTAGTCAAGGTCAGCACCCCTCTCGTTATGCCATTCGCTTTTGCCGCAGGAAGTGCCACGACTTACCCTTGAAATATCCGAGGACTTCCTGTGACGTGAGCCTCATATCCATTATGATTGTGAGAAGTATTGTGGATGTGAGCGAGAGCATGGTTGAGCTGGAAGACATTTGTCCACAAGCTCAGTATATCATGCCCCAGCCTGGGCGGCTGCACTTTGTTGAAGTAATCTTCCAGTGTTCCTACATTAGCATATTCGAGGATGACATGAAAACTGTCATTCTGTTTGAAGGCGCCATAAAACCGGATCAGATTTGGCACAGGTTCATCGTATTCGTTGACAAGCTTCTGAAATGCTCCAACCTCGACCTTGAAGTACTTTTCAGCTTCGATCCGGTGATAGGCTTTGATCACATATTCGTGACGTCCAGCCTGGCAAACGATCAGAATCATACGGGGATGAGCCAGGCGTGGCAAGCGACGAACCTCATGCGGCAACCCACTCTGATGCAGTCTATCATAGTGCGGATGGACCACGACCTTCTGCACCACTCCACTTGCTCCTTGGTGCTTGTTCACCTCCTCAATCTCGCTTATTGGCAGGATTCTCTCGGGGTCAAATGTCAAAGGCTCGGTACCGTGAGTCATAGGCTCCACGCAAAACTGCCATTGCCTTTTACAGAACTCATCGAAGAATGTCTCGCCGTTCGGAAGCCTGGGGAAATGGGAACGTGCTTCGGCCGTGAAAGGAAGTCGGCGATCGCGCAGGTTGTCTTTGTCAATGAACCAGTTCAGGTATTTTGATTGCCCAATTATCAATAGGATGGTAAATACTTTTGGGCATCTTTGCGCAACGTCGCGTGGGTTGGGAGGCTCATAAGGCCCTGCTGCTGCCGTGACAAGGTTCTTGACTTTCTCATAGTTGCTGCTCTCGGTGCAGTCGAAGTATTGCTTGATGGCACTGTCAGGAATGAAGGTACGAGATCGCGAGGAGTCCGGCTCGAAGGTTATGCCCTCACAGCGGCGTAGATCAATCCAATGGAGATATTGCTGGACATCAGGGTACGGCGATGGATCGTACGGTTGGTCGCGCGGGGAGCCTTGCTGAGTTGACGCCATCATGCAGAGTCGAGAGAGTGAGGCGGCGCTACACAACGCAGACTGATACACTGCAGCGGAGCGCACTCAATAGAAGCGGTGGTATATCATGCCGACTCGATCAAGAACGTCCAACGGACAAGGAAACAGGTCGCTGTAGGCGAACAGAAGTCACGGCTGCGACTTGACCTCGTAGGCCATGCAGGCATGGCGCCAGGCTGCTGGAGGAGCATTAGCCTCCACACCAATCTTTCGTCACCGATTAGCATGGGTACCCTCCACTCGCTTGAGGGGATTGCGCCACTGAGGGATGCCCACCTGGCCCCAGGAGCTGAAAAGGTTCACGCACTAGATTAGTGGAGGCTTCGCCCAAGATTCAGCCTGACAGCCGCACAGGGCAGATTCTTCCGCTCCTATGTTGAAAACTAGCCAGCATTTGATTTCGAACATGCAATGAGGCAGCGACTTGGCCCTAAACAGAAGAAACGAAAGCGGAACCTTTCGTTGTGCGGACTTGAGCACGTAGGAGACTTAGACCTCGTTTTCTCGTAGGAAAGGACCCCTAGCATCAAGGGGAAAGGCTGATGATTACTTTCAGCAGTTCCTGGCTGGAAGGAAAAACTTGAGCATACTGGTTCGTTGTCCTGAAAGCCGCAGTTGTCCTTCATCTTATACCAAGAAAATAATTCTCCAAACAAACAAACAAGGTTACCTACAGTACATATTAGATTTTCGTTACAGTTGAACAACTGGCTTCCGGCTAGAACCGAATGCCCCGTCACGACCCATTGATTATCCACCTTAGTTTGACAGGCTCCGCCGAGGATAGATCAAACCGAAATACCTTCTTGAAGCTTCCCATCCTACTCACCGTTGTCATCATGCGTGGAGGCCTGTGGCTTTGACGAGAGACGAGAATGCCATTAATACCTATCCGATCGTTTCTATGGTTCGCGATCTTTTGTGCGAGCAGCTCCAGGCAGGCTCGTCGTTGAGATATACTTTGCATACGTCGAGAGTCGAAGAACCCTTGATCGGTTGGCATCGTCGCGGCGGTCCACAATCACAAGACTGGCGTGCCAGATGCTCCCCACCAGAGAGTGAATCCACCCACGAACGTCGCTGCCATCAAGGAGAAGCTAAGGCAGAGGAAGAGCTTCAGGCCACCCATAGACATGCTCCCCGATGTGATGCTGGAATCAGAGGGGACGAAGGATATAATGTTGGTAGACATGAATGTCGAGACAAAGGTCGCAGGCAAGAAGAACACCGTCACCACCGTAATGATCCTCATGAGGACAGTCTCAAGTGTTGTTTTGATGGTCATATCCTGCATCTGTTTGGTCAAGGTTTCCACCCGCTGCGCTGAGCGCTGAGCCTCGTCAGCAAATTTGTGGTTTGCTTGCATTGCTTGATATTCGACGATGCCGTACAGCAAGCCTTTACATTCACTGATCAGGCTGACCATGGTCTGTACCCTTTGAAGATGCATCCGAAGGTCACTGCGCACTGACCTAAGTCGTTTCAAAAAGCGTGCAATCTCTGCGGGCATGCCCTTTTTGACCTCTTCAGGTAAGTCGGCGCTTTTGGGAAGCTCTTGGAAGAATTTCTCGATTTGCGAGAGAACATGAATGTTGCTGTTCAGGACGAGGCTTGCCTCGTTGACCCTGATTTCCAAAGCCTGGGCATCTTGAAGTTCTTGGATCTGGTACTTCATTTTCCGATCCTCCTCCGTTATCTCGCCTTGCAGTTTTGGATCGAATTCTGGCGGGACGTTAGGCGGTTCACGTGGCTGTTCGGACACATGGACGGCAACACCCGCTGGTAAGGGCTGCGCAGGGTGTTGAAGTCCTGCATTTGCTGCTACCTGCGACCTTGTGGTGCTGCGGCGGCCCAATGTCAGATCTCGCAGAGTTGGTCGTGAAGCCAGATTGCCCATGGGGATACCTGTTGGCTGAGGGTCCATCTGGGGACTTTGAGGAACAAATCGTGCCACCTTGTCGACAACTGCCCGGCGTCGAAGTGGGGTCAAATGTTCTTCGATGTAATTGAGATACCATCTCCAGTCTTCCGCACACCATTCGACAATCACAGCGTGACATGCCATTGTATTCGCAAACATCTTCGGAATTGAACGAAATGCATCGGGGTCGTTGCCAAGTCGGGTATTGGAGACTTCCTTCAGTCGGTCGCGAATAACATCGTTGGCCTTGACGGCTATCCAGGACGCATGTCCTTTCTTCACATCGAATGAATGGAAGATCACACTTTGTCGACTTGACCATGGCCAGAGCGAACCTGGCTTTTGTTCAAACGTCTTCAAGTTATAACAAAGCTGAAAGTCCTGACCAGACCGCCCCAACTCAGTGACCTCACCTCTCTGAAAACCAGCTTCGATGCGGGTATCCTCCCTGAAACCGCTGAAGTGGAGGTCTGTGCTGGAAAGATTGCCGCCAAAAGCAAAGAGGAACTCCAGGAACATTGGCAGGACTTGGAAAAATGACAGAACCCATCGCGTCATGTCATAACTGATGTACAATGGATCGCGTGATGAGCTGGCGCCCACGAAAACAAAAGTGGTGCGTAGACTGTCTTTCTGTAACTGGCCTGTAGAATCCAGCAAAGACCGCTGGAGAAGATTTAGAGAGGTCGCGAAGTCGCTGTGAAATTCCCTCCGGCGTGATACCTCTCTGTAGCGGAATATTTCGACTTGGGAGTAGACTTCGGGGCAGAACAGCGGCAACTCACCCCCTATCCGCGCCTCGAAACGATTTTTGTATTCTCGAAGTACGGATGGATATGTCGGGCCTGGTTCAATCAGGTTCACTGGGTAATTCCTGTGTTGGTCACAGGACTGCGCGAAGGGGCTCACTGCCATTGCTGGACAGTCAACGCTCTAGTTGGAAAATGCAGCATTAGCACTTAGACTGACAACGAGCGCATGTCAAAAGATTTATTCAGAAGGACCGACACTACTAGCCAAGCACTGCCCGCTATAACTTTGATGCCAAAATCACCACAACTGAAATGAAACTTGATATCCGTGTCTAAGCCCGCTAGACCCCTGCAAGTGTGGAGGCGTTACCACTCACGCAAGGCATTGGACGAACCTGTTGCCTTGCCAAATACCCAAACGCGACAGGGTTCTGTCACATGGCTGCCCTCTGGGGCTGACTGACATGTATTGAGCAGGCAAGCCTGGACTCCTCCCATCTAAACCCGCCCAGTCCGCAGGCGCTGTACTTCGGCCTACACCTCCCATCAGCAATGATTTGAAACCCCGATGTTGGCAAATTTCTTGACCACTCACGCTGTTGAGATCCCAAGGCACCCATATTATCCAGTCGAAATTTCGACGCTGATGATACGTCAATAACGATACTCCAGTGCCACGCTGACAATGCAAGAAAAGCATTGACTAGCTTACCCGGATGTAGAAGTTCCAATTCCCAAACATGGTTTTAAGCCTCTGGCCCAGTACCTCTGTTGTCAAAGCGTCATACCCCGGGAGGTAGGCGTCGCGCCATTGTGCTGTAGCAGGATCACGTGCAGGATTTCCGGGCATATTTACTGCGGGCGTGGATTAAGGCGGTGCGCCGGCAGTGTCAGGTGGTGTTGGCTGTCGAGTGGCCGTAAACTGACACACAAGCCTGGGCGGAATCAGGAGACGAGAAGGCGCCCTTTTAAGGTGGTCTAAAGATGCGGCTGCGGCTGCTTGGTGTTCAAGCAAGCATCGTGCATTACTTCCCATCGCCATGAGACGGCCAGGTGACAAGGGCACCGGTCGACAATTCTGGACTTCTGTGTGGGCAACCCCACTCGTTGGAGGAGGGAGATGGCAAGCCTTCCAACGAGCGAGTCTGTCTCCGAGCAGACGAGACGTGGCGCAAGAAAAGCCTTGTCGCAGCCAACCAGGCGAGGCCGGCAGTGAAGGCGTTCGATAAAGCTGGCACATCACCGGCTAGCGGCACCAGGCGAATGGCTTGAGCCCCTCACGCGAGCCGAACCTGGTATAGCCGTGGTTCATGCATTTCATTCACACATGCTGTATCGGCGTATCAGACCTGCACAAGAGAAGTGTGAGTGCCTCCGAATCGGCTTGACCAGCAGCAGACTGAGGAAGCTGCTGGACCCTGAGGCTCAATTGTCGTGGGGACAGGCTCCAAGACTGCCTAGGCCCTGCCCTTCTCGATTCAGGACCTTCTCCATCTCGATTTTGATTCGTCACGGTGCGAGAGGCGTGTGAAGTTGGACAGTTCGGCGACCTCAGTAGCCTGCCCTCTGCGAGGGTTGAAAAGCACCTGATAACAAAAATAAAGGGTAAACAAACTGGTCACCGTATGTTGAGTAGTCCTCCAGCAGCGCGACGACTACTCAATGCCCTGGATCGATGCACCTACTGTACAAAATACAATACGACTGACCTAGAGCGCCAACACCACTGTACATAGTATCCATGTTAATGACATGGTCAACTTGTACCAAATCTTGTTTTAGGGATATTCAGGAGTCAAGACTCAAGACTCGGGCCAACCTTGAGACAAGCGATTTAACTGGCTATACCAAGAAATTTCCCAATCGATAACTCCACTAAAGCTTGATACTAACCACAGTAGTGCTTAGAGACGGTACTACTGCAAGTACCCGTACCTTACCACTCTAAATCTTGTTGATTGCCATTTTTATGTCCGGCCTCCTCCTGCCACGCGTCAACACTACTGATCACTGTCGTTATTGCCCTGTGTATTCTCCTCTTCGATACAAGTACAACCACTTCACGACATTCATCATCTCTCGAGACCGTCGTCCAGTCTTTTGTATACCATTCGCTGCTGTTTTACTTGTGCGTTGATTACCCATCCGGCCTCACAACCCCGACCACCGACTTTGCTTACGATCCTCAATCGAGGCTTTGAAGACTGTCAGATTGGGTCCACGGCGTCCTCTCACTTCAGGGCATTCAAGTCCGCTCGCTCGCTCCCTCCACGTCTTTCGCTTTGCTTGTCTTGACTCTCGCGTTCTGCGCTGAGCCAGCCTGCACACCTCTATCGATACCTTACGTTGTACCATAAATCTTCCCTCAAAACCACCACGACTACCGCTACGGTTGATGGTCAACAGTGAAGGCTGAACACACCGGTAGCCTAAGAGTGACTGCGCGTCCTCGTCCCGAAAGCGCATCAACGAGCGAACATTCCTCGACGACATCACTCTCACCATGTCTTCCACCATGCTGAAGACCGTCCTCCTAACAACTCTCCTTGCAACATCTCATGCCTTTGTCCCAGTTGACATCCAACCACTCCCTTCCGACCTCGACACGAACAAGTGGTCGGCAGTCACCACGCTGACTGAAGGCATACCTTCCCTAGCACTTTCCACACCTACACCAACACCCGATATACAAATCCTTCCTGTCCTCGATGCCAACATCGTCCCCGAACTCAAGCGTCAAGCAACCGGACAAAACAATGGTGCGACAACCACAGCTGTCACTCAAATTTCCCCAGTTACCACATACTTGGCGAACTCTTACATTGGTGGCGTTGCCACCCAGGTGGCTGTTGTGTATACTCAGACATTTGCCGCAGTACCAGACCAGTGGCCTTCGTATACTGCGGGCTCAATTGGGCTCGGGACGCTCACGGGTACAATTGGCGTGGTCAAATCCAAGAGAAGTCTTCCTACACAAATGCCCATGGGGAGCGAGGGTGATGACCAGCTCTTGCCTTGGATCATGAAAAAGCTGGTAGGAACTGCGAAAGAAGAGCAAGAGAAAATCGTGGAAGACTTGCAGAAAGAGGGAGAGAAGTTGAAGACCTTCATTCACGACCAAGAGGAAGGGCTCCAACCCAAGGTGAAGGCCGAGGCGGACTCAACGAGAACAGTCACTCTTTTGCCGCCAATTTCCCAAAACGCTGGATCATCCAACGTGGCAGGTGTATGTGTGGTACTGGCATTGGTGTCTGCAACGATCTGCATGACGTTCCTGTGAATGTCGTCCTCCATAGCAGACAAGATTGTGCATGCTTGAATATTGGTATAGCATCCGCATCCGCATGCGTCGTGGATCGTGGATCGTCCGTGGTAGATATGGGATGGAGTTCTCTTGGAGGGCGTCCGAAAAGCGGACCTTTGGTGGAAGAGCTTTTCTGTCGCTAGACGAGCTATGATTAGCGTGGTACATCCTACGGAGTTTTGTGCTGTCTGGAGTCGATGAGGTGGTGGCAAGGCGCTTCGGACATGGTACATGCCTTTTAGAGGCCTGGTTTTACATAGATGAGCCATGAATGAATACATTCTTATGAGACCTCAACAAGAGGGACGGCATCTCTAACATTCAATCTTCTCTCAGAGCATGCAAGTTAGGTAGCAAATCCTGTAAACTCGGGGTATCATTGCGTTGCACACCATGTACAAAACCGACCCCAGCCAGATCGTGGAGCAAGATCCGTGTCTCTATCAATCATACAACTTGGCCCAATCTGGGATCAAGACCATCTTCTTCCTGATCTGGCCCAGAGCGAATGCCGTTCCTTTCGGCTTTGGTTTGCTCTTCTTTTCTTCGCCATCATTAGTTTCATTGTTACCATCTTTCATCTCCACATCCTCATCGTCTTCCTTTTTGATCGGCGGCTGCACGAGCACGACATCTTGTAGATAATCGACCTCGGCTCCATACCGAACTTCCATATCTGTCCCGCCCCAGTCCATCGACACTTTGCCAGACTTATGCACACGGAGCTTGCCGACCATTCCAGCTGGCAGGGGCTGCGGTTCCGTCGCAGTGAGAAGCTTATCGGTCTGGAGTCGCGGTCTTTTCGGCTGCGCGCCGCCATCTGTTTCCTCTTTCGTAGCTGCAGTATTATCGACACCAGGTTCAGTCTTGACATCCGGCTCGTCAGGGATAGACGCATCGAACAAGAACGGGGTCAACGGCGGAAGTTGGAATAACAGCAATTTGCCGTCTCTTGTCGCTCGGTCCTCAAATTCTTCGTCTGTTGGTATACCGTCCGAGACGGTCGCAGGATGCTCATGTGTCTGCGACCTCAAGATCAATTCGCGTAATTTGTTCATGTCGAGCGTGACACGCTCCCTCTCAGCAGCTTCTTCGATCGTTTCGACCGCAGATCCAGGCTTCGCGTCTCGTGACCGCACTTTCTTGAGCGAGCGCCGCCGCCCTAGTTCCGGAGAGGAAGGCTGCTCTTTGACAAAAACCGGCTCGTCCAGGTCCATGGCCTCACCATCGTCGGCGACGTCTTGAACATCGGGTTCGACTTTCTTGACAGTTCGAGGCTTCTTCCCCAACTTTGCAGCTTTTTCTTCTTTCTCCTTCTTCTCGGCTTCTGTGAGGTACCGCGCCGCACGACTCGGTCGCAGACCGCGTACGCGTTTTGGTCGATGTGCCAATTTGGTCTCTTTCTCTTTGCCCTTGCTATCGTTAGGCTCTTCTGGTTCTGGTTCTGGTTCTGCTTCGTCGCTGCTCGAAATTGCGATCGCATCCATGTCCCGCATCAGCTCCTTTGGCTCGTCGTCCGACTCGTCGAGGTCATATATTTCATTTTTCTTTGCGCCAGCTGTTCGTCCACCACCGCTTGAGGATGGCATATCGCCTTCTATCTCAATCGCCCCGGGCGTTCCTCCGAATTCGTCAGGTTTGGCTGCCTGCTGACCCTCAAGTAGTTCCGCGTATCCTTCGCCCAGTGCTCTTCTTGCGGTCGGTCTGGCGGCACTGCCTGCGCCGAAGACACCTCCACCGCCGAACGAATGGTCGCGTCGTTCGTCTCGTCCGCTTGTGGGTGCGCCGCGCCCGCCTCGACCTCCTCGACCGCCGCCTCTACCGCCCCGTGTTGCTGCATTCTTTGCTGCTTCTTCTGCGGCACGAGCTTTCTGACGCTCAGCCTCTTCTTTGGCGAACTGCTCTCGCTCGGCTTTGGTCTTGCGTTGGACGCCCGCTCGAGGTTTAGGTTTGGGGCCGGGCTTCGCCGCCGAGGGTTTCGATGCCGTGGGATTTGAGTCCGCCATCTTGGAGATGGTTTAACTTTTATGATCGGCGAATGTAGATGGTCTTAGGAAAAGGCGGTGTCATAAGTTGGACATTTCGAGGTGAATATGAGAGTGAATGAATGTAGACCGGAGTAGTGAACCTCGATATGCCCTCACACTTTGTATACGAGCCACTTGATCTGATTGTAGGGTCTCCAGGTCTTCAGTGAGTAGCGCTTCGTTGTTCGGAGACGCTCAGGAAGCAGTGACGATGCTGGCATACAAGGTGAATGAGACTGGTACTGGGGTTTCAACCAGACTTGACTTTTCTGACTTCAAGTTAACAACAAAATTTTGGAGACGAGATTCCCCGCATTTCGGTATTACATCGGGATGAAGCCACAGTCACGTGTCAGGCTACGCGCAGATCCGATCTTCGCTGACGATCAAGGGGATTTAGGGATAAGCCATATTCATGGAGATATCAAAATCCTCATTTCGTACATTCATGAAGACTATTGAATCCAGGATACTTCTTTTGCTTCGAATGTCAAATCACAAAGTTCGCCCATTCTTCGCCCCAAAAAAGATCAAATAAGACAATAGCCTCGTCGACGAGCGACGTTCCACACAATTTCTCCCCGAACCAAATGATATGGCCCAGCCATGAGAAACACAGTACCTCGCACCATTAACAATCTCATCGTCAACATAGTATCCAGGGCCTCGCGACCCATTTGATCCAACCTCAGATGCTCAACCGCCCGTTCTATCCCGTCGACCTTAACTTGCTTTTGGTTTCCACGTGCAGGATCCGTGTTGTAACACCCACGTTCAAACACCATTGCTTTTTTTCTCACCTCTTCCTCTTCTTGCTCTTATCAGGGCTGTCGTTGACAAGGACACCACCCATGGGCCCTAGTGCGGTACCGATAAGAGAGTCACCATCGTTGTCGACGTCTTCTTCACCTTTTTTGACCGACACGCCCATATGCCTGCCGTAACGACCCTTGCGACCATTGCCTTCGTCTTCACTGACACAGCCATCAATGCCGATGCCGGCATCCTTGCATCGACCACAAGGACGTTGCCGATCGCAACCTTTCTTACTCTTCCTGCATCGCTGACAGCGAGGCTTGGAGGAGAGGTCTTCTTCGTCAACACCCAGCTGGTGTTGGAAATTGAGGCTTGACCCAGAAGATTTCCTAACTTGACCAGGAGCAGCTGGCGCAGATGGCACCTTCGTAAGGTTTTGCTGCGTCGAGGGTTTGGCGGTCTTTGGTAGAGTATTTGATCGTATCTTGGTGGGCTTACCACTCTTCATAGACGAAGTTGACTTGGATCGGTAACCATTAGTTGGTCCATCGTGCATCTTTGTCTTGATCTTCTTCATCTTTGGCTGACCCTCGAATTCACCATGGTCACGAGATGTAATGTCCTGGTCGTATTCTTCGTCTTCTTCTTCTTCCTCCTCAAGGAATTTCCTGTGTTTGGGCAAGCCTCCTTCGTCTTCACTGTACTCATCACTGTCACTGGTTGCTCCCGTCGAAGAGGCTGCATCGGCAGCACCGCTGAATGTCTCATCCACGGTCGAGTTTGAGGTGCGCCCATAAGAATAATTGGAATCACCACCCATAGCGATCAGTGTACGAGCAACATCTTCATCTGAGATGCAGCTTGCGACAGTGGGATCCGGTGTCGGCAAGATGCCACTTCCTTGTCGCCCACCATGTATCTGTTGCATGCTAGATCGATCTCGCAGCCTGTGGCCATGTTGAGGGACTGGCGTGGCCATCTCAGCGCCTGCGCCTCGATCGCTGGGCCCATAGATATTGTTATTCGGTCCATAGCTCTGGGGAGATAACACGGGGACCTGTTGAAGTCCGTATAGCTTCTGCGCGGGGGGATGAAAAGGTGAAGGACCTTCTTGTGGGATAGACCGTCGCTGAGGTGATATGGAGGATTGCGACGCAGTCACCGGGACTTGAGGAGGTACGAAAAGAGGCAAGGCCTGTAAAGAGTCAGCTTGGGGCCAAACAGCGAGGAAAGGGAGGAACACGGCGACTTACCGAACTATCAAAGATGGCCTGCCCACGTCTGCCATCCTGTAACACGTTGAGGGTGCTAATCTCTGAGCTGACATATTGCTCGCTTCTGGCCTTCTTGGACCCGGACACCGAACTGCGACCAGCCTCACTGTCACTATAGCCATCGTCTTCGTTATAGCTGCCATTGACACTAGAAGCTCGACTCGCATTGGTGATCAATGTGCCCTTCTGTTGCGACGCACTTCTGCGTCCTCGGCCTTGAGTGGGAGAGACGCTTCGCTTGAAAGCTGTCCTTGATGCAGGTCTCGACGGCGAGTGAGACTGTTCCCGCATATGAGGTGGCAACATCTGAAATGGTTCACCCAGGCTAGGTCGGCGCTTCGGCTCATACCCGGTGTCATTGATGTAGGTCGGGTAAGGAAAGGCTGCTGGGGCCTGCTGAGGGGGAAGCACAATTCTCACATAGACAGTAGAATCGGGCGCCAAATTCTCGTATGAGGCAATGAGGGTGTTGCCGAAAGCATCCTCGAAGCCCACACCTCTGCCATCGTATATGCCGTAGAAGTTCTTGACAGTAGTGACAATTGACTCAGTACTGTCATGTCGGTTGACTAAAACCCTCAGAGGTATTCGTGCTCTTGTTTTTAAACCCTCGTCAAGGAGAAATTCGAATGAGACCGACTTCGGAGGAGGCATTCTCTTCGGTGTTGTCTGCTCCTCCTCGCTGGACAGCAGGCTAGAGACTTGCATTATATCTTGTACCAGGAATGTATGTCCTTCTCTTCCTGCGCACTTTTCAGATCGACGATCAGCACGATTGGCTCGTTATGTTGGTCGGGGGGCTGCGCTGGGAAACAGGGCGGTTGAACGAGGGACACCCTGTTGAAAAAGACCTGATTAGCTTGTGTGATATGAGATGATGTGCATTGTAGAGTGTCAGCAGGAATCAGAGCACACCCGGGATAGGAAGCCCGGATTTCTGTTGCAGACGCTGGTGGTGATGTCGGTAAGCGATGAGACGGGAACTTACACCGAGCAAACACTTGTGTCTGTAGTCGCGATCACTTGTAGTGATGCTAGAAGGGAATTGGAATGCTTGAGAGACTGCGCAAAGGCAAAGGTAATGGCATCCGGCACTACCGTCCAGGCATCGTCAAGGATGAGAAGACCTGAGTCTGCGACGATAATTTTGAGACAGACCAACAGGAGATGGTTGACCTGGGTAGTCCAGTCGAACAAAGACAAATATGAGGACTGCTCAGGTAGTACAGATGAAGGCCAAAAGGATTGATGAACAAGTCGAACGAAGAGTCGACGGGAGGAGGTCAGGTTGAAGGAACCAAGGTTGAAACTGGCAGTGCTGAGGACCCACCCTCTTCGACACAGATGCCGGCCTTTCGTACCACAAGAACGTGGCTACGAAGTGTGTAGAAAACGAATTTAATCGTCCGAACGAGTCAAAATTATCTAGAACAGTTCTTTTGCTTAAACGGTGAAGAAATCATAAAGAGAGGAAGATGGCTGATAGATGCCTCGCATCAGTTGGAAGACGCATGACATGGCACTGGATCCCGTATTGAATCCCCAAGTGAGGACCATCATTACTACACACGGGCCCATATTGTCTTGTAGCAGCGCTATCTTGTGACGGGATGCGCTGCCAACTACTGGCCAATGGAGAGCTGATGTAGACCCCCTACCAGCGGTGTCCGGCTGGCCCTTTGGGATGAGAGTTTGCTGGCTTCTCTATGGTCGGGTCTTGAGTCAGGGAATGAAAAAGCAAAAACTATTGATTGAGGCCGTCAGCAGATAGTGCTGGGAAAGAAAGTCCCTTAGGGTAAGCGGAATCGGGAAAGTGAGGAACACCAGGATGCGAGCCAGACCAGGCGATGCGCTGTGCCAGTGCTAAAAAGGATCAGAAGCCAAACCCCTCACTGATATGTGAAGAAATGTTACCCGTAGTGCCGCGGGTTTGCGACGTCTGTATGGCGAAGAGTAGCAATGAGCCGTAAAGGTGGAGTTTTTGGCGGTTTCTTTGGGTGCCGTTCAGAGGCCGTGGTCAAGACACGCAAGCATGCCATCCAACCATTCCACCAATCCTCGACAACCCGGGACGTGGGCTGGCGCACTGGCTGCCACAAGAACCGCACAATTAGAATCACCGCTCACGCCAATCCATGCAACTTGAACCCACCAACAAGCTTATCCTGTTCCTGATGTCGAAATGATTGTTCCAACCTCCGACGGCGGCAAATGTTCTACCATGTTCTGTTGGCTGCAACATTGCGCTCTTGTAGGAAGAGACATGCGCAAACTAGCGCTTGAAAGCCTCGCACCCGACACTGCGGGCTTGAACAGCCAAACAGGGGCTTGGCGCATGGGGCCGAGCTTCAAGCCGCCGCAATTTCACGGAAAGGTTGATGATGATCTTTTGCGCACGTGCAGTTCTCATATCTCTGGCAATTCGAAGCTATCATTCGTAGGGTCGCGGACAATTCGACGAGGATACTCGTATTCATGACGATCTTTGACTGAGATTTATCAACGTCAAGTTCAAGCTATTGACCGTCCAACCACGACATCCCCACATTTCAGATCTGTGGGAGAGATAGGCATTGTGGACGTCATGTCTTTGAACCAGTTGCGACTTGAAGCATTTTCCTCAATGCAACTTGTGCAAATGGGTTCTCAAATGCCATATCGCAGACGTGGCAACAATCAGCGGGAGAGCTTGCGGCTGATGAACGCATAAGGCCGCAGTTGCGGCAACCGAGGCCAGGTACAAGTTATGGACTTGTACAAATGACCTAGTCCTTCCGAGCCAGGTTTATATAATAAAGTTTCTGGCGTCGTAACCGTGCTCGGAGATACTCTCCCCCAATAATCAAGCACGTTGACCATACCTCATGGTTATGGAGGTGTCGACCCATATATAAGAACGACCAGCGATTGCACTAGGAAGACAAGAACAAGAAGAGCACCGAAACGCGACCCGATGGCTGTTCAAAAACAGCCAATTATCTATGCGACTTGGGGAAGATCTGAGGTGGTGGGCAAGATTTGGTTCCGACCAGATACGGGACCGATAAGACGGACGCCTGATGGATGGAACCGAAGGAAAGAAGAACCGTTGCCATGTCATGTAGACATAACGATCTCCACGATTGAGATAGAATCTCCATCATTGGGTGTTTGAACGGTATCATGGAGGTGATTAAGCGTCCAGCATATCCGGTGATCCAGGTTGCCACCGTTGTTCCAGATGTCCCTGTCGGGAAGGCATTGCTTGGTGAAGCGGGCGGGAGGTACTTTCAATGACGAAAGTCCAGTAGCAGTGTCGCCCGCCTGTTCGTCGCATACTCACTCGAAGAGCATTTTGTGTATGATTTGAGATAAGTTGAAATCAAAGACTTTGCAACTTTGCAGGAGCATGAAACCTCAAAAAGTCATGTGACTGCGCGTCCGGACGTGGCGCGTCGACGTCATACTAGAGATATCGTCCTTTTGTATAGAAGTCGTCGTGGGAGGGCAACTAAAACCTGGTAGAAGCATGTATATGTCTTGTCTCATAAAGCAGATTAGTTTTGTAGCAGAAGATGCGAGCAGTGCATGGACCTGGAGTGAAGATTGATGTTCTGGACATGGCGACCGACCCGCGTTTGTTGCCCCCTCCGAAATTGGAATAGTGCCAAGTCAACTTTCGGGGAACCAGGGTGCGGAGCCTACCAATAATACCAGGTACCTGCTTCACCTATGGAAAGAACCTTATGGCTTGTTTACCTGCACTCTCCAATTCAATGTTTTTGTACACATCCGTGCGCTGTTTCTAGCAGACATAGCTTCAACATCGATACATCAACCCTGGACTTGATTTCCTTCCTTCAACTACCTCGCCTTCCCAAGAAGCTCTTGTAGCTTCTTTGACCGATGCTCCATTCCCGGTCGCGTATTCAACAACATAGGGGCGCTTTGCCTCGTCCAGCATTGACTTAAAACAAGCTGGTCAACCAACACACTCTGTTTATTAGGTCGTAAGGAGTCATGATGGACGTCAAGGTACTTCTCCTTCGAGCTCTCAACCATCATTGCTACCTGCCAACACGCGCCCTACTCCTGTATAGGAGTTGCTCCTTCATATACCCTCCCTTGTTATATGGTTACTAACATTGCATCCTCTACTCTTAGCCGCAACGACCCTTACGCTCACGCGTCAACAACGACGAAAACCTTCCTCCTATTGGTCAAGTCACAAAAACCATACATCAACGAAACAAGTCGAGTCCTGCCTTGACAGGTGTTGCTCAAATGCAAGGATTGACAGCTGGAGCGAAGCGAAAGGTCTTCGGGGACGTCAGCAACACTATCACAACTCTGAAGCCCAGCAAGGATGACTCGGTCTTACAACTCAAGCCCAACCTACAGCCTATGGTGAAGCCTGACCAAGGTTTGTATGGGAAGAAGTCGACCAGTTTGCTGAGGCCAGCGCAACGACCTCTGTCCGTGTCTAGCTTGAAGACGTTGTTCTCAGGTGGGAACAATGCTACAACTGCTGAGAACACCGTCAGTGGCACGTCAGACAATGGACCGCCTGTTAGTAAGAAAACTTTGACCAAGCGACAAACTACAATCTTCAAAGACAGTCGCCTAGATGCGGTACAAGAGACGGAAATCCCAATGGTGGAGTCGCGCAACGACAACGCTGAAGTGAAAGAGCTCAATGCGGACCACCCAGCGAAACTCGACACGGAATCTCAGCCTTGTCTGCTCCCACCAACGTCGGAGATTGTCGCTGACCCGGTTAAAGAGGCACAAGAGCCACAGTCCGAGATCAGTCTACCAGGCATTGATGAGGTCAGTCTTGGACCGACGCTGTCTAGTGAACTGAATCATGAGTCCGATGTTCGACAAACCGTCACTGCCATTTCAGATGCCGCTAGCCACCCGCTTACTTTGCAGTACCAACCACACAATGTTTCTGCCAGTCTTCTTCCACTTTCCACCAATCCCATCACTTCTGCAACTCAGAAGCACGACGTTCAACAAATTCCTGTCGCAAAGCTTATCAACCCTGTCGACAGCGTTCCTGGTTTGATGCCACAAACTTCCTACCTTCAGCGACAGGTTGAACAGGAAGAATACTGGGACGAAGAGGATGAGGAGAGTTACGAAGAGGAAGGTTACGTGACGGCCAGGTCATTCCGATCTAGAGGAGACAACACCACTGGTGGTGCTACTGCTGCGCTTTTCCCAGAGGTAAACCAACGTGTCCGTAAGGACCTAGCCGCCGCCAAAGCACTCGTTGAAAACACTCGCTCTCAGGAAGAGGTCGAGGACGAGATTTACGACACAAGTATGGTCGCCGAGTATGGTGAAGAGATCTTCGACTACATGAAGAACCTCGAGATGAAGATGCTGCCCAACGCTCACTACATGGAAAACCAACACGAAATCCAATGGTCGATGCGGTCTGTGCTGATGGATTGGCTCGTGCAGGTCCATCTGCGCTTCAACCTCCTCCCCGAGACTTTGTTTCTCACTGTCAACTACATCGACCGCTTTTTGTCCTGCAAGGTGGTGTCTCTCGGCAAACTTCAACTTGTTGGTGCGACAGCCATTTTCATTGCTGCCAAATATGAAGAAATCAACTGTCCTTCGGTCCAAGAGATTGTCTACATGGTTGACGGTGGCTACAGTGTGGATGAAATCCTCAAGGCTGAGCGGTTCATGTTGACCATGCTGCAATTCGAACTCGGATGGCCCGGTCCCATGAGCTTCTTGCGCAGAATCAGCAAAGCAGACGACTATGACCTGGAGACCCGAACTCTGGCGAAGTACTTTCTTGAAATTACATTGATGGATGAGCGTTTCATTGGTAGTCCGCCAAGCTTTACAGCAGCTGCTTCACATTGCCTTGCACGTATCATGCTCCGCAAAGGCACTTGGGTAAGTCTCTTGCAATACCCCTTCAGGAGTCCTGACTAATCCTTCGCAGACCACTCATCATGTTTACTACTCCGGTTACACCTATTATCAGCTCAAAGGCCTGGTCAATCTCTTGCTCGAGTGCTGCGAAGAACCACGGAAACATCACAGCGCCGTCTTCAACAAATACTGCGACAAGCGCTACAAGAGAGCATCGGCTTTTGTCGAGACGGAAGTCGGACGAGGATTCCAGCTACCAGAGCAAACTGCCTTTCCTCCTCCTCCATCAGTCAACTCGGGGATCAATCCCTACTACGATCACCCTATTCAATATCGTACCACTTGAAACTCCTACTTTTGGAGCTATCAGTTGTGACACAACTTTCACAAAGCCTATTACGAAGGACATGATCACTTCTCAATGCTCCAGGAGGAATGAATTCTTCGAATTGAAACCATGCGACAACATTCGGAGATTGAGTCGTCAATCCAGGCGACTACCACCTCATTTTTCATATTAATTTCTCTCGTCGTTCGAGAGATGTTCACGAGAAACCACGACGTCACGACGCGCTAGTTGGCATCAATTGCATGAAAATTCTAGAGCACCTGCATGCATTGCCTCCTTTCGACCCTTTTCGGAGCTTAGGCGTTATTCATGGCGATGCTTGAGAAGTATGGCCAGTACGGGACAGAGTCTGCACTCTGAAAGTGTTTAATGGTCAGGGACAGGCGGAGAGAGGTCACTTGACATACAGGCAACAAAATTGTGCTGCGGGAGATAATGCAAATAATGCTCTTGGAGAGATATGCAAATAGAACGGTGCTCCGAAAGGCCTGTATTGAGCTGTATCCCAATTAATTCGTTTATCAACGATCAACGAGCTCGAAAAAGGGGTTGAACAAGGCTGAGCCACAGCCTCGCTGTCTGATTATGGCAGGTTTGCCGCATCCGCGATTTTCTCACCTCATAACGTATCTCGCCGTCACTTTCTTCACTCGATGAACATAGCGGCTGTCCGTGCATCTGGGTACGAACTCTGCTGTATCATTTGCGGAGTTTTCCACATTCTCCGGAGCCTGCATCACTTAATTGGCATGATGAATGTTTTGAGCTGCGGCCGACGTGGCTGAAGGGTGAGTGGGCAGACTATTTCCGCCACGTACTTGCTGTTGCACCTCTTGAACTCGTTTCGCGAAGGTTGGGCCGAACAATTTGATTATTTTGACCAAATGGCACCCAAGAAACCTTCAGCCGCAGCCAAAGGCAAGAAGCCAGCTCCCGCGGCGCAAGTGCCTGACAGTGATCATATTGTTTTTACCAATAGCAAAGACGACAAAAGGAAGAAAGAACAGAAACCTCCTGAAGGACCACCTCGTCCGGACGCCCGTAAGGTTATTGGGGGCCAGTCATGGACAGGGAAACTACCCGTTAATCTCTTGTCGGAACAATGTCAGCGACAAAAATGGAACAAGCCCGATTATCAAATTCGGCAGGTTGCAGGAAACGGCGATGGCGAAAAGCTGCATCGATCCTGGGTCATACTATCAAGGACAGATCCTAAATCTCGCGAGATCATCAAACTTCCTCCCTTTCAACTACCTGCGTCAGATGCGCAACTTGGAGATCAGTCTTCAGCTCTCGAAGCGCGGCACTTTGCAGCCGCGTACACTCTGTTCCGGATCTCCAGCATGAAGAACCTCGCAATGGCATTGCCTCCAACCTATCGTGATCTCTGGAAGGGAGAGTTCCAACGCCTAAAAGACGAAGATGTCAAACAAGACCGAGCATGGAAGTATGATGCCGATCCTTTTGCGGCGGAGACCAAGAGGCAAGAGATCAAGGCAGCAATGGAGAAAAGAAAACAACAACAAGCCTCGCAACCACCCAAAATCGAAACATTGAGCCTGGTGAATCCAGGTGCAACCAACACAACACGGAAAGGATGGGACAGTGCACCGAGAATTGAGTTGGGCCAGAACACGCGGACACGTATCGAAACAATCATTAGAACAAAGGGGTCGTGGAATCAGAGTGCCTTAACGATCCTGGCGGCGGAGAGGGCATCCATTGTGTCTGATCTCAAAAGATCAGGCTTTCTGCAAAGTCATATCGAAGAAGCTTTGGAGTATTGCGGCAGCAGAGAAGAAGTCTTGGAGTGGTTGTTGATCCACGTCCCTGAGGATTCGCTGCCTCAATGGAGCTTTCCATCCGGCTACCATGCTGGTGTATCACTGGTAACGAATGACCTTGCAACTGATGCAAAGGTGAAAAGAATGGCTGAGGGTGGCTATCACATACAGTTATGTGTACAAGCACTCCGCGACAATGATGGAAATGAGACTCTAGCGCTTGAAGCACTTCAAGCACAGCTTGTTCCTCCCGTCAATAACATTCCTAGAGATACCGCAACGAATGCAGATATGTGGTCGGAGGAAATGACGGCTCTCGAAGCCATACTGGCTGAAAGGTATTCTTCAGCCGGACCCGATCAGTGCGCAATCGTGTCTGGTCCAGAATCGACTGTCTCGGTCACATTCCACTTCCGGCGGCCGACATATGGATACCCAACCTCTTCGCCACCTATAATTCTACTCCGAAACACAGATCTACCAAGCTATGTACGCTTGAGCATCACGAAACAAGCCGTCAAATATGCGCAGGAGACATTGCTGGGGGATCAGATGATTTTCAGCCTGATACAATGGCTTGAGGACTCGATGCCGAGCATCATCGCAAATCCAGGGAAGCTGAGTGATCTGGAGATCTTGTCTCCGTCGCTCAATGTAAAAGGTGCTTCGGCTTATTCGCAAAAGTCGCAAGCGTCCAGCCGGAGCAAGAGGCCTGAAAAGGCGTACACAAGAGATGTCCGATCGAACAAAGCCATACTCGAAGCATGGAACGCAAGACAGAATTCCGAGCCGCAGAAGAAGATGACCAAAGGAAGACAAAACCTGCCAGCATGGGCCAAGAAAGAGCTCATCGTGGCGGAAATCAAGCAGCGTCAAGTAACTCTGATCACTGGTGAGACGGGCTCAGGAAAGAGTACTCAAGCCATCCAATTCGTCCTGGACGATGCCATTCAAGCCCTGAAGGGCTCTTCGACCAATATCATCTGCACACAGCCAAGGCGAGTCGCCGCGCTGTCGCTCTCCGACCGTGTGAGCTCAGAGAGATGCTCTGTAGAAGGGCATGAAGTGGGATACATCATCCGAGGAGATTCCAAGATTTCGACCACAACGAAAATCACCTTCCAAACAACGGGTGTGCTGCTCCGCCAGTTGCAGGGCGCCGAGAGCGTCAAATCCGCATTACAAGATGTCAGCCACGTCTTTGTCGACGAGGTGCACGAACGCTCACTCGATACCGATTTCCTGCTGGCCCTGCTACGAGATGCGCTGCCCTCCCTCCCACATCTCAAGATTGTTCTTATGAGCGCGACCCTCAACGCCGACACGTTCGCAAATTACTTTGGTGGCAGCGTTGTAGGCAGAGTGCATATCGAGGGCAGAACATACCCTGTTCAGGACTACTATCTGGACGATGTCGTTCGCCTGACTGGAGGAAGTAAGCGCGGCGCACCCGAGGACTCCGAGGACATGGACATGAACGTCGGCAAAGCGATTCAAAACCTAGGCATGGGCATCAATTACCAACTCATTGCCAATCTAGTCCAAGTCATCGACGCCGAGCTCGGCAGTAATGACGGAGGAATCTTAATCTTCATGCCTGGCACGCTGGAAATCGATCGTTGTTTGAAGTCACTCAACGATTCACCACGTATCCATGGCTTACCACTCCACGCGTCCCTCACCCCAGCTGACCAGCGGATCGTCTTCAAACGCCCACCACCAGGTAAGCGTAAGGTCGTGGTAGCAACCAACGTGGCCGAAACGTCCATCACGATCGAGGACATCGTCGCGGTCATCGACACCGGCAAAGTCAAAGAGACAAACTACGACCCAACCTCCAATATCGTGAAGCTCGAAGAAGTCTGGGCCTCGCAAGCCGCATGCAAACAGCGCCGTGGTCGAGCAGGTCGAGTCCAGGCCGGTAAATGCTACAAGCTGTTTACCCGCACCGTCGAGGCGAACAGCATGCCACCTGCTTCAGCGCCAGAAATGCATCGCACCCCGCTCGAGCAGCTCTGTCTGTCCGTGAAAGCGACCGGCTCAGACAGGAACGTTGCAGAATTTCTTGCGCGCACAATATCCCCGCCAGACAGTCGCGCTGTCTCGGCTGCCCTGAAGACCCTACGTCGGATGGGTGCGTTGGACAACGACCGGCTAACAGGTCTAGGCACATATCTGGCCATGATCCCCGCGGACCTGCGCTGCGCGAAATTGCTGATTTATGGAGTGTTGTTCGACTGTCTGGACCCGTGTCTGACAATTGCCGCGATTCTCACGACGAAATCGCCCTTCGTATCGCCACGGGATAAACGCGACGAGGCGAAAGAGGCGCGCACTTCGTTTCCCACAGCCGATGGAGATTTATTGCTCGATTGCACCGCTTTTGAGAACTGGAAGGATATCTCGTCGGGTATGCGCTATAGGGATATTCAGGACTGGTGTTCGTCGAGATTCTTGTCCCAGCAGACGTTGCGGGACATCGACTCGACGAGACGGCAGCTTCTCGATGCGTTGATTGAGACGGGGCTGCTGCGGTCTACTGATGCTGCAGGCCAGAACAATCGGCGGAGAAGTAATGTGATGCTTCTCCGTGCTCTGATTGCAGGAGCGTTGAACCCGCAGATCGCGCGCATTCAGATGCCGGACAAGAAGTACATTGCTTCAATGTCTGGTGCGAAGGAGCTTGACCCCGAAGCCAAGACGATCAAGTACTTCAACGAGGAGAATGGGAGGGTCTTTGTGCATCCTAGTTCCGTCTTGTTCGACGCCCAGGGGTTCTCTGGCGCGGCGACTTTCGTGAGTTACTTTGCCAAGGTGGAGACGAGCAAGACGTTTGTTCGTGATTTGACTCCGCTGAACGCATATGCTCTCTTGCTGTTTGGAGGGCCGATCGAGGTCGAGACTTCGGGCGCGGGCATCCTTGTTGATGGATGGTTGAAGTTGCGTGGATGGGCAAGAATTGGGGTGTTGGCGTCCAGATTACGGGCTTTACTAGATGACGAGTTGCGGAGACGGATAGATTCTCCTGGCACAGCTGACGATGGTGGACTATTTGATATAGTCACGCAGCTCGTGGCGCTGAACGGCCAGGATCAGTAGGGAAGGAACGCATTGCGATTGTAAAGAGATCTGGTGTTGGTACAAATGTTCGACGTGTAACAACCACCCGCACGTCCTGCAAGACGTACTCCCAACGCCTATCCATGCCACCGCATATCTGCCCTCCTGGTTCCTGTTAGACTATCGCCGTGCGAAAGGCTGACGCCATCAACGCCATCACCGTGATTTGAAGTCCATTGAACACCCTCAGATGGTTGCTTGCGTACAGGTGACGGCTTGCTTATGCTGCAGCTGCAAGTGGTCGAGTTCTCACTTTTATGAGTGGAGTTTTCGTTGGAGTGCTTCCAGGTAGTTCATTGTCGGTGTCGGTGTTGTCTGAGTCGTCGTTATTACCATGTCTCAGTCCATCAGGAACGTTCTTCCTTGGTGGAGTGTGATCTGTTCTTCGTTAGCAGAGTCGAAGCTTACAACGATCATCAAGCACACCTGGAGCTCTTTGAAACCTCAAGCTCTGCAATGTTTTAAGCGAGACTTCCAAGATGGCGAGCTTTCTCTCGACATTCTCCCTCTCCTCAATCATGTCTACTGATTCCGCTGCCACCAACTTGACGGTCTCGTCGTCCAAGTCCATCACCACATCAGGGCTGAACAGCTTTGGAAGTCTTTCGAGCAGACATCCTTCGAGTGCATATGTCCCGAAAGCATCGACAACGTTCTTCAATGCAACCTAGTCGTGATCAGCTGCCATGTTTGGTTCGGAATTGCTGTCAAAACCTACCTCATAATATGCCTCCATGGCGTTCGTTGCTTCGACACATGCGAAACGGTCGAAATCGGCAACGGTCTCGTTGACCAAGGCTTCGACCAGGGCTTCAATATCTATCTCTCCCTCGAACTGATGTTCAGAGACCTTCTTTGACTCCTGGTCAATTCCAAAGAAGTTGTAAACCTTCTTCGTTATGAGGTTGTTAGTTTCCTTGCGGCGCTTCCTTTGCACAAGCTCCGCAAAATGGTCATCGAATGTAGTGGGGTGACCATCCGACACATAAGGCTTCAACATCTCGTCAGATTTCGTAGCTAAGGTCTTACGAAGATCTGCCATCATTGCTTGGATCAGGTGTCGTTGGACAGATTCAGCAGAAGCGGGATCAGTGATGTGGAAGAGGATAAGACTGGCAGTAGCTTCTGCTGCTTTCATGAGTTGCCCTTGAGCTTGCCGAATGATGTCTCCCCATGGCTTTGCTTGTTCAGCGAACAGGCCAGTGACGACGTCTGGATTGAAAGTCCCTGGAAGCCCTCGTCCCCTGTTGCGAACCATATACTGCCGGACATACTCGTAGAATTCTTTCTTTGCAATAGGCTTCGGGATGCATTCCGTGTCATCGTTGCTCGATATAGTGTCGACGAGCTTGACTTGGTGGCCTCTTTCTCGCATGGTACAGGCAAACTCGTCCATAAGGTTTTGTGTCACTGCACGAAGACGCTTGTTGTACTCGTCGTCCGTATCACCGGCGCCAAAGAAGGCATCCAAGTAGTTGCCATTGATGCTTGCCTTCATCAAAGTCTCAAAATCCCTGCTAGCCTCGAACAGAAATCGGCGTTGCTCCTTCAGGGTGGGTCTTGAAGTCCCAAGTCTCTTAAGTTGCTGCTGACACTCCTCAACCCCTGACTGGACGTCTCGCAACAGCTTTGGCAGCTCTCTCGAGATATGGGACAGAAGAATCCTGCTCAAACGTGTTCTGAGGCTGTCCACTCCCACACGGCCCTTGGGCAGCCATTTCCAGTCATGGCGTTGGAAAAATTCCTCTTCTGCTGCGTCCCTTTCTGCTGTAGTTGAATCTTTGGTGTCGTAGTCTCGGTTTCGGAGGAAGTGCCAGCCGAGCTTGAATGCACTGTTATCGGTTGCTAGAGCCTGATAAGCCTTTTGGGTGGTTGAGCCAGCATGAAGCGTATCAGGCTTGGTTACTATACCCAAGGTCCGTTCACCTTGTGGGTCCGCTTCGCTTGCGTATTCTGTGACAATCTGGTTGTTGTAATCATTCTTTGCCGAGACCACTGCCAGAATAATGCTTCTTTCCCGTTTCATGTAAGACTTGACCAGTGCATGGATTGATCCCGCTTCCTGTTTGGACTGGCGCCCATCTCCCGCATGATAGAGACCTGGTAGATCGATCAACGACAGGTGGGGCTGTGCCGGACCGCATACTTCGACCTTGAGTGCGTCACCACTGAACGATTGTCGAACTCCATCAATCCCCATTGCTGCGGCAGCAGCCTCTATAATCTTCGGGAACTGATCCAGAGATGAGGTGGGGGGTCGAAATTTAGCGAGCATGACTTTTTCGTCTTGCGTACGTGCCTCGTGGGGTATGATAGAAACAGCCACACTTGAGACAGGGTCTCGGCGTAGTGTGAGTTCTATGGGGAACCTCGTACACACGCTGTCCTTTGTCGGGAATCGCAGGCCACCAGAAATGGCTTCGAGAACGCTGGACTTGCCAGCGCTCTGGTCGCCGCATACAATCAGCTGGGGGAGGTCGATGTATCTGGTAATACCCTGGGATCTGAGAGTGTCGATGACTTCGAGGAGCTCATCATGTTCCGGGATCTGCAGGTGAATATCAGGACTGCCAGACATGTTGCCATCCATGGTGGGTGGCTCTTGCAGTGAAAGCCCAGACAGTTTGCTTGTAATAGATGCCATTGTGGCGGTACCGATATGAGCGGAATTGAGGAAGCACACTCCCGCGAACCTTCCGCCTTAAATACCTCAGGACTTCTTCAAAGAGTTGTCGTGAATGTGTTGACCGGCTTATCAAGATGGATAGGTGGTTCAGTGTCACAGCTTTTGCTACAGCGGATCAGCCGGCGGCTCCTGACAGCACTGGTGCGACAATGAGCTGATATGACCAGGGCCTTGGAAGCCACAAGAACAACATGAGACTGACCTCATATGCACTGGACAGCAGAGACACCTAGGCGTAGAACATCGGTAGACTGGAGCCCCATAATGCCGTTTGCTTGTATGTCGAAAATAACAAAATCGGCCCCCAGATAGAGCGGAGATACCAGGTTTCGCGCTTTGAATAGAGACTTGTGGCGTACCTTGTTAGTATACCTACGTGGAAGCCGCAACTATGCAAACATCGGCAACTGTGCCCGAATGCCAATTCCTTGTCCAGCTGTAGTCGCAAACCGTGGAACATCAGCAGAGTCATCATCGCTGGGTAATCCGTGAAGAACGGTGCCTTCCTTCAGATAGTGAGGCAATATCAACCTTGCGTTGGGAAGAAACATCCAGTTAGTCCACATGGGCGGCGTATGTCCGAGGGGTTGCGATATCAAGCGCCCGTACCTAGCTAAGGCGCCTAGAACAGACCCAAACTCCTTTACCGCAATTCAAAAGAGGTTAGTCTTACCATATTGAGTGCTCTGCAGTTTGGTAGATGTGAAATGTCTCATTAACCACGCCGGCCACGAGCCCTTGTTGCAATTTGTCTTGGAGTTTGTATCGTCTCCTGGCACGGAGTGGCAGTGTTTTGAGAGTTGAGTACTCGGTATCAGGCTCGGTAAGGGTGTGAGGCAGCTCGCTTATTATGTATGTCGCAACTATTCGGTTAGAAGTGCTCTTCCAATCAGACGTTTCGCATTACCGACTTATGATTGGTTGCCGCCCTGAACGACAAGGTTCCTGCAGGGGTCAGATAAGGAGGGGGCTGGCATTGGAGTATGGGGCACATCAAAAGAACCTCGTAGGTGGGCACATCATATCCCACTGTTGTTCGTTAGAGATGGTTCTGATTGTCGTTCACAAGCGTCGTCAAGAACGGCGTAAGGCATAGGGTGGAAAGGTCATCCGATGCTGTAAGCCTAGTTGAAGCGAGCTCGAAATCATGGAGAGACATGAAACAGGCGCAGGCGTCTGCTTCAGTGGGCTGAGCGAACCATATAGTCTCACGTGACGATGGTCGTCCACCAGCTGATGTGAGAAGACCGAGCTGTGGTTAATATTGTCGGAAGTCGTGATCATTATCATTCAGCATCGCTCAAGGAACAAGAGAAGGAAGAAGATAGGATCTAACGCGTAAGGCTGGTACAAAGATCAGGTAGCTGCGTTCGTGGGCAGGGGACGATAGAAGATCGAGGCTAACCAACGTCCTTGGAGGCAGAAGGCGCCATCGACAACATGACAGTCTTCTCGAGGTTTCGACACGATGCTGTTTCGTTCCGACCAGTCAGGCAGGCAGTGCGGCTTGCGTTAGAAAGTCATAGTGCGTGAAGGATTGATAGGAACCATGCAGAAAACTGTAACGAGAGACATGGAGACGAAACACGATCGCAAAAGAAAAACATATCGCAGGTGGTATCACGTGGTGTATTTCCTGACAGACTCTGTCACGTGCGAGGCCAGCCTCGCGCCCCCTTTTACCCTATTGTACACATCTCTTCCTCCATACAATCTTTGTCCCCCAACCCCTCTGATTCCACTCATGGCGGCATGGGCACCAGAGGCAGGTTCTCAAAATCCACATCCATCAACATCCAGCTTCCATCATCGTACAGGTTGTCAGGGAGCCAGCGCAACGGCGTCTCGATCATTCCGACGCTATTTTGTAACGAATTTCCCGCGTAAGGCAGAGTCGATGTACCTGTGACTGAAGCGGCATTCTCCAGAAAGGCTTCACTCTGGTAGTGAAAAGATTGTGTAGTTCCAAAGTTCGCATTGTCCATGGCAACTGCCTCGGAGGAGAAATTGCCCTGATTTCGCACATCCGACAGAGTATGGTACAGTACATTCGGGTTGGTCAGGTTCAGGTCCTGTGGCAGGTGATTTCCGCCAATGAGGTGCGCTCTCGGCCGCGTCGGCGACTGGTCAAGCTGGCCGCTTTGAAGGCTTGATGTTCGCCTTACTCTTACATCGCTTGAAGGTGTTTGTTGCTCTGGAGGGTGCCGTTCAGATTCATTGCCATTCTTCTTCTCCAGCAGTTTTGCAATGATAGCGGCACATCGAAGTGCAGAAGGCGTGCTCCCGGCTTGCCGAAGAACCTCTAACCCGAAATCAAGTCTCCCACTGGCCTCATGAGCTATAAATATCTGCGACTCGCCTTGGGAGGCTGTCTCTGTGGTCGAGCTCCGATTTTCTTTGAGATCCAACACGTTAATTGTGCAAGCCACGAACATGGTGTAACTCTGAAGATATGTGATGAACCGAAAGCCGAATCTACGGACATGCAAGGTGAAGAGCATGTCGATCATTCCAGCAGCGGCTGTGCATTGTTCCTTGGCCTTGTCGGACACCTTTCTGTAGGGACGACACAACAAAATCGTCGTTGCGTGGTAGAGAAGATTCAAGAGAAGAATATGCAGAGGAGGGCATCTCATCCTCTTAATGTCTTCCTTGATCAGGAGTTCCGAAGGCAAGCGCAAGGACCAGTCTTCCAGCTTTGACAGCGTTGTTTGGAGGTACGTAACGAGGTGGTTCTGTGATCGATGCGGGCGGGAGTACAAGTGCTCGAGGATACTGTCAATGATCGTGCACAGCTCGCAATAGGCGGCGAACCTAGTAATCGACATGGTCTTGTGCTGCAAAAATCCCTGTGAAATCGAAGTATCTCCTGTGACGGGATTCCATATTTCGTCATCCGCCTCAGGGCAGTCGAGAAAGGTCTCTGGTGTTGGAAGCTCAATGTGATCGTGGATGATCGGGGCACGCCCTAATGCCAGCGACATCGTCTTGTCCCAGGTGTAGCAGCTCCAGAAGACTTGTTGTCGAAGAGCGAGATCCTCGTGAGAAAATTGCCGCGAAAGGGATCCCAACCTTTTGATGGGCACATGCAACCCGAGGTCACGCATCATTCTGAAGGCCATGCCGCTATAAAGCCAGCCTTGAGATGTCCTTCCGCAAGCACACTCGCGAGAGGAGAATATGAGCAGGCCTTGTATGGTTGGGATGGAGCTCCCTCGGTCGATGTCCTTGACGAGCAACTCGAGAGCCTTCTTGGCGAAGCGCTCTCCCACTTCAACCGCGTCTGATCTTGTCGAATATCGGGCAGCTTGAGTAAGCAGAGCACTCAACAGAAATGGTGATACGTAGGGGCCCGAGATAAAAAGGTCACCTGAAAGTATCAGCTTCTGCGTAACAATCGGTTGCATAGAACTCACGCATAAAGAGACTCTTGCAGAGGACGCAATGTAGGTGCTGGGGGTAAGACCAGTAAGTTTCCAGAAGATGGTTGAGGAGTGTCGCATCGATTTCAGATATCAATTGAGGTAAGTTATCATTCGCATCGTGAGCGAAGTATCCCGGGGTCTCATGGCTGGCGGAGTTACTGTGGACTGGGGGCTCGGGTATCACAAAACCGTTCTCGTTCGGGATGTTTTCAGTCTGGGGATTGTATCTGGTGTCCTCCTGGGGACCAAGATGGTAAAGACTTGTCTTTCCGTAGAAGACAAGTCGACCGTCTGGATCCAGGGAGGCTTCATCAGGGGCTTCATGCTGTTCGCCATCCGAGGCTTCTTCAAGATCCGAATCACTTCGGCTTTGCTGACAACCGGCTCCATTCTGGTCGTGCTGTGACTGTTCTGGCGAGACATTGTTTTTGACTGCACCCTCAGCAGTGAGCAGTTGCTCCAGAAGTGCTGGTCGTTCTTTGTCCGTCACTTGACGTAAACGTGCAAACCGATCTTTGTAGGCCTGGAGCTGATTCTGAAGTGATACAGCATAGGCTACAGAAGGTCTCCTGTCCTCCCATCAGCACACAAGTGCTCGTGCAGGGACGAAAAGGCTGTCTCACTTGTCATACGTACACACTTCTCTGGAGTCGCAGCATTTCTGACAAGCGGGATATTTACCGTCACACCGCGCCTTTTTCCTTCTGCAGGTCGAGCAAGCAAAACCGTACCTGCGTTGCTGCATTCTTTTCTGCTTCACTGCCCGCGAAGATGCCGTGGGTGGGGCACACTGTTCCTCATTGTGATCAGAGGCCGCCATGGGTTAAGGTACATCCCTCGAGTACCATGCTACAGAAAGCCCAAACAAGACAGGATCAAACCTTCGAAATCGTGGTTCCACGCCGATGGTGATGACACTGCTCAGTATGCAAGTCAAAGGTATCGAAGAAGGACAGAAACCGTAGGAGAGTGGGGGTGGACAAACCGAACTGGGAGAACAGCCGGCTAATTCAAGCTCCTGAAGTTGGGGAAGGCCCCGGGGCCCCAGAGCTGTCATGTGGTCCGGTGATAAGCATCGACCTCTGTGCTCCAGGCAAGTTCCGAAGGAACTGGTCGTTGGACCGAGGGACAAGTGATCACCATGATTTCCTGGTGAGACACCTCCAACCGTCTCGGCATCTCTCCGTGATCGTGATTCCCCGCTTTCAAGGGTACTCGGTCATTGCATTTGCGCCCGAAATTCGGCACGCGGCATGCGACATGCGCATGAATGTTACAGTCAGTCTTCACAGGCCCTTGATAATGCCAGTCATGGATGGACAGCGTCAATGCATCGAGTCCACTGACAGGTTAAGATGGCGGTCGACAGTGATCAGGCATTGCCAGGCCTATTAAGGGCTTACACTAAATCGCTGGACAAGAATGAGACCGACCACCTCAATAAGGGTTTCCGATCAGCCTTGCGACAGTTTGCAGAAACACAGAAACTGCATTTTTCTGTGAGTAGGAGTGCTCAGTAGGAGTTCACGTCAGCTAATGACCCCCAGCAAGACAATGCAGGGAACGTTTATGTTGTACAGCCCGGTCAGGACAGCGAGCTTTCAGCAATTGCCATAGCTTTTCCACTGGACGAAGGACTGTCGCCAGACTCTTTTGAAGGGGCTTTCAGGACCTTCAAGTCCCTTTTGGGCGCCAATCTGGGCTGCGACATCATCTTGCTTGGGTGGACATCCATTGGAGGACAACTTGTGGGCAGGGATGTGTGGGATCGATCCGGAGCACTCTTTGCAAAGCCTACAACATCCCCAAACATACAACAGCTGGAACAGTTCTCCGACTTGCCTGAGGGATCTACGTTCCCAATGTCAGCCATCTTTGAGGTAGTGGAAGGGCAAACGGGGAATGTGAGGATATGCGGCAGTCCAGTTCTCCTTCCCAAAGTTCAGAAGAATGCGCCAGGGTCGGAAGCATCAATGTCAAAAAGGAAAACTCTGCGGGCTCCAGAAGTCCGCATTGAGGGAGTCTCTGCTGTTAACGTTGCCGCTGTGACTATACGAGAGTACAGCGCATACGTGGCCGCGCTGTTTGAGAACTTTGACTGATTTGAATCTCGATGGAAGGGGCTCCATGTAGGATGCGGATGAAGCAGTACAGCTAGATTTCCATAGAAAACTATCCATTGATTGTACTGTAACCTGATTGATTGTCACATGGGATTGCATATCAAGCCCCGGATTTTGACGGTGAAAAGCGGGTTTCAGTCACCCTCCAGCGGCCCACGTTTCCCCGAGCCTAAGAGCCTGCGCGGCATCGTGCCGCCCCCCCAGGATTCCAGGCACTGTCAGGGTCCTTTGACGTAGTTCATCCATGCATGAGCATTGTTTCCCCCATAATAAGTAGCATTGAAACTCCTGCGATCTTACAGTCCACAACTAGAGTTTGCTTGAGCAGCAAAAATCAAGACGAATGGCTTCCAAAATTACTTCTTCTGGCTACGTCGACTCGGCGGGCAGCAAGCTCTACTTCGAAAGAGAAGGAAATTCTGAAGGACGGTCGATCCTGTTCATCCACGGTCTCGGAGGCACTACGAACGCTTACCAGATTCTTGTTTCGGATTTGCAAGAGTATGACCTTGTGCGATTCGACTGGGCTGGCCATGGTCGCAGTAGCACACCCTCGTCGACCAGCATCAGTTCGTATGTGAAAGACTGTGAAGGTCAGATTGTCAACCTGCGCTTTGGCAATCATTTATTGACACGACTTTAGCTATAATTCAACACCTTAAATTAGAAAACGTGGTCGCTGTTGGCCATTCATTAGGTGGTCTAGTCGCACTGCATCTCGCAAGCCAAAGACCAGATGTCGTTAAGGACCTAGTGCTATTCGGACCCGTGCGAGCACCCCCACCAGAAGCCGGCCAGAAAGGTCTCACAGCTCGTGCTGAGCTTGTTCGAAAGAGTGGCATGGTCGCTGTCGCCGACACAATCGTCAGCAATGCGTTCGCGGCCGAATCCTTCACCAAGAGGAAAGCCCAAGTCGCCCTGGCCCGGGAAATGCTGACAAGGCAGGACCCAGAAGGCTATGCTTTGGCGATCGAGTCTTTGAAGAATGGCTCCCTGCCGAATTGGGAAACCATTAAAGCCAAAACTTGGGTGGCCAGTGGTTCAGAAGACAAGGTTTCCACAGTCGCAGCTGGCGAAAGTACTGTCAAAGATATTGGAAGCCATGCTCAACAAGTCACGTTTGAAAGCGTAGGGCATTGGCACATGTTGGAGGACCCTGCTGGGTCAGTGGACTTGATCAAGAAAGCTGCGTCTTGACGACCACCGCGGACAAGAGGGCGGACAGGCAATACAGTCTCAAGGTTATAGATAAGATTCAAGTCGATGTATGGGTCATCAAGTCGAGTGTCACGATCTCAGGATGCATTTAATGAGCAAAACACTGTGACGAGAACTCGTAAGAAGAACGCCGTGACCAACAAATCGCGAACATGACGCGACTCGCGTAACCTGCCTAGTTGGTATACGTGACTATTGTGATTAGAATCTGACATAGAGACCTCATTGTGGTTATTCATCGTCTATGTTTCTCATTCATGAATGCTTCTTCAACTCTCATACTACCCTGGGCAAGACGCCCTCCCTGACGACACTAATGATCCTTTCCACTCCCATTTGCTTCGCCGTTGACGCCATTGGTGTGTTTCGAAGCTAACGAAAAGTCTTCCCCTTTGAATGGTGGGAGGCCAGCCGTGACACGCATGCCTGCAGCGCATGCACTCCAATCCAAGGACTCTCCTCCGATGGCTTTGGCCGTGGTCAGATGGTTCCATGCTTGATCGATGATAGGCGTCGGCGTCGAAGTTTCAGCACCCAATCTTCGAATGAAGGAAGCGTCCTTCATGCCGCCAGGCAGTGTGAAACCTGTCTTACCACTGAAAGTGCCGTCTTTGATCTTTTTGCCGTAATTAACCCAAGCGGCAGCAGGAAACCAGACTTGAATGAATTCATAGAAGAGCGCAGGATCAAAACCCGTCTTCTCGGCCAGCGTGAAACTCTCCGACAACAATTCGATTGTGCCCAGAATGCAATTATTCCCAAGAATCTTCATCAGAGCTCCTTTGCTGGAATCTTCCCCACAGTCAATCACGCCTTTGCCGATTGTTGGTACGATATACTCCTTGACTATCTCTTTGGCCGAGTCTTTGCCTGAAAGTGCCACAAGGAGACCAGCACTCTTCGCCATGGCAGGGGGTCCGAAGACAGGACAGGACATAAAAGAGGAGCCCTTGTCCTCAGCTTCTGCTTGTAGGGTTGAAGATGTGGTAGGATACAGGGTTGAGTGGTCAACTAAGATGAGATTCTGCTTTCCGACCGCAAGTATCTGTCGGAACACCGACAGTGCCACTTCGTCGTTCGCAAGGCACGTGTGAATGATGTCGCACTTCTGGACGAGCTCTTCGATTGTGTCTGCAATATCGCAGTAACTCTGCTTCTGCATATGCTCGATCTTGGAGCGCGTTCTGTTCCAGACTTGGACTTTGGGATAGCCTTGCTTCTCAGCGTAAGTTGCCAAGTTATGGCTCATCTGAGAGCCCATATTACCGAGGCCAATAAAGCCAAACGTGTGAGATTGAGAAGCCATCATTGCCTGGATGTTGTGATCAGTACCCTCCGTTGCTCTTCTGTGTACGAGAGAACTGCTGATTTTGAAGGAAAGTGCCGAAAACAAATTTTGAGAGAGACGCAGTTCTCGAATCCATCACCCAAGCCATTCATCCAATGTGCTCCGTCCTGGACACTTGCCGTTATCAGGCTGTCGGCTATCGCAGATCGGCCTCGTTTTCGCCATGCCCAAGAAGCATATCGATGGGCCCTGCGGCAGGGGCAAACTTAATGTCCGGCATCTCTCCGTCCTGGTTTTGAGTGGACCCCTTCCGAGAGAATGGGAGTACCCCGCTTGCCGGAGACATGAACCATGGGGTACGGGCTGGTAGAGGCTACAGAGGTAATGCCTCGTCATCTTGCCACCGGTAACAATTCTTTGTGAAGGGCTTCATATAGAATGGGCAGCGAGTACGCCGGTTAGGTCGCCGTGATCAACTTCCAAGTTGCAAGTCTCTTGTCTTTACGAATATCTTCTTCCATACGATATTGGCCATGTCCACCAACGGTGTCAATGGTCATTCAAACGGGGCCTCCCACACAAACGGAGCGACCAACGGAAGAACCTACGATCTGCCACCATACTACAAGCCCACGCCGGCGGATGTCGAAATCAACAACCACAAAGATGGCGACAAGGGCAAGATCCTCTTCAAGAACGTCAACATCTTTGACTCGACCGGATCCGACATATATCCAGGTGATGTACTGATCGAGGGAGAAAGGATCAAACAGGTTGGCAAGGTCGACTTCACACCAGACGACGATACCCTTGTCATTGACGGCAAGGGCACCAAGACGTTAATGTCCGGTTTGGTAGACGCTCATAGTGAGTATCTTGATGGTGAGATGTTATACCAAAGCTGACGAGCATCGTTCAGCACATCTAAGTTGGAACAACTCTCCTACGCTCGATGGCCTTACCAGTCTCCCCCTGGAGGAGCATGTTCTGCATACTGCTCACTCTGCCAAGACGTACTTAGAGTGAGTCTCGACGACCCTGTTCCCCTTGCCCTCAAGTCCCACCACCATCCATTTACACACAGGCTGACCGTCATGATAGTTGTGGTTATACAATGTGCTTCGGTGCTGCATCAGCTCGTGAGTTGCGCTTGCCATCTTGCAATTGACTCTGACTGATTGTCCTCCGGAAAAACGACTGGATGTAGTTATCAAGAACGCCATCAAAGCCGGCATGATTCCTGGACCTCGCACACTCAGCAATTGTCAGGAAATATCCACAACAGGAGGCGCCATCGTCCCCAGTGTTACCAAGTTTGCCGATGGTGAAGACGAAATGAGAAAGGCGGTCCGTGAATTCCTCTCCTACGGCGTGGACAATGTAAAGCTATCCATGACGGGCGACTACGTCCATGAGTTCATGGGCTCAGAAGAGACATATTTCACTCTCAAAGAAACAAAAGCCGCCGTGGAAGAGGCTCACGCCCGTGGAAAACGCGTTTGTGGCCACTGCAGGTCCAAAGAGTCAGTCAAGTTGGCCTGTATGGCTGGAATCGATGTGATCTACCACGCCAGCTTCACGGACGAGGAAGGCATGGAAATGCTCGAGAAAATGAAGGACAGAGTCTTCATCAGCCCCGCTATCGTAAGTATTGCCTTTCACAAACCACTGCATCATTGGAGCACGAATCTTTCGGCTTATCCCCTTCCCACATCTGATGCAGCTTTCTGACAATTACTAGAATTTCCCATACACTTCATGTACAGGAGAAGCTACGCCGTACGGTCTGACACCAGAAATGGCAGTCAAAAAGGGGTTGAAGCACGAAGTCGATACCGCATGTAAAGCCATGAAAGAAATGCACCGACGTGGCATCCGAGTCCTCCCTGGTGGTGACTATGGCTTCGCCTGGGCTCCTCACGGCACGTACGCAAGAGATCTAGCACACTTCGTCAATCTGTTCGGCTACACACCCAAGGAAAGTCTACTGGCGGCAACTGCACTTGGTGGCGAGATTATGGGCCATCCAGAGGAACTGGGCAAGGTCCAACCAGGATACTACGCCGATGTCATTCTTGTGGACGGCAACCCGATTGAAGATATCGAGATCTTCCAAGACACGTCCAAGCTGCACGCCATCATTCTCAACGGACACATCCATAAGAATGTGCTTGTTGTTGGTGAAGATGGTCAGAGCCTGACAGCGGAAGGTGTGCCAAACAAGCGGACGATCTACACAAATCTGCCGCTAGCACCCGAAAAGGAGCAGAAGAGATTGGTGGAAGATGTGAAGCAGAACGGTGTAGGCGTGGACCCGAGGCAGTTATGAACGATTATGCCTGGCGGTCGAGATCTTACAAGTGTTCTAGTATCTCCTTTCTCTCCAAATATAACTTACGTGGATATTGATTTGAGACTTCTGGCTGTATCAACCTATGAACTATTCAGGCTAGACATGTGCCGGTTTTTCCTTCGCGAAAACAAGTAACTTTTGTCCCTCGGGAGCCGCAAGCCAAAGCTCATGCATGTCCATTGCCCTGTCGGTGTCCTCCTGCTCGATCAGGGAGAGGTCAAAGCGGTGCAAAAGACTCGCCAATATCACTCTCAATTCAACGTAGGCGAGATGTATGCCTATGCATTTCCTGGGTCCGTCGGCTCCGAATGGGATGTACATCCTCCTCATCTCCGGAGTTTCTGCCAGCCAACGGTCTGGATCGAAGACCTCAGGGTTTGGAAAGACATCGGGATCCCGATGTGTGCTGTACGCCTGAATACTGACGGTGGCTCCCCCAGGGAGGTAGTGTTCAGATATCTCGGCTCCACCATGTGGAACGTACCGCGGAGTAGAGCCTGGAACGGCCGTATCGATCCTGAGGCCCTCCTTGATGACAGCATTGAAGTACGTTAGATGTTCGAGGTGATGATGGAGCGGGACGGCGTCTCGCGGACAACGGGAAAGGGCGCCATCGAGCTCTTTGGTGAGCCGATCCATGATGTCGGGGTGTCGCAGGAGGCGCCACACAATCCATGTCAGTGAGGACGATGTGGTGTGCGAGCCTGCCAGAATCAGACCTGTGGCCTCGACGTTCAACTCGTCCTCGGGCAAGGCATTGCCAGCATCGTCTCTGGCATCCAGCATCTTGCGGAGCAAGTCTTTAGCTCGCTTCTTCTCTGGGTTTTGCTTGTATTCTTGCACCATGCGAACTCCCTTCTTGAAAGATCTGACGCTCGCGGCCTCGGACTCCCGGACCCATTTCAAAGGAGCCCAACCTGCGTATCGATTGAGGAAACAGAAATGGAATCTGACAGGCTCAATCTCGAGGCTTTGATACATATCTTGGATATATGTACTATTCATGCCTTCACGAAGCATATTGAACGTCCGACCAAAGGATAACTCGCAGATGATGTCCATTGAGAGGTAGTGGAACCAGTCATAGAGATTGCTTGCTTGACCCTGGCGGCCTTGTTCAGCGACAAGATCCATACATAGTTTGACGTTGTCTGATATGACAGGTTCGTAGTCCTTCATGGTAGACATGGAAAACAAGTGGGCTAGGAGTCTTCGACGATCTGCATGCTGCTTTTGATTGCTCATCGTGAACAGCTCAGGAATACTTCTTAATTGGTAGGTGTAAAACGTCGTCTTGACGAACTTTGACGTGGCCCCATAGATGGGAACAATGGCGTCCTGATCGGAGATAGAAACCTCGTCTGGCCCGACAACAACCCATGGGCCATATTTGAGGTGCAGGTCATGGATGGATTTGGCTCGGACACCCTGTACAGTCTTATATAGGATCCAGAGCTTGCTGAATCGGGCGTACCACGGCCCTGGAATGTGTCTCAGAGGTGAGAATACGAAAGGGTATAGGAAAGAGTAAATGATGTACCCGGATATAGCGAGGACCAACCATTTCAAAGACTCGGGCAAGGGCAAAGACAGCATATTGGCAGGCTGTGATTACCTCAAGACAACATGCATTGAACAGTAATGCAATTTATTATGGGAGACCGCTGCAGAATGGCGGTATTATTAGTCTTCAAGGTGTCGCCGCTCCAGCAGTGTGAAGAAGCCATGCAGTAGTGAGCTACCTCGTATGCCTAACGATAGAATGACCACACTAAGGCGCAGCTTTGCACGGCGACATCGTCTTCAGAGGATTGAGCCACTTACAGCGCCGTGGATGTTGCTTAGACTTGGTGCTACATTGATAGCCATGAGGCACGATCGCACACACGACGGCATGATACCGCTGCCAGTACTTCAATCATCAAGGCTTCCACCAATTCAAGATGTTACAGACCGATAGACTTGAGGTGCCGTTAGCGTTGTGTTGAACTCCGGGTGCAACGAAAACGATTCGGAGTGTTAGCAACGGAGTCGACCCCATTCGCAACTCTTTCTTGCCCAGATCCTTTCTCCGCAAAAGATGACTTCAATTCCGGATTCCGGAGAACGCCATCTCCCCATCTTCACCAATGTCGTGGGAAATGCTAGTTGATGGGGTGCCCAGACTTACCGTCCCTGCCGTTCTAGCCGCTCTTGCGGACTGATGCCGTTCTCGCAATTAGCAGAATTCATCTGATGCTGCCGCATTTCCCGTGCATGGACCGCGCTTCTGATTCGATTTTGGTGGTCGAGAGTACCCCTCCTTTTAGGAGAGATCACTGTCTTGGTGCACATGGACCTTGCATGGCCTTCCAAGAACTTCGGCATGTTGCCGTCGGGCCAATCACGTACCTTGATCTGAGGAGATGCATCCTCGCGGTTCTCCACCAACGACCCCGGATTGAAGAGCCTCTCCATGTTCTCCATGCAGGAGACATAAGATATACTGATAGTCCTTGCAGGAGTTTGAGGTTGGCTCTCATCGTCCTTCGCTAACGATAATGGCTACTGGCAAAACCGAGATGGCCTCAGCTCAAGGTGTTAGTACAGCTCATCATGAGGACGCAATTGCAAGAATCCATGAAGATCGACTCGACCCTCATATCCGAGACGACCATGGCGATCCTCATAGGGCCGCACTTGAAGATTTGGATGCCAGAAAGGTCACCAAGTCGACATGGGCTGCTGTAGGGTTTTTGGGGTTTACGTTCCAGCCCTCGCTGACGTTCACCATTCTATGTTGCTTTCCAATACTGGTTGGTTCTTTCGAGCGATTTGATGGCATATCCTGAAACATCATAGGGCCCAATAGCTATCGAGCTACAGGGAAACACAACCAATGCCAACTGGATGGCCTCTGGGTGGTCGTTGGCTGGCAGCGTCGCCTTCGCAATAGCCGGCCAGCTTAGCGACTATTTTGGACGCAGATGGATCCTACTCTTTTCTCAGGCCCTCCTTATCATCGGCCATATCATCGGAGCGAGCTCCCAAAGTGTTGGCCAATCGATCGCCGCAATGGTAGTGGTAGGATTTGGGACAGGTACGCATCCGGTGCATAATGTTGAACAGCATCCACAACATTTTGATCAATGTTACGATATTCTGACAGTTCCAAGGCTCATCATTCGTGCTCTATCCTGGTATAACAGAACTGTTGCCAAACAAGTATCGCCCTCTCGGCCTGGCATGGACAGAGATGAACTTGTTACCATTCAGTACTTTTGGTCCACTCATTGCCCGTGCACTGCTACAAAATGCCAGCTGGAGATGGGTCTACATACTAGGTGCTATCACAGGAGTCATCTCATTTGTGGGAACTTACATCTTCTACATACCACCAACGAAGCCCCTCAGAGACATAACAAGGAAGCAGCTGCTACTGGAACTGGATTACGTCGGAATCGCATTATACACACTTGGTCTTACGCTATTCCTAGTTGGCCTGAACTTCGGAGGCGTCAGTCACCCATGGAAATCTGCAGCAGTGCTCGTTCCAATGGTACTCGGAGCAATTCTGTTTTGTTTGACATTTGTCTGGGACTTCCTGGGGCCCGTCAAGAGGCCGCTCTTCCCGTTGCGTCTCTTCAGAAAGTTCCGAGACTATACGTCTCTGCTTGTCATCATCTTCGTGACCGGATTAGTCTACTTCAGTATGACTGACATCATGCCTGAACAGCTCTCTGACATGTTCACAAGCGATCCCATTCGAGCCGGACTTTACAACATACCGGGAGGTTTTGGCGGCGCCGCGGGAGGAGCCATCATTGGATCTTTCATTGACAAGATCAAACACGTCCATCTCCAGCTGGTCTTCGGTATCGCCACGCAAACTCTCTTTGCGGGTCTCTTTGCCCTTATCACCCCATCTCGTCTAGGCATGACGCTTGCTTTCCAATGTTTTGCCAACATCCCATTCGCGTGGATTACATTGTGCTGCTACGTGTAAGTTCTCTGCCCCTATTCTGGGATAAATCAATGATTCTGACCATATATAGGACGGCTTCCTTGAACGTACCACAGCGAGATCTTGGTCTTGCTTTGGGCCTCGTGGGAACATTCCGTTTCCTTGGAGGTGCAATTGGGACAACCGTGCGTCGGCTCTGACATCTGTATAGACAAGAAAGTTACTGATTATTGTTTTCCAGATCTTCACCACCATTCTGAACAACAAAGCCGCTACAAGCATTCCAGCACACGTCATCAAAGAGCTTACGCCATTGCACGTTCCAACTTCTCAGGTGCCTACCATTGTTACTGCCCTTGCCAATGGTGACAGCGCAACGCTCGCCAAGTACTCTTCTGCGGTGGTGAACGCTGCAGTCACGGGAATGCGATGGGGATATTCGGATGCATTCAGGCTCACTTGGCTCGTCAGCATTCCTTTTGGCGTCGTCGCTACCATCGTCGCCTGCTTCGTGACCGATGTAACACCCTACTTTACGTCTCACACAGCTGTGACCATGGAAAAAGAGCGATTGGGTGGAGGAGCTGATGGCATCAGGGAGGCAAATGAGAAGAGTGTGGACAGTGTGTGAGGGCGAAATGTTCAGCAACTGTTGCCACGAGTCATCTCCCAATGAGGAGCTCAGTGCTGGGAGTAGTGGGAGGCGTACTGCCTCAAGAATCCTCCCCGCCTTCATCATCAGGGGTTGACGCTGTATGGTCCCATATTCAATGTCACACGAGAGATTGGAACAAACGAATATCAGATAGACTATTGGGCCACATATTCTCTAGAGAGGTAGAGACAGCTTGGGGAACACTCCCTGTGTTAGTTGAACGTTTACGACCATGTGATACACCTGCTTGGATCTGGCAAGATCGTGCAAATGACCCAGACGGGGCTGAGAGACTGCATACCACCATGAATTTACCTCCAAGCTAGACCCTTCATATAATATCACTTCCCCATCGTATCAGAAGGTATGTCTCCAAGATCTATCTCCGCGTTGCCAAGTAGTCTAAGACTCACTATTATAGTGAATTCCACTTATCGGCATCTATCCGTCTGAAATCTAGGGATACTTATAAATGCCAAGTACAGTCCTCCGTAGCTTGGAGCTACGAGGTGATTCATTTGACTGGGGACCGACGCTGACATATAGGTGAATCATCTAATCACCTTAATGGCAAGTCGCAGGATCAAGTACCAAGGCAGCCCCTGAATACCAGGCTGAAAACGAGCACAGGGACAGAATGTTGCTCGGTAGTTTCGATCTCGACTTGGACAACTTGAAGTCAATCATCCTTGTGGTTTTGACAGCCTCATCGCTCGTGTATGCCTGCTATCTAATATGGAACAACCTGCTGAAAAGAGAAGCTATCCCAAAGACACTCCGACCACTGCCAGGACCACCAACTCGACCATTCGTTGGAAACGCAGGTCAATTCAACCCACTGGCTCCTTACAGCACTTTTCAAAAATGGGCTAAGGAATATGGTCCGATCTACAGGGTCAAACTAGGTTCACAGACATATATCTCCGTCAATGACGCCAGAATAGCCAAAGAGCTCTTTGAGAAGCGAGGCAACAAATACAATAGCCGGATCTCCACCCATGTAGGCTACGAGTTACTGTCACAGGAGAGAAGGATCACTTTCACGCCACATGGGGACAAGCACAACACTTTCCGGAAACAGATCCATAATATTCTTTCCATCTCCAAGACCAGAGATAACCAACGTTTCCAGGAGCTCGAGTCACGTCAACTGCTCAAAGAGTTCCTGGAATATGCTGGAAGCGCCGAAAGTCAACCTTCGGATGTGCAGCAAATCTTCCGCAGATATACCGCCTCCATCATGATGACTCTATCTTTCGGCCATCGCATCAAGGATCTGGCAGCCGACGGCCTTGTCAAGACGATATTCACCATCATGGAAGGGTTTGGTAAGGCCATTCAACCTGGTCAATATCTGGTAGACGCCATGCCAATCTTGAAGCATCTGCCGTATGCTTTTAAGCCTTGGGAGCAAGAAGTGGACCGAGAGATTAAGTGGCAGTGGCCATTTATGTACGGTCTTCTGCAACGAGTTGAAGAGCAGATGGACAAGGGCATCCCCAACATTGGATTGATCCGACAGCTCTCGGAACAACGTAAAGATATGAGTGAGCGAGAACGAGAAGAAAAGTTTCTTGACGACAGATCGATCGGGTACCAGTCCATGACCCTGATGGAGGCTGGGGCAGACACCACAGGCATCACGATGATGAACTTCGTCCTCGCCATGCTGCTGCATCCGGAGGCCCAGGCCAAAGGCCGTGAAGCGATTGATCGAACAGTGGATGACTCCAGGCTGCCCACTTTCGAAGACCTTCCGAACGCCAACTATATCAACCAGATTGTCAAGGAAGTGATGAGGTGGCGTCCGGTAATAACACTGGGTATTCCGCATGCCAACACGACTGAGGATGAGTATGATGGCTACTATATCCCCAAGGACAGTATTGTCTATGGGAACATATGGAACATCAACCGCGACCCGAGCCGGTATGAGGATCCAGATAGCTTCCATCCTGAGCGGTATGATGGTGTCACAGGATCTGCGTTTGAGTTGAGCACCGTACCCAACGCCCTGGACAGGGACCATGTCACTTTTGGATGGGGCAGAAGAAGTAAGTCTGGCCATACGTTACAGTCCCAGGAGAGCATTTAATGGCATTCTTGCTGACGAGATACAGTCTGTGCAGGTATGCACCTTGCCGAGAGGAGCGTGATGTTAGTCGCTGCGAGAATACTCTGGGCATTCGAGATCGAGCCTGCACGCGACGCTGAAGGAAATATCGTTCCTGTTACGGCTGATTTTGACAAAGCGTACGACCATAGTGTAGTGGCTTCGCCCAAACCGTTCCCAGTGAGCTTCAAAGTGCGAAGTGAGAAGAGAAAGCAGGTTATTCTGGAGTCGTTTCGTGATGCCGAGTTGACCTGGGAGGAGATGAACTTGGATCTTTTCGCAGATGTGAAATAAATGCTGATGTAGAATGACTAGAGGGTATGAGGCCAAGAACATGAAACAGCGCGGAGAAGATCCTGTAACAGTCGTGATATGGACAGGTTCAGCGAGAAGTAAGGCTGAAGTGTTTAAGGGGTAGAGCCACGTGACGGTAGCCTTGTTGACTGCGGATCGTCAAAGGCATCCAAGTGACCCCCCGCAAGCCCATTAATCCGCATAGAACATCCCCCACGTTGAATCTTGGTAGACACTATCGTGTAGAGAAGGTTGCAGTTCCTGGAGCACTACTCGATCTCTGTGTCGGTGTGTCTCGGACCGACTACCTAGGTATGAGCATACTCTGTACCTTCGGAGTCAACTGCCCGGCATGAAAGAGGATTGGGGGCGTGGGGGGTCTTGGGAATAATCCGCCGCTACTAGCAGGCTTCGAGTACTTGGCGAAAGCAGATATTCTTTCCTTCCGGAGGAGATCGATCTTGCAGAAGGAAGAATCTCCATACCATCGCCAAATTTCCCACGATGTTCTTAGGTTGCAATAGTCCTCTGCCCGGGTATCATATTATTGTGTGGGAAGAATGGCACAGACATCGGCATGTTGCCGGTCCAGCCCCGAGAAGTTCGTGGATACGGATACATTGCCGACAGGCCCCCGGCTGACAACGAAGCTTGTTGGCCTGCTTTGCCAAACCATGGCCCGCCTTCGCAGCTGCAACACCGATGAACCCCGAGCCTTGCGCTCCACGTGTTGGCAGAGTGGCCCAATGAAGCAGTCTGGGGCCACGTTCGCATGCACAAACGAGCCTTGAGTCGACCCGGAGCAGAAAACACCCAGAAGCTGCATATTGTAGAAGAAGCTCGAGAAACACTGTGAAAGCAACTCTCCTCCCATTCGATTCGCTCGCAAAACAATGGATGAGGGGGATCCTTCGGTACACTGACACCGAGCGGCAGCGGGGGCTTGGATGTAAGTGGTTAATGGCATTTTTCCGGGCACAGAAAGTCTCGTGTTCAGCGTCGTTCCCTCCGCGCTGCAAGTTTTCCTCAGTGGGGCAACGTATCAGCATACAGGAATCCCTGTCTTCCCCTCGCCCTCGCCGGCGTGCTGCGGGGAGGCACGCGGTACTTCATGGGTTTCGATCGAGTATATTTATTTTGCATGCGCCCTCCTCCACTTCTACCTGGAGCTTGCTGTTTCTTCTGTGGTGTTCCTTGCAGACTCTATCCAGGGACCTTGTACATATTATACTATAATTGCTCTCGGAGAACTTCTGTCCAGCACACAGCCCTGCCCGTTAGGCTTGTATACCTCGATCTCCATTGACCTACACCCCCTCCTACATACGAACCACAACCGCCACAATGCAGACCAAGCATTTCATAGACGATCCCACGCATCTGGTGCACACGGCGTTGCACAGTTTGACGTTAACGAACCCCTCGGTCGCTCTCGACTTGACGAACAAGATCATCTATCGTCGGCCGACGAAGGAGTTGTTGGATGAGCCAAAAGTCTCAATTATATCTGGTGGAGGGTCCGGCCATGAACCTGCTTTCGCTGGGTTCGTTGGCAAGGGATTCTTGACCGCAGGTGTGGCTGGGACTATCTTCGCGTCCCCAAACACCCTGCAGGTACAACGGGCTATCATGTCGAGAGTGCCGACCGAGAAAGGTGTCCTAGTCATCACCTTCAACTACACTGGTGATGTCTTGAATTTTGGTCTTGCAGCCGAGAAGGCGAAGGCTGCCGGTGTTGAGACGGAGTTCTTTGCCATCGGAGACGATGTCGGTGTAGGTCGAGAGAAGGGCGGTAAAGTGTATGTTCGCAAGGTTTCTTCTGAGGACATTCTGCTGACAATTTCTCAGTGGCCGTCGCGGTATCGGAGGTTCTATTCTAGTCCTCAAGATCATTTGCGCCCTGGCGGAACTTGGGGGTAGCCTGTCCGAAGTCTACACACTCGCCAAGAAGGTCGCTGGCAATCTTGTCTCTGTGGGAGCTTCCATGGAGCACGTCCACGTTCCTGGACGCGAAAACCCAAACTCCGACGAGATTGTTCCCACCGAGGAGATCGAGGTGGGTATGGGTATCCATAACGAGCCAGGCAGCCACAAAGTCTCAGCTACTCTGCCTGAGCTGGTCAACATTATGTTGGCTCAGATGCTCGATCCCGAAGACAAAGACCGTCATTTCGTCCATATCACAAAGCAAGACAAGGTGGTCCTTCTAATCAACAACCTGGGTGGCGTGAGCAATCTGGAGATTGGAGGAGTCGTCGCCGAAGTTCACACGCAACTCAAGGAGAAATGGGGCATCACTCCTGTCCGAGTGATTGCAGGCACATTCATCACCTCCCTCAATGGCCTGGGTTTCTCAGCATCACTCCTCAAACTCGACGACACTGGTCTGGGACAAGGCAAATCCATGCTCGAACTTCTCGACGCACCTGCAGAGGCTTTCGGCTGGGCCGCAGCAACACGAACCTCGACCTGGGAGGCTGATAACAGCGCTACAATGGACCGCGAGGCTGACAGTGCACGGGATCTGAAGGCTAGCCATCTGTCAATTGACCCCCAGCTAGCCCACACAGTGCTCAAAGCCGGCTTGGACAAGGTGATCGTCGCAGAGCCGGAAGTGACGAAGTACGACACCATTGTCGGCGACGGAGACTGCGGTATCGGCCTCAAGCGAGGAGCCGAGGCTGTCCTCAAGGAGCTGTCATCCGGAGACCTACCTACCGATGCTGTCGCCTTCCTCAACAAGATCGTCCCGGTTGTGGAACACCACACCGACGGCACGAGCGGTGCACTGTACTCGATATTCCTCAACGCGCTTGTCCACGGTCTCCGCGAACAAGATACAGGATCTTCCCAAAAGGTCGATGCGAAGATTTGGGCTGCAGCACTGAAGTCTGCTAGAGCAGCGCTCGGAAAATACACACCTGCTGAGATAGGAGATCGCACTCTGATAGATGCGTTGGACCCCTTCATCGAGACCCTGTCTAGCACGGGTGATGTCCAAAAGGCGGCCGAAGCTGCCAAGGAAGGTACCGAAAAGACCAAGACGATGAAAGCGAGCTTGGGGCGTGCTGTGTACGTCGGCGCGGAGAGCGAGTGGATGGGTAAGGTCCCGGATCCTGGTGCGGTGGGTTTGCAGGAGCTGCTTTTGGGTATTGCTGGTGCTTCATAGGTCAATTTTCTGGTCAATTAGGCAGCAATGTCGCGCAATTTGAATAAAAATCAATTTTCTGGTTAACCTTGGGTATCAATGCCTTTTGTTTGCCACACCATGCCCTTCGGGCCAGGACGCCACCTGATTGCAATTGCTTTTGAAGTCCCATAAAATCTGCTGGTGCATGGTTTCGAGATATAATTGCTCCGACCGTGTGTAAAGCCACCATTCTCTCAACATAGAGCAAACGCCGTGATTTCGGGTGGCGAAGCAGCTGGTCATTATTGGCGCGATTGCGCAATGAAAAATTCTGTTTTGTTTTGCCCTTCGATTCGGCCACAGACACGCTCAACTCAACAAGACTAAGATGACACTATCACCCCGTAGAAACATCTTGCTGATGAACCTGTCCTTGTTGACACCCTTGCCGCCAGCTTTTCCCTTCTCCGTCCACATTTCCTTGACATTTTCGAGCACCATGTTGCAATGACGATCAAAGGCTTTGACGCGTGCGAGTAGTTTTCGGTTGTTTCGACATGAGATCAAGACTTGGGTGTGTGTTCGGGTTGCGGTCATCAGGATGGAGAGGGGACCGGTAGATAGTTCGTGCGCTTCGAGGAGAGAGACTTCATATTCACTGGGGTAGATGTTAGTATTGTGACAGCCATGATCTTGAAAAGTTGCGACAATGCGCCATAGGTAGAGCATCATCTCATGATTATGCTGCGCGCCACAAGGTGTGCACTATGACGAGGATATTTCTGAGTCTGGATAGAGGATAGGATAAGATGGTGGAATTGATGTAGATGGCGGGCGGAGCGGAATCCACCTGCAGAGGGGGTGGGCGGAAGAATTGTGGTGATGGCGGACGTATGGGAAGGCTGGAACACTAGAAAAGAGGACCCACGTACGTCAATTCATTCCTGGGTTTATTGAGGAGATCCCTATCACAAGGAAAACATAGTCAGCAGACTGTATCGCAAACAGGCAGGACCTCAAAGAGTCTGCGGAGATAAGAGTTGACCAGGATCTTCGAGTCATTTTTAGCGCCGGAAGGAAGAGGAAGACATACTGAATCTTGCCGGCGTCTGCCATCTTGAGTCCAACGAATATTTAAAGGGACCGAGTTCCCAGATGAAAGGGCGTAGACTGGATTGAAGAATGTTCACTTTTGCGATTGTTGCCGTTGGAGATTCTCGAAATCCGCGCCAAGAATCATACCCGGCTAAGTTTCCCTAGCCGGCAACAGAAGTGGCTTAAGCGTTGCATCATAGCGCCTCAAGGCTTAAGCACCCAAAGCAAAGAATTCCCCACCCGAGAGTGGCCCCGAAGGTCGCGCGCCAAAGAGACACGCCCGTCGTGCCCGCATTGGGCTGGCTACACGCGTTTTCAAAGAGGCATATGCTTGCTTGCTTGTCTGCTTTGACCTTCATCCTGCCTCTCTTTCTCAGCTTCCTTCCACTTTCTTGTACATTTCTCTTGTTCTTATTCTCCTGCACTTTTCGAAAGCATTGTAACGGGGTTTTCCAAAGAGCATCAAACGTCCAGCCGCCCGCCTACAAAACTATTCAATCTAATTCACCACCACCGAGCCAAGTACTTACCCGGCACGACTCGACGTTAACACGAACCTCTGAACCTTTCAAAACGACCTTCACGCGATGAGAAAATCCTCATAATCTCACGAAATCTCGTTGCCAGACTCTCGACCGTCTGAGCTTATCGCGTCCAGCCAAAATGGCGACCTCACCTGGAGATGGCGTATCTGTGCGATCGGTCAAGCTGAAAGTGCTATACACCTTTGACGCGGAGCAAAAAGATAACCACCTTGCAAGATGGCCTCAGTCTCTCGACGTGCAGACTGCGTTCGTGGATGAGACCAGTCAGATCGGCGTTATTGACCTGCGGACCTGTCTGGAAGCGGTCACTACGGCAAGCCCGGAGCTCACAACAAACCTTGATACCAATGATTACACAATTTATGCCTACGATTACTCGGAACCTGATACACCATTAGCGGGCCAGGGGATGTTGTCCAAAACACTTGCAAATCAAGAACAAAATGCAGGCACCGACAGCGAAGCCATGGTGACCGGCAGAATCACAAAAAGTGTCATGGGATTGTTCTCGCGGAATGCGCAAGAAACACTTGAAGTGAAGCTCCGTCTTACGCCTGTCAACACCTTCACGCAAGGGAGATACCGCTCAGGAAGTATGAGCTCACAGGATGGTGCGCGTCCACAATGGGGGGATAATGGTTCTATATCGCAGACATTCGGGCGTTCAGGATCTCCGGCTCCTACCGCCGGTCTTGAAGCTATGCAGCGAATGCTCAATGGCGAGACTACACAGATGCCTGGACCAAGCAGTAGACCAGGGACACCCAACAACTCGAATCCATACATTGCTCAATCTAGGGAGGTGGACGTCCAATCAAGGCCTAGCTCACGTGCGGGAATGCATCACACTCATGCAAGACGCGATTCAATGAACTCGGGCTATTATAGTGGCGACGAGAATATGGAGGAAGGTCCGGCCAGAAAGAGAGCAAAGACGACAAAAGTCGACTGGCCAACCAAGTCCAACTTCAATATTGAACGTCAGCCTGAATCATTGCGGGTGGCAGCAAGTATTGCTTCCAGTGTACGACTTCATCGTCCAGTCGCGATCAACCCAGCCACCGCTGCACTGACAGGGGCTCCCATCGAGGAAGGCGTGAGACCACCTACACCCATTCCCGCCACTAAAACAGGCAAGCCACGAGGTAGGCCGAGACGACAACCAAAGAAGGGCACCAGCAATCTTGTACATGGGACGCAGATTCGCGAGTCTTCCCCAGCCATGGGTTCGATGCCTCAGCCTGAACTTCTCGACGTCCCTATCACATCACCCGAGGAGACTCGAGCCCGGAGTGTTTCGAGTACGCCTGCAAATTTCCCTTCTTCGCCACCTGTCATGCCTGAACACCAACATACAGCGGTTACGAGCCCTGCGCTGCCACCCATGATGGGCCCCAGTCATGACTCTGGGTTCATGAGCGGCAATCTTGAAGACCTCTTCGGAGACGACCAGCTCTGCAACTTACAGTTCGACGATTTTATCTTGGACAAAGCTGAGGAGCAGGATGTCTTTGCTGCCCAACACGACCAACCAGCGGCCCAGATTGACCCATTCTCAACTGTCTTCGATGAAAGCAATGATGACACGCAAGCGTCTATCCCTTCTCAACCACCAATGGTGCCTCCACCACTACCCAAGTCGTTCCGTCCTATGGCACGAGCGCAATCGTATAATCCTGCTACTCGAGTTACCATGTCCTCGCCACGACTGGCCCCGGCACCCATTCCACGGGCCCGTCAAATAATAGAAGAGCAGCGTGACCAGCAGCGACTGAAGGCGATAGCTCCCGCACCTGCTCCGAAAAGCGATCCGGCTCCACGACTCATCCATCGAGCGCAAACCTGGGCACCCGACAGCGATGCTCTGATGTCGGATGCACTAGCAGCGGAAGAGGCCAGAGCGTCTAAGAAAAAGGTCGGTAAGGAACAGACCAAAGCAAGATTGGAGGCTGCAATCGCAAAGGGAGAGATGCCGCCATTTTGTGACAACTGTGGATCGATTGAAACACCTGCATGGCGTCGAGCTTATGTAAAAGTCTTCAATTGTGCCTGGGATGATGTTGAGACTTCTTTGGCACAGGGAGAATGCTGCTACAAGGAAATCCTCACTACCAATCCTGATGGCACCGTGAAAACTTTCAGAGGTTACAAGGTGGAGAAAAAGATAGGGGATGATGACTGGACCTCAATAACATTGTGCAATCGTGAGTAATGCCGCAAGTTGCAGACCGACGGAACTGACCTCCTTTTTAGCCTGCGGCTTGTGGTTTCATAAGCAGAAATGTCCTCGCCCCCGCGAGAAATGGCAGAAGAAGGACCCTAAAGACAAGGGCAAGCGGAAGAAGAACGGCAATTCGGCGAAAGAAGACAAGAAGGCGAATGGCAATCCACAATTCAAAAGCGACACTCAAACACCTGCTAGTGACGACTCTTCACCGTCTGACAGTGCCACAGAAGCGCCCTATCCGGGAGAAAACGACAATGAGTTGGTGAATATTGATTCTACAATGGACTACAATGAGCCACGATTGCCCCGGATGCCATACACATTCAGAGCAAGCAGTGCTGATCCCGGTCCCCGAGGTTTGCAGGCCCGAAATCACCACCGACCTCCCATGAGGCAGGTTCAATCGAGTCCAGGACACCCAAAGGGATCAGAAGATGCTCCAGTCGAGATCGATCTGACCCCAAAGCCTATCCGACGCCAGCTGTTTCCTTCTCCCGACAAGCCGCAGGTCCGATCCGATCCAGGCCTAATCACAACTACTTCCAAACATATAACACATCTGCCAGCGTTCGTGCGACGAAGTCCAAGACTCAACAAGACAAGGGATGTGTTTTCAATGCAAGTGGGAGCTATTGCTATTACCGCCGATGGTAAAGAAAATCTGGTACCGGAGCCAGCCGTTGTTGACGATGGTCTTGCGGATTTATTTGATGAAGGACCTAACGATGTCGAACTACCTCCTATGACACCTACTCCTAAACGACGATCCGAGCGACTATTGCTCAAGACACCTTCGAAGACGCCTCAGCGTCACTTTGGTGCCGACCTGTCGCCTAACGTTGACCTGCAACCTAGCCTCCGTACCCCTAGGTCCAAGAATGGACAACATCCTGCACTTGCTGCATTGTTGGGCACTGTCCACAAAGATGTGGTCGATATGACCCCGTTCACTCGTTCAATCCACGATGCGATGACGAGCGATGCGCCTTTCCAAATGCTGATGCTGGATGGAGACAAGACAGCCGGGCGTGGTTCATCGAAGAAAAACACACCGCAAAAGGCCCTCACATTCGACTTTCCGGATCTGCCATCACTCAAAGGCTCTTCTCCGTTGTCGCACGATCAACTAGTCAACTTCAATTTCTCGGAGCTGACCACGGATCATCTCAATAGCGATTTTGCCGATCCTTTTGCAACTACCACGATGCCGAGTTCTCCACCAACGGACTTCTTCAACTTCATTGATACTAACGCCACGAGCATGAGTGATATGTGGGATGAGATGATTGATGCGGATGGTGGACATTCATATCCTGAGCCAGAAGCGTCTCAATTGACGACAGCAGCACCGGCTTTACGGAGGAGCCCAAGGCGGCAGCGAGTGAGGTAAACGGTTGGGCGCAGTGAATGGAGCAACACCAATCAACGTGCTGATGCCATTTTGGCTTGAGATTTCTAGCGTCAGAGTACTAAACAGCGCTTTCGAACGGAGCGTTCTGTACGGTATTTAAGATTCATGACATGAGACGAAAAGATGGTCCACTGCATTTAGAGCTTTGGATAGCGGAAGAAAAAACCCTTCGATAATAATGGTACATAGTCTTGGGAAGTTTGTGCATCGATGAAATGAACTCCCCCTAAAATGCTTTGATCGCTGGATGCAAAGCCGTCCTCATCGTGTTCACATCATGGCGCAAAACGCGACTCTGCACTTGTATGCACAGTTTCACAGACTCGATTCCGTGAGCCATGTTCGAAACATTAAAATGCAAGTCTGCTCGCTACTGCAGCAGCAGCAGCTATCCGCACCGCCAGATTGTTCGTGCCGCATTTCCCTGGTGACCTTGGTCAGGCAGGACGAAGTATTTCATTCGTCTCTCTTGAGGCGTTTCTGTATTCGAGCGCGTTCTTGAAGCCATCTTTTTCTTCCTGTAACCTCTTCAATATCCACCTTCTATTCCACCTTCACCATCTCCGTAGAAAATATTCTTGTACCGGTGAGTTACATCCACCACGGCTTCGAAGAGTTTGAGGTCAGGAAGCTGTCCTTGCTCGTTTCTCGGCCATTCGGTATTGTGTAAAACTCGCAATCCGAGACCTTGACCACCATCCAGGTTGATAACTTTACCGACAATCTCGTACATCGAGCCGACTTGCAGATGTGAATCTCTACACCACAGTCAGTCCCTGATTCATAAAGCAAACATATGACCAGCACTTGCCGTCCAAGGAGTATCGTTACAGCATCCGATCCGCAGGTAAGCGTTGCTTGTTCTCCATTTACATTGGTGAGTTGTCCCAGCATGCGGACCGTGTTTAGCGTTTTGCCAGGAGCAAAGGCGTGGAGGTGTGCAGGGAGGATGCGAGGCGTGGACATCGAGTTCATCTTGACTTATTCCTGTTCTTTGACTGGGGTCTCTGCTCGGTTCAGGGCGTTGAAAGTGTTCAAGGATTGACTGACTGAATGCAGGTGTATTGTGTTGCCGCCGCTCTCAAAGTTTCGGTAACGCGTCCGGACGCGTTAAGTGGGAGTTGGGTGAAGTATTGCGCATTTCAGCGTACAAGCGTCACACGACTATCTCCGCCAATCGCCGACTCCACTGAAGGCTGGTGGTACTTCGGCTGTGGTCGACATCGTCAGTATTCTGACATCCCACCTACCATTACATTGATTGACTTATTCACCACCTTTAGATGACTGCATCACGGAAAGGGAAAGCGCCGGATCGAAGAATAACATCCAAGTCTGCCGCAAAAAGAAAGCTACTTGACAAGGACGATCCCGCCGCCGAACCCTCCAAGAAGCCTCGAGTCTCCATTGCCGATCTGCTGTCGTCTCAACGAAGTATCGAATCGAATGACAGCTCGAGGGCGGGGGAAGGCCAGGGACACATCGATAGAAGAGCAGGAAACATGGCAACCCAAACTTCTCCTCCAGCAAAGCCGCTTTCCAAGCAAGACATGTACTCCTTCCCCTCCAAGAACGCCACGAGCAATGTGGTCGATCTGACGAGCTCTCAATCCTCCCCAGAGTCCCAGAAGAGGAAAGCGTCCTTTGCAGGCGTGAGAACTCCGTTCAATCCGCATCAAGGACCCAAGAAGTTGGTTGTCAAAAACCTGCGAACAGTCCCTCGGATAGATCCTCAGCAATACTTCGAACAGGTGTGGACACAAGAAGACAAGGGTCTTGATGCAGTCTTCACAAACCAGAAGCTCTCATATTCGCTCGAAGAATTATATAAAGGTGCAGAAAATGTTTGCCGGCAGGGCAAGGCGGCCGAGTTGTATGCTCGGCTGAGCAGGAAGCTCGAAGTCCACCTCAGAGAAACTGTTAGGGACAGTATTCGACGGGATGAAGGGTCCTCTTCAGACATTGACGTTTTGCGGAGTTTCGTCAGCGCTTGGACGACCTGGCAGAAGCAATTGCTGACCATCCGGCAAATATTCTACTACCTGGACCAAACGTACCTGCTCCGGTCAGCGGACAATCCAACCATTACAGAGACTGGTCTGGCCAAGTTCAGGTCGTGTGTATTTTATGATGACTTCATAAGGGCAAAGGTCTTGAACGGCGTGGTGGCACTCATTGACTCGGACCGCAAGAGTGGTCTCAATGAGAAAGACACGAGTCTCCTCCGTCAAGCCATCGATTCATTCCACGAACTAGGTATCTACACAAGCGATTTCGAGCCGGCTATGACATCGAGGACCGAGCAATACTTCCGGGATTGGCGCGAGACAGAAGCAAACAAAGACGATCTTGCAGCCTATGTCAACAATTGCACCGATCTGCTGGCACGGGAGATGGCTCGCTGTGACTTCCTAACCCTAGATCGGAGTACAAGGGCCCAGATCTCGGATTTGTTTGATACAATCCTCGTTGAAGAAGAGACGGACGTTCTTTCCAGTCAAGATAGTATCTTGGACCTCTTCGAAGACGACAAGTATGAGGAGGCAGAAAAACTCTACACACTTCTCCAACGCAGATCACATGGTGAGCTGATCGCACCGAGCTTCAGCAAATATGTGGAAACGGAGGGATCAATGATCGTCTTTGACGAGAAACGGGAATCAGAAATGGTTATCAGACTTCTCGAGTTCAAAAGGAGGCTGGACCGATACCTCAAGTATTCCTTCCACGGCAACGATAGCCTAGGTAATGCTTTACACAAAGCATTTGAGCTGTTCATCAACAAAACGAAGAAAACCCAATCCAACTGGGATACAGATAACAACAAACCTGGTGAAATGATCGCCAAGCACGTTGACCTTCTGCTGAAAGGCGGCGTCAAGGCCGTTCCTCGACTGCAGACACAGAAGCCAGATCCTGCCAAAGCCGATGAAGAACACGACTTCGACGAAGGTGCAGCAGATGAAGACGCCGAAATCAATCAACACCTCTCGAACGCCCTTGACCTCTTCCGGTTCGTCCATGGCAAAGCAGTCTTTGAAGCATTTTACAAGAAAGACCTGGCACGACGATTACTCATGGGCCGCAGTGCGTCCTTCGACGCCGAGCGAAACATGCTTACCCGTCTGAAGAACGAATGCGGCGCCGCATTCACGCACAATTTAGAGTCCATGTTCAAAGACATGGATCTAGCCCGTGAGGAGATGATGTCGTACAACCAACTTCTCGATGATCGAGGCACGAAACCCGTACCAGATCTCTCCGTCAATGTTCTCTCAGCGGCCGCCTGGCCCACATATCCGGATGTAGCAGTCAACATCCCACCATCCATAGCCAAAGTCATGTCCGACTTTGAAACGCACTACAAGGCTAAACACAGCGGCCGCAAGCTGACGTGGAAACACCCCTTAGCACACTGTCAACTCCGCGCCAAGTTTCCGAAGGGAAACAAGGAGCTCGTGGTCTCGGGGTTTCAAGCCATTGTTTTGCTGCTTTTCAACGACATCCCTGCGGACAAGCATCTTTCGTATACTGAGATCAGAGCTTCCTCGGGATTAGTGGATGCCGAACTCAAGCGGACGTTGCAGTCTCTCGCGTGCGCGAAGTACCAAGTCCTCAGGAAACACCCCAAGGGCCGCGACATCAACGAGACCGACACGTTCACGTTCAACGCAGGTTTCACGGACGCTAAGCTGCGCGTCAAGATTAACCAGATCCAGCTGAAGGAGACGAAGGAGGAGAACAAGGAGACGCACCAACGTGTTGCGGCGGATCGGCATTACGAAACGCAAGCGGCCATTGTGCGCATCATGAAGAGTCGCAAGAAGATTGGGCATAACGAGTTGATTGTCGAGGTCATCAAGGCGACCATGTCGCGTGGCGTGTTGGATCAGGCCGATATTAAGAGAAATATCGAGAAGTGAGTTGCTCTGTTCCTCCTTGAAGTAACAGGATGATGTGCTGACTATTTACGAACAGGTTGATTGAGAAGGATTATATGGAGCGCGACGAGGGTAACTCGTACTCTTACGTTGCGTGAGCAAGGAAACCCGTTCTGCGTCTGGACCCCAGTCACGGGTTCACGCGATGGTAGCCTGCTGAAAGGTTCTCGTTGGAAAGTGAGCGACTTAGAAGCGCGGTGATCCTTGACTGTCAGGTATGGGTAAGATTGCGGACAACGAACACAGACTTGGAGGCTGGATATGTGATTGAGTAATACGAATCATGTGAACAAGGCCATTTCGTTCTTTCGCGCCTTGCAGAGACGTCGTTATACCTCGACTAAGCTAAGTAAGAAATTTTGGCCCAACTAGCATCGACCAACATAAGAAATGCCTTCATAAGGCATGCAATATACATTCACGCCGCATATAAAAACTATTACACAACATCAGGAATACCCGATTGCTGAGTAACAGTTTAACTTGTGATTGAAATGGTGTTTTGGTGGACGGCCAGGCAAAAAAAAGCCAGTAACGGACTTCGCAGACTGCCATGGTGCCGAATGGTATGACCTTGCACGTTTCCAGCCGACACATCTACAGCCCATGGTCCTCTTGATTGGTCCAACTAATGGCACCTCACTGCCGTCCGCTTTTGGCAGTTTAAAATCTGTCGTCGGGACGTTCAGAAGTGCTTCGACCATCGCCGTAGTGCTACCAACAATGTCAATCCTAGGTGCGTACGGACTCAGGGCAGGTTATCTTACCTTCTTTCTCAGGGCTGCGATCCTCTTCTTCTTAGTGTGAGTGTTGATATAAGTACCGATGCAGAACGCAACGATGTTGAAGAATGGGACCCAGGTATGCTCAGGCAGGAACTTCTGGGCGAAAGCCAAACACAAGGGCGATGTGATCCAGCTGACTTTCATGACAGGCATGAAGCCGGCACGGACAGTGGCACGGACTTGGTGCCAGGTTCGCGCACCAGCAATGACGGCCATAGAGGCTAGATAGACGCTGTTCTGAATCGGCGCAATCTGGGGAAGGAGTAAGTCTGCTGTGTTTTCGTAGAAAGCCGCTAATGGATACATACAATCAAGTTGCTGGCCAAGATCTGAAGGATCTTCGCCCTCAAGCTGGTGCGACCGGCGAAGACCCGTTGCAACAGACCGATGAGGACATGACCCATGGGAGCGCTGATGAAAGCACCGTACGCCGCCATCTTGGGGATTCTTGAGCTGAAGTAATGGCCGTGTTTGCTGCGATCATGTGCAAGCCATGAGGCTAGTAATTCTTGCAGGGCAGACAACGTTCCGGAGGTGAGCATCTTCGTTCGCAGTGGGTTGGATTGGAGTTGCTTGATGTACGCCTGTATCATGCAAATGAGCGCCGGAGCGATATGTATCGCAAGGCAATGTTCTTACAGCGAGATATCCAGTTGGTTGCGGTCCACCAGTCAGCCGCTCACCAATCTTGTGCCCGATGGTCTCATTCTGTCCACCGCGCGCGATCGGCGTTGTCTGGATCTGTTCTTTCTCGAATCGGACCGACATGTTTCCAGAAGCGCAACGGAGTAGCGCGTGTTTGAGGGGAAATAGACTTGGGCGATCTCCTGTAACAAAGAAGAATGAATCAGCGCAAGTAGCGGACAGAAGCAGGGTTGTAAGTGAGGTCTTTGATAGCGCAGGACATGGTCAATGCGTGACGGAAACCCTGTTGACAAAAGGCAAGTACCTCGGCCGAGGTCTCTGGAGTTGTGGGGGATTTGACACGTACCGAATAGGTGATCTGACACGAAGAGTTCGGAAGCAGATACGATTTCTGCAAGCAATATGCAGTAATGTGAGGTGCTCGTTGGAGATGCGGATGTGGGCAAAGGTGGTGGTGATGTTGACGCGAAGATAAGTCAGGTAGCGGCGCGATCCCCGGTGAGCAGCGAAGGTAGAAAGGAGAGGCGGGAGATGGGGACGGTGATGGGGCCACTGCCGATGCAGATGGGGGTGAGATGAGTTGGCCGGGTGTCAACCTGCAAGCTGAATTGTAGGCAAAAGCTCTCTCCCCACGATTCGGCCACTCATCGTCATCCACTCTGCCAAGACATAAACGCGGAAACGTCTTCGATATCGAAGCTACAACTTTACCTCCTTTGTAGAGCTGCTCGCTATATAGGGGCCTCAATTCGAGTCGGTCTTCCAGCGTGTCTCTGTCCGTTTGGCGACAATGCGTGTCTGCAGCATAGACCGACCTTGTGACTGAGGGTCGACACCTCTGTAGCCGGGTGTTGTGAGCACACGACAGGCTGCTAGTTGTCTGGCAAAATGGATCCAGAGAGATTATAACAAAGGAAGATAGGAGTAGACAAGGTGAGAAGGAAAAGACAGACTGGTTGATGCATTAGGATGGCCTAGCAACAAGTTGAAAGTGCGGCAGAAAGTATGGCAGCTGTGAGGACCTGCACTTGCCATTCAGGTTGACCACGGAAGGATGACTCTTTCTGTCATGCCTTTCAACTCTTCATCTGTTGCACACCTTTTTTTCTGCTTCCCAAGTGTCATCACTCTGCTGTTCATATTCAACAGCCACAGGTTTTCCTCTTAAGATGCCTTCACTGAGGGCTAATAACCCTGCCCGCCGTACGACGTGCACTCACACGACCATGACTCGTCTGTTTGACCCCTTTGGCTCTTTCAAATGCTCTATTTGCTCCAAACACCCCAGTATTGGCTGGTTGTATCGTTGCACGCAAGACTCGAACGGCTTCCTGCCAGAAACTGATTTCACGAGTCAACCATCAACTATCAAGAGGAGGATTTGCAATGATGTGGCTGCACACTCTCTCAGTGCCTCCATTATCGAAGCAATCGGACAAGGACAATACACAGATGACCAGATCAGATCTCTGATGCAACAGAAAGAAAGGGTCAGAAATCTCATCCTCGCGGACGAGAGCAGACCTCCGACAGCATCCACATCGTCTACCGCAACTGCATCATCCTTTGATGGAAGCCTTTCGACTCTCCCTCAAAGTACAACCTTTTCAACGACGTCCTCAACCTCCCTCGACGAAGAAATCAAAGCAGCTTACGACTGGAAAGAGTTGCAAAAGGTCTGGATGTCAGAGCCTTCCATCCCTCCTCCAGAGTGTCAACCTAAGCGAATCCTTCCTGTCATACCCACTGCTGATCCCAAACTGCTCAGTCCACAGCCCTGTGATTTCATGGTGTGTCCTACTTGTAGGCCAACCTACCGCGAACGTGCCTACCAATCACTTGAGGCTATGCTCAACAGTCCTGTTCATGTTCCGCCCCACTGGGAGCTCGAGAATCGGCCAATCTCTGATGCACGGGTCATAGCAGAAGTTATCCTACCTGAGGATTCGGCAACCGACTAGCATTCGGGAATCGACTTTTCCACAGGAGAAACGAGGCGCCAACCCCTTCTGAGCACTCCCGATATCGTTGTCCATGAAGCAGAAAATATGGAAGGTCCTCAGCACTCAGCTGATGTACATTCTTTTCGCAAGCGCAGTGGCTTTCGGCAGACAGTCAGGAAAGCTCTTGCAAAAGCCCGGACCGAGAATACCTTTCCACAAGTTGTCAATGACCTCCCTGATGACGACTGCAGCCCGGACAGCGCACGACAATCGAGATCCCTGATCTTCAGGCGCAGAAGGTCGCGTGCCACGCTGTCTTTCGTCCAAACACACGGCCGCGTGGTTGATACCAGTACCCTTCAAGATTCAGTCACCCTGATGGTTGCCACCAACACTCCATTACCGCACACACCGACCGTGAGCACCAGCCATGTGGTGGGAGTGCATAATCAAGATGCACCACAGCGTCTTGATCCAATCGACACGGAGATTGCGGGCATTATCGCACAGGCATAGATTACGACCACACCGATTCTGCGGCAGAGGAGATTCACTGGCATCGAAAATGTAGTAACAATCGGGAACAAGAATTTTAATGTGTTAGAGTCTGCACAATATGGGCTGAAAGGACTACTATCAGTATTCTTTTAAGAGATGGAAAGATTCTCCGACATACCCGCGCGTGCAGGGGGCTCTGCAAGATTGTGAACTTGTTTGATATGTGCTCGTAAAGGAATGGATCAAGTAGATTCAATAATCATCTGTCTGGGCTTATTCACCTCAGCAGCCACTTGCTGTCCAGCTACGAGTTAGAACAGAGAACACATTTGAGATTGCCAGACGGGCTGACAGACTGCATGTAGTATGTTTTCATATGTCTTGTCTCGCACGTGCACCCTCTATTCCTTAAGTCGTCAAAGTACATTGCTAGTGTCGGTCCGCCTCCCAATATTGTCATCATAACTCTCATGAAATGCATTCATTTTTGATCGTTAATTCATTCGAATGGTCCAGCCATTCGAGGTCATATCATTGCCTTTTCCATCATCATATCAGGCCTGTTCCTCCCCCCAGATTATTCCCGATATGCTGGTGGTGGGCTCATTTCATCATCGTCATCGTAGTATCTCGTGGAAGAGCTCGAGTGTCCCCTGCGTCTTCTGTGACTGCGTTGTGGCTCATACGATGCCTTCTCGTCGCCATGTGGCCTGTATCGCCCAGGTGTTTCGGAGTCCAGCTCCGCGTAGCCCTGTGGCAGTGAAGGAGACGACATCGTGTATGTTGGCGCGGCGGGTCGGCCGTGGTGGTCCGTCACGTTGATCTGCGGGTGCATACCGGCGTTGTACTCATGATAGGTTTGCCCGGGCGATGTGTGAGGGTATGATTCTGGCATTGAGTTCTCGCGCCGCAGTTCCGGGCCCGCGTCTCGTTTGCCCTGCGCTCCCAACATCTCTGGTGGTAACATGTTGTTCTGCCATTTGCCCGTTTTCATGTCGTAGTGCATGTTCGCTGGAGGGAGCATCACCGTCGCGGGTCGTTGGAGAGGCGGAGCCACGAAGTTCGCCCCGTTGGGGTGCGGAGGTGGTGGTCCTCCCTGGTGCGGAGGGGGCTGTGGCCAGTGTTGCGGCGGTGGACCAGGGCGTTGTTGCTGGTTCTGCTGCATCGGCCATGTGCTGTGACTTTGTGGAAGTCCTTGTGGTGGAGGGTGTTGCTGTTGCCAGGCCATGGGCGGCGGACCCGGCGGCATTACCGGCGGTCTGGCCTGAATGGGTGGCGCGCTGAACGGTCGTGGCGGACCTTGGTTCTGCGGTGGTGCGAGGGAGCTCTGGTGCGGTGGGCGACTGTGTCGACCTGGAGGTGAGTCATCGTAGCGATTGTGACTGTGATGGTGCCCGTGGCTGTGGCCATGGCTATGGTTGTGGTCGTCCCGGTGTTTACTGTGGTGACGTCTCCTTCGCCGTTCGTGATCTTCCTCCCCCTTGCTGTCCTTTGAGACCTCCTTGAGCAGATAGCCTGCTGCGACGAGTTCTAGGCCGCCGAGGATGACCATGTCGAATCGTTAGTCGATGGCACAGGCGTTTTCGGCTGTCCGTTGGTATGGGTTAGGCGTGCGTCGTGTGGATCGGTAAGGCGGGAATGGAGTAGAAGGCAAGATGGAAGTACTACGAATAACGAAGAGAATGAAGTGAAAAGGCAGCGTAGAAGCTTCTCCTCAGCTTGCCTTCTTGAGGCGTCAATACGAGTAGAGCACGGTCTGGATCTGCTCGCCTCAGCTGCGGCTGGGGTTGGAGGACTGCGATGTCACTGGTCATTCTGCATGCAGTTGCTAAATTCAACGAGATCACGTGTGCGAGGCTAATGAGATCATGTGCGGCGACGCCGACAAAAGGTCCATCTTTGAAACACCAGTGACACCGTCATGCTGATCAGGATGAACACAACATCCGAGACCACGTGGTATGGCAGCCTTTCCAACTACGATTCATCCTAGTCGTCATGGGCTTTTGGATCTAAGATATTCTATCCGATCCCTCCATCTGCTCCAATGCAGGCTCAACGTCTTCCATCCCCATCCAACCGGCTCAAGCGTGATGAGAATCGGCGGAGCTCTACGGTAACTCTTTGTTGAGAAATAGTCCAAGTGCAAGTTCGATGGCCCTTACTGATATACCCTGCCCGTGTGCACTAGTTGGAGGGCTGACACGATTCCTGTCCTTTGCGGAGGACTCTGGTTCAAGCATTAAGCCCAGGAACTAACAGTTATCAAAGGGTACTCTTCCTCTTTGTTCCTTCCTTCCTAGTAGATAACCATTGCAAGGGAAGGCGCGTCCCAGGTAAGATTTCTTAGTATAAACCCCCCCCCCCCCCCCCCCCTCTTTTCGTCTGCTCGTTTCCTTCTTCTCTTCATAATCTTCCACAATAAGGTACTGTTCACCGTTCTACAACAGTACTAAGCTATATATGCTTATTAAACACCCTACCTCTTAGGCTCTAGTATACTCAGAATAATAGGGACATAGTAACCCGTCACGAATATGCCCAAGGTATGCCTATCACTCCATGAAACGATGAAGGCTCTCATGAGATCTTGTGCCGACAATGCGAGCATGTCTAACCAGCACTGCAACGTCCTGGACGCTCTCTGAAAGACTGAAAGTCACCTGCTTCCAGTAAGGGGATCGTTGGCTTATGTGGTGTAAAGCATGAACCTGGCACATGGGCAAGCTGAGAGATCTCGTAGCTCGTTACCACAACGGACAAAGGAAGGCCGTTCCACAAGTCGCCACATCTTCATGATTGGCGTCGCGAATCTTCCTGCGCCGCCAGACATTGGATCCACCCCCAGGACATTCCCTCCCTACATTGCTTTGCTATTCGCTGCAGTCAGAGCAATAAACGCGATTACTTCAAAACCCTTGAGAAGTCGTTGAGACATTGGGAGACTGCATCCGACACTCTGGCCGATCTTCGTCGTGAGGGCGGAGTGCTCGGGAGAAAGAACAGACCATAGCTCGAGGTTGAATGAAGACCCTGCTAAATAGTGGCATCGGCAACCACAATCATGTATGCCAGCTCATCGAGAGTGTCTTGGAGAGAAAGAGTAGCTTGATGCCTTGCAACTTACATGGAGGATGCTCCCGACAACGGGTCGTCGTTATCTGAAGGCTTTTCGGAAGGTTCCGATACTTCACCTACCTGAAGAACTATGGTATACTAACTTCGAGAACACACCATTCCTGCAACCCAGCGACTATCATCCTCGACTGGCTTGAAACCATGCAATACATGACTTTGGACCTTCTGCTCGTCTGACGCCGCTATACTCGGCAGCGATGTTTGAAAGATTCAACCCGTCCTTGCCATGACGGCGTCGAGACACCAGGACGGATCCAACAGAAGGACAGTCTGATTCCGACGTTCTCTTGTTGCTCTTGGCATGCCTTACAAATCGAGCCTTGTTTCCTCAGACGTTTGGGGAGCGTTAACCTTCCCCGGCTAAACGTTGCCCAACGTCGTCCGAAAGTCAACCTTGACAGCCTGACAATTGTGAGGCTCACCAGCGGGGGTTTTGTTCAGCTGGGACCTCCAAACCTTCTTCTGCTGAATACCGCAGCGTCGAAAGTGACAGGTACCCTGGTACCTCGTACCACTCGAATGTCAAATAGACTCTTAGCGCACCGTTGGCACAACGCTGAAAGTTTTTCTCGAAATTTCTCTTCCTTCCTTTCTAGTCGAAAAGCTAGAGTACCACAGTAGAGTGATATATGCTCACCGCACAGAGTGGCCAATGAGAACGAAAGAATGACAATATGAGCCGAGCTTGAATACCTATCAATGGTTCTGTGGTTCTTGGCATGAAGTTACTTGTACCATGGCATTTCCAAATTCCACGTCCCAGAGTCAAAGTTCTGGTGTCAGAAGATGAAGGAGGACACGACGATGCTTTGCTCTTACGTGAACATGGATCGACACTTGGAGTAGATTTTGGAATTGGTACGACAGTACTCGATCCTTCGTACCTGGGATTTGGGTTTTTGGCAGATCGCATTTCCTCTGCCCAGCTTGTCTACTGTCCGGAATCCAGTAGTAGTGTCCACGGGGTGGTCCACGCCAGCGCTTCCGGCAACGGAACCACAGTTCATCTCCCGATTGTGACCCCTCTGAGATTCCACAGGCGTACCCAGTAATCTGATCGACACACAAACGGCCACGTCATACCGAGGTCCAATCGTCTCCAGCTCTTAGGCCACAGGCAGGTGCCCACTGCCCAGTAGGTCACCTCGTAGCCAGTCGCATTTTATTACTGTGGTGCCTCTCGTTTCCCAACAGTCTCACCTTGGCTGCATGTGTCTGCATGTCTTGTCTACCTTCTCATGCATCAGCCACCCAGGATTACATCTCCGTGGAAGCCTTCTCCGGCACGAGCATGTGAGTGTGGCGTCCTGCAATACTCGGTATTCGTGGTGGACCACTGCAGAGCGAATTGCTGCCGGGTGTGGTCAGTCTTGCTCGAATAATCCTGTAGACATCGTTCAGACAGTGGTGTTGCTTCCATTGGCGTTCCATGACCCACTAAGGTCTGTCTTGTACAAGCTACCAATCCTTCGACATGGTAGTGGTATATCATATCATGGTTATGATACTCAAAAAGGTGAAGAGATAAAGGTCATAGCGTCATAGAGACTATTAATTAGACTATCTGCCATCAACGGTTGCGCTGATGCTATCATCATTGGGCATCCCGTTTCATGTACGGGGTGCCGTGTCTGTGCTTTGAAGGAAACCGGCCTTTCAATACCAAGCATGCATTGACAACCAAAAAGCAAACTGCACTGGAAGCGGGCAGGCAATAATGGTCCCGCCATATTGTGTTAGACCATTCAAGCATAATCGTACAACCGCCAGCACCAAGTTGACCTTCCGGATAAAGATGTCTGTCACAGTAGACTTTTGATGTTCTCCATACACACCCTGAGACTCAACCGTTGGATCGGACTGCTCATCCGTAACGATGGTTGATCGACGAATAAATCATGCGACCAATCAAACGGCCAGGCTCTTTTGATCCGGACGACTTCAATCGCGCTCACAAGCCACATGAGTGACAGCCTGCCACAATTTGACCCGCGATGCGATCGACCTGAAACTTGCCCCAAGCATCCAAGAATCGCTGAGATTTCAACCCAGTGTCGTCATACCGCATGTGGTGGATTGCTGCCAAACCGAATTGACATGTCGACCACCACCCGTACCACCGGATATTCTAGCCTGGCGAGCGTTTTCGCTCCAGGCCTTCACGGAGAGTCTGCACCGCCACAACAAGCTATGGGGTGAGGAACCTCTTCTTGACCCCGCCTCGAAGTGGCAGCTTTTTGCGCGACGAACAATGCTGCGTTCTGAATCAGACATTCAGACTCGTATCTGCCGTGTATGCAGAACGGCTGAAGGAAAAGCTGTTCCGTGCCGTTGGGTATCTTTCGAAATCAAACAGGTTCCCTGCTGCCGGGGAAAAAGGAGATGCATTTGCACCAAACCGGCTCGTTTCGGACTGAAACTCATCAAATGCTGACATTAAGCTCCATAAAATAAGGAGATATCGTAATAACATGGTGTAAGACTTTCAGTCAGTCTGCATGGGTGTGGTGACTTCAAACTCTCCTGTTCGGTTGAACTCTGGTAGAGGAGGGTTGAGCATTGCATTGTGGTTCGCACTGGGAAAGTAGCTGTCAGGCATCATTTGTAGATCTGGAAAGTTCATCTGAGAATAGTCCTGGTAGTTGGAAGCTCCCATGCTCATGTGTGAGCTGAAAAAGTCGTTACCGAGGTTGGATAGGTGAGCTTGAATCTCCTCTGGCGACCTGCAACCGTCGCAGTTGGCGTGCGCAAGCAGGATGGCGTTCATCTGCTGAACCTCGTCCTTCATACGCATGATCTGGTCTTTTAAGTAGGCGTTTTGTACGGCTTTGTCGTGTGAATCACGTTGCAGTTGTTCGGTCTTCTCCTTCTTGTTCGTTCGGCATTTCGCAGCCGCCAGACGGTTCTTTTCCAATGATTGTTTTCTCTTCTGTTCCTCTGGGGATTCACTTCTCTCCAAGACAGACTTCTTGGAAGACTTGCGTTTCCGGCCGGAGGTAGCTGGTGTGGAGGTAGCGAGAGCTGGTTCTTCTTCTTTGGGCTGAACCTTACTGCGCTTCCGGCGCGGTGCTTCTGGAGCTGCCGACTTGGGAGAGAGCGCCTTTTCCTCAAATTTGACAGAATCATTGCTGGATGCGGAGTTGGATCGTGGTGGGGTCATCTGTCCATAACGTGCAACCGCGCTGGTGGAAGTAGGAAGTGTGGAATTTATGAACTTGTCCATCTCATAGGCGTCGAGGTTCAATGGAACCTCTGTGGATGGTTTCAGGTCGTCGTCTCGCTGGAAGTCTGGCCATTCAGGCAGTGACAAGTCGTTTGGCGGGCTATAAGTTTGATAGTTGTTGAGGGAAGCGGCCTTTACTGCGGGCGGGTCAAAGCCAAAATCGTCATCTTGTCCAGGAGTGAACCCATTGGCGGAGGGGAAATTGTAGTCTCGAAGAGTGTAACCGTCCAGGTCATTGATGCTGTCCACGGCAGACGAGGGGCCGGACTGTAGAGTCGCCATTGGGGAAGAGTGTTACAGGTTGGCGAGGATGGAGCGAAGATGAATGGAGAGAGGATGCAAGCTTTGGTGGTGTATTATTTTGAACGTGCAAGGCGCGTAAGTTGTCCAAGGGTCTTATGTTGAGATTAGGAATGGGAATGTTTGTTTGAGCTGGAGGGTGTGGCAGGAGGGGTGAAGGGGAATATCAAGGGTACGGCGCCTGAGGAATATTCTGGCAAGCGGGTTCACGGAAAAAACATCAGGTTTTAGCAGGGGCCCAAGATGTGGAGCGGCAGAGAAATAGGCATTTCAAGGTACGAGTTACTCTCTGTGTTTGCAGTAGTAGTGATCAGGTTTTGAAGCGAGAGATCTGAGGCAGATTCGTGTTGAGCAGTGACAGGCGATCGGGGCGATAATACAACTGGAGTGAAGAGGCGCTGGGGGCATTGTGGCGGTCCTGGCGGAGGCTTGATCCGGGTTGGAGACAGCTGGATTGGTTCTCAAGCCACCGCTACTACACTACTGTAGGTATTCTGGAGCACTAGGTACCACGGTCCACGGTATGTGTGTTTTTCGGTTAGTGGACAGGCTGAGATCTGAAGTTGATCAGCTTCCTTTGCTAGGTAGGTGAGCGCCGCAGACAGACTGACTGACACGGGCAGCAAAGCTCCAAGTAGAGTTGGGTAGCGTTTAGGTGCAGGACCAGTAAAATAGAGGGCTGTCCTTGAAGGATGAAGTCCCTATTGGCAGTGCGCTGTTAGGTGAGGGGCGTCCCCTCATAAAGAGTTAGTGGCTGTTCCATAGTACCTCTCAACTAGTACATTCTCTGTGGTAGAGCCATGTATTATTTTGCCTGGGAATCGACCTTTGCTACCCGCATCGGTTGTCGATCGTCCATCGCATCGCCGATCTATTTCCCATGTTCCCCCAGTTTCTGGTCATGGGAATTGCCAAACTGCCATGTGCTGCTTCCCCTTGCAAGCCACTTCGGACACCATCATCCCGTCGAATCAAACCCTCAACCTTCTACAACTTTCCACAATTTCCACCTCATCGACCGATCTGCGTTCTGCCTTCGCTGCAACTCGCGCTGCATCTTTTCTGCTCAGGTCCATTTCAGGTCCATACTTGCTCAAATGATCTGCTTCCGTCCCTGAGGCTCAAAGCTTCTATCAACGGAGCCCTCCGGAAACGGATCACCAGGGATATTGATATATGTCAAATACAAATATGGAACATATAGTTCTCTCCTGTTTCTTCAGTGCTGAAACCCTGGCCAGAAGAGAACGGATTGGGAAAATTGTAGCGCACGCCACCCCCATGTTCTGCTAAAATACCAAACAAAGCAACGTAAACGGGTTTGCCAACACCTATGTCATATGAGACTACTATGGCACAGTATGGTAAAGCATGGCCATGTCATTGTGCAGCAAGATCTCACTCCACCACTTCCATCCACCTCAGCTGAGTACTCATACCGGCTGCTGGATAACTCGTCCGGATCCCTTGATCCACTGCTAGGTACACGCGTAGCTTATCGTCTTGAACTTTTTATACCAGCACGGGCCGATTTGGTCGCTGTGAACACGATCTACGTTGCTTGTCGCTGCACCATTGTAGTGCGGCTCACCCCACCAGGAAGAACGTTCCGGTAATATCGAGAGTGATGGTCTTACTAGAATAGCATGATACTTAACAATCCCACCAGACCGGCACCTACAGCGCCACATGCCATCATCCGGGAATCTCCTTTGCTGGCACCATTCTTTGAACCACTCGATGCTGTGGCGGCAGTCCCGCTGCTTGTACTGGTGCCGCTCTTCGTACTGCCAGTCGCAGACGTTGATGCAGCCGTTTGTGATCCACTTGAACTCGTTGTACCTGTGGCCGAAGGTGTGGATTCACTTCCTGTTGCCCCTGTGCCGGCCGCTGTCAAAACTTGAAGCTCGCCCGTTGTGAGCGTGATGGGAATGTAGGTTATATCGGTAGAGGAAAGCGTGACGGTGGTCGCCGTGGTGGTGATCGAGGTATCAGACGATGCGTCCGTGGCTGTCAACGCAGAGGTATCTGTATCATCAAACATGTCCGCCGGTCCAATATATGTCTCCGCGCACACTCCGGCCGTGGTGCCTGTCAAAGCGCAGTCTACAATCGCCGAAGTCGACTCAAATGATTCGGACGCGTAAAATGTCGACGGTCCAACTGTTACAGTGATGGGTGTAGGGAAACCACAGTCGTTTGCGTCTACATCGGTGGGACATCCCACAGCCATGGTGGTCTTCGACGCGTCCTGTTCACCAACAACACGGTTAGCAGGTTTGACTGACCAAGAATACAGAGGTAGGTCAAACCATACCGACTTGATGACCGAACCTAGCAGTGTTTGCTCATCAGCGCCAGGGAAGAAAACGCTGACTACAGACGACTGGGCCGCCGCAACAGCTGCAAGCCCCAAAAGGAGCGCGGGTGCCTTTGCGATGGTCATTTTCCTGCGTCTACCTGGTTTTTGTTGCTCTTTCGCTGATGTCGACTGTGTTGTTTAGGACTATGGGTACAAGCAAGAGGAAAAAGAAGATGAACAGCAGTCACGACAGCAAGACCGACCTCTAGAGCCCTCTTTGTTCTTACCAATCTCCCTGGGATGCTGGAGTTGCTAGCCAATTTCAACCCCTTTTTGCCAGTTTCACCCCATAGCTTGGCGCCGTTGCGTGGCCAGCCGGGCTCGACCTTGGCCTGGAATGTGACACAAAAACAAAATCCAACATGGTAGCGGTAAAGGTCATGGTAAGAAGTCTCTCAGAGGATGAGAGACGGTTTGTTTGGGTTGTGCAGATGGTAGATACCAAAGTTGAGACGGCAGGTATCAACCAGCCGCTCGTGCATGCGATAAAGGGACCATTTGACCGGCTGTCATGGCCCTCCAGAAACTGTTTGACCCCAAATAGCAGGACAGACGGAGGATTAATCTGCCATCCAGGCACTCAGTGGCACCGGACCTTTGTTAAGGTTCCGACATCTGTCAGTCCAAATCCAAAAAGGAACTGCCAAGAAAGGTGCCAGGAGCCCCTCTTTTAGAACTCTCCTGTCTGCAGGTCACGTGACATGGCAGTCGCACTGACCGTTGCGCAATACATATCATAGTATCATTATTGCAGCGAATTCCGACCTTGTAAGAATTGGAGAAGACAAACCAGTGGATTTGGATCTGCACGTACAAGAGCACCAGTACTGATCATGTGGCTGATAGAGTCATGAGAAGCCCCGGAGTGCCCGCTCACGACTCAAGTCGACTGAAGCCTGGGTAAGGTGATCGTTTCTTATTCATCATGACCCCGAAACGGTCGTCCAAAACAGCTCGCTGCTATCTTCATGTGAACAAGATCCCCCACTGTGAAGCCAGTCTCGCTGTCATGCCGCAATAGCTTGGATCACTGTGAATCTTCATCGAACAGAGGCATCGTATCCTGGTGATCAACCTCAGGTCATGTTGCTGGCTCAGGTTGTTCCTCAACTTCGTCCAAGCTCATGACCTGTTCCGAATCAGCTGTTTGTCGAAGATTAGTGATGCCCATCCCGTTTTGGTTATCATCACTGTTTCCAACGGTGCACTTCTCCAGTATCTTTTCGATCCATTCTTTAACCTCCCCACAGCTCCATCTCCGCTGCGGATCCGGGTCGATCATGCCTGAGATGCATTGACAGACTGACTTTCCAGCGCGCGGTACGTGCCCTTCATCGTCAATCTTTTCCACTAGTCCTGCAGGCACTTTCCCTCTTTGAAGATCTCCAAGAATGTTCATGCGTTCACTTTTGGTTGTGCAATACCACAACATCTCCACCAAGACAACTCCCAGCGCAAAGACATCAAGTTTATCATTGATCGATGGTGATCGCTCTTTCCCTTTGGGGTCTGTCGATTTCGGAGGTCGATAGAATTCTGTTCCAACGGCTTTCCCAGTTGTCGTACCAACCGAATCGTTGTCGATCCCAGTATCTCTGGCTAATTCAGCAACCAGACCAAAATCACCAATGCGGGGATTGACAAGGTAGGGATCAGAATTGGGACATGCGACGCAGTTTCCCACATCGTAGTATCCTTCCGACGCTCCGCCGGCGACTGACAAGCTCAGGCTGGAAATGAATATATTGCTGGGTTTGATGTCACGGTGGACTAATCCCATAGCATGGATGTACTGCAAGCCGCACAATATCCCCATCAGTATGCGCAGAGTTGGCACCAGGTGGAAACAGTGCCGTCTCAAGGGTTGGCTTGGTGCGCTTCTAGCATTCGAGGGCGGAGGTGCTAGGTATTGTGCCAGTGTCATAGGGTACACAGACATTTGTACATGAAGGACATAGACAGAATCGTCCATTACCACGTCATATGGTGTGGCATTTGGCTGAGCGTGACCGTCTGTGAAAATTTCCGAAGGTCGTGCTGAGCTTGGTTCATGATCAGTCTGTCTCGCAGACCATACCAAATCCGCATCCTCTTTGATCTGGTGTAAAGGGTCATGGGAGACACTATCCAAGCCGAAGACTATGCCATCGCTGTGCTCCTGTATTGCAGACCGTATGTGGGACGGCCTCGATTTTGACATCGGGTTACGCCCATCATCAATGAGTCTCCTGCCTTGCGCGGCGAGCTTTGGCTTGACGGAGTGATACTCAGAATCTCGCGGTCGCTTGGGTTCTTCAATCCACGTGGCGTGATATCGGACGACGTTATTGTGTTCAAGCTGTGCCAGGGCTTGGACTTCCCGTAGAACATGCTCGAGTTCCTTGTGTCCAGACTCTTTATAGCGTTGTGACAGGCGAGGGCTGAGTGGGATCTTTTTGACAGCATATTCCTTCTTGTCAAAAATGTTGAACGTGTGGTAGACCTTGCCAAACCCTCCTTTTCCGAGCAACCTAAGCTGCTGAAAACTCGATTCATAATGACTGCGGGAATTGGTAGGCGCAGGCGACAAGATCAAATCCGAATATGGGTTTGGCACGTGATCATCCTGGAGCGAAAGCTGGGCCAACGGTTGCTGCAGTAGTGGTGAGATCGCATTGGTTTGTTCATCGTTCGTCCGAGCAACGGCAAGGTGCTGTTCAGGAGCAGAAAGCGACGATCGTGTTTCGTGGAGGTGGTTGTTCTGTAGACCGTTCACCGCAATACTCTCCAGACCGGTTATGTACGTTGCTCGAAGCTGCTTATCCCCACGGCTGTCATGTGAGGTGGTCGCAGGTAGCACGCCGGTTTGAGCTAACGACTGGCTGACTTGTTCGTACAGTCTGGCAGCCAGATGTTGAGCTTCGGGGGATGATTTGTCGAGGTCGGCACCAGGCTTTGCTGCATTTAGTATTTCGCAAGCCCGGTTTTTGGCAAAATCTTCGAGGAGGGCATTGAGCAGGTTCGTTCGATGATGTTCAACGTTTGTGATATTCAGCGTTGGATCCGCCGCGTCTCCTACTGATATACTTCCATGACTCGACAGTGATTCGGTGGTGGCAGTCTCTTGTTGATCTATGATAGAGTCAACATGTTGTCCATCGGAGTGTTGAATGTCGTCCGACGCATCGGGTTCCGAGCCAGAGCTAATGCTTGAACTGTCATCGCCGGGTCGACGAAAGAATGCAGAACTCATTCCGTAGACGAGGAAATACAGTTGTTATGCCTTCCACCACGGCTTCTGACAACTGAGATCATTGCAGGTCCGTGAGATCTTGCTGTTATCATCGAGGCAAACCCTTTCCCAATCCGTGTCAAAGTTCAGGTATGCAAAGTGGGAAAATCCATCAATGCAAAGGTGTGCAGCTTCACTCCCCCAGGTTTCTGTTGCTTTCCTCCTGCAGCCAATGTTGGATGTCGACAGCTTGCCTGTTCTATTCATATCTTGGCATGAGTTGCCACCGCATTCGATTCCTTTCGGTGCCTTGACTTACTTCATGTGCGGAAGGGCGCAAGGTTTATTTACCATCACCAGATGTGAAAGGCGCAGGCTGCAATCTGTGATCCGCATATGAGTAACTCAGCGTTAGTCTAGAGCGGTGGTCCGAAGCACGCAACAACTGCAATTCGTCTACAGTAATTCTGTACTCAAGTATGACATCATAAGGCTGGTTTGGGGACTAGTACTAATCAACCTCACTTTCAACGTCTTCAATCAATATGCCATACCAGGCTCGAGGCTGCTAATTCGTACAAAGACCAGCGACTGTAGAGAACAGGTTTCTCCGCTGAAGGGCTCATCCTCAAGCCGTAATCAAAGCTACAGAGTTCCCACCTGACCTGAACGCCGCAGATGCTCGGGTTTCAACCATTTATTCATTGTCGTTAACATTCAACTCCTCAAAGTCGTCCAATAAGTCGTCCACATTGATCTTTGGCACCTCATCATCACCCTCGTCCGTTGTGACCATACTCATCATGTCGACGTCCTTGTTCTTCTGGTGTTTGGCTTTATACAGAGCCAGCGTTTGTCGCAACTCTGCATCTTCTTCCACATCCCGCAAGAACATTTCATAATCTGCATCCATCTTCTCCTGGTCAGCCTTCTTCGGTAGCAGGTCACCCTCATCCCTTTCCATTCGCTTGAGTCTCCAGCTTCTGGACTTGGGCTTCTTCTTCCGAGCATAGAATTTCTTCACCAACATAACGTCTGGGATGGTGGACGAATATGCGTTGCTCTGCTCCAACTCTTCAAATTGACTATTGTTGAAGTTGGTGCCGGTAAGATGATAGCCCATTACCGAATCTCCGGCATGTAAGACCCCGCCCAAATGTGTTCGGCAATAGTACGTCTTATCATTGACGCCGAGATCTGATGCCCGTGCAACTGTCGCCTCAGCTCCGAAGAACCGCCCATTTTGAGTACCTGTCGGTTCAATATCAAGTACAATAAACTCCACTAATTCTTGTACGTCTGCCAAGCTTTTAAACGGTGCTCTCCAGTAAGTTTTCATCGGGAGATCTGCAGTTTGTAGAGTGGCGGGATCGACTACGTTGACTGATGTCCCAACCCTGTAGCAGAGTGCTAGTGGGGCGACGTTACCGATAGACTTGGCCAGCTTGACCGGAAGCGCGACCAAATCGTCTTTGCATATCGGAACCAGTTCACAGGAAAATGAGAACTTGTAGGATTTGGTAGAAGTGTGGACATCCATAGATATCAACTCTTGAGACTTTTTCGTGCTGACGGGTGTGACAGAGGACAAGAAGTCTACGAACTTCTCGGCTTGATTTCGTTGAGCAAAGAAGAAGTCAAGTCCATCTTTGACCTCCTTGATGTTGATAGTGTCTTTGTGCGCTTGGTGTTTGAGAATAAGTTGTTCGAGGTATAGAAACGTCCGCTTATGGGGCACCTTTTGTCGGACCTGAACGGTGGCCCGCCAGGTATTGGGCGTGAACGACTTCATGCAGTCCGGACATTGTTGATTAGCGACGACATATTCGACCTCGAAAGTTTGTTGAAGAATGGTTCCCTCGAATGCTTCTTGTTGGACTGTGATTTTGACCTTGATTCGTCTCGAATGTGGCTCGGTCCACAAGAAACTGGCATCGATAATGCGGACCTTGTTGAGGCCTCGTAATTTTCGTAGACATAGAGCAAGCAATTCTCTACTTTCAAGTGCTGCAGACGTCCACTGTGAAGGAGGGCTCAACCATCTCTCACAATCCCGGCATGTGTGCAACACTGCTTCTCGCTGAATCCCTCCTGATACATCGACGGTCAATTTGACACAGTCGTAGCATAGAGCACCTGTGGAGGCTGTTCCATCAATAGGCGCACCACAATTGCAGCAGAGAATTGTCGCTGCTTGTGGCTTGTGAATTGAAGAGAGTGAAACCGGGGCATCGAGATCCATAGACATCGTGAAAGACCGGAACAATTGCTGTGGTTGGGCGCGCTCGATTGTGATGATGGAAGTCGCCCTGGAGAATAAAAAGCCCCAAAGACAAGGCGGCAAAGGTGATTCCTAAGAAATCGAAGTTGTAAGAAGGTGAATTTGATAATTATTCAGAATTCGCCTCGTGACGACTAACCGCAGTTGTCCCGGCTAAGTCAAATGCAAAATTTACAGCCTCGCACGTGACTGGAAAGGCTGTGGACAATTCTCCGCAGTTTCCTCGGGCAAACGCCAATTCAGTTCCCGAGGTCTGAATCCTCCCGTAGCCATTCATAAATTCAACTAAATCCAGTCTATGTGATTGAGCAGCGGCACGGATGTCGCCGTTAATGTAACCGGCTTCTTCTGCTGCTCGTCATGAAGCCCTGCTGTGCAAGATACGCTGTCTCCCTCGTGGCGTCAAATAATCTTGCCCGAACAGCGGCTAGTACAATTGGAAGAACTCGAGTTCCATTGATCTCCCAAACTTTGGGTCGACGAGCAGTACGTCCTCAGGAACATGGTACAAGAATCTAGCTAATGGTATCTAGATGTCTTCTACACCTATTCGTTATGGCGCGACGGTGAAAGAAGATCCTCGAGATGACCCCGATGATGTCCTGTTCAACTCCTTGTACGGCGTACGGACCATTGAATTGAACCGACCCAAGAAGCTCAACTCCCTCAATGGGTCAATGGCTAGAAAGATACTGCCCCGTCTACGCGAATGGGAGAAATCACAAATGGCCAATGTCATCCTGATCAGTGGAGCTGGACCAAAAGCGTTCTGCGCAGGTGGTGATGTTGCGGAACTTGCGCTGCAAAACAAGGAAGGCCCAGAAGGTCAGAAAAAGTCGGCCGACTACTTCGGCCTGGAATACCAGCTCGACCACTTAATTGCAACCTACAGCAAGCCTTATGTTGCTATTATGGACGGGATTACCATGGGTGGTGGTGTCGGTCTGTCGGTCCATGCTCCTTTTCGCATCGCGACCGAAAAGACCGTCTTTGCTATGCCTGAGACCACCATTGGCTTCTTCCCTGATGTCGGTGGCAGTTTCTTTTTGTCCCGACTAGATGGAGAAGTTGGCACCTACCTGGCTTTGACATCGGAGAGACTACAAGGAGTTCAGGCATTTTATGCCGGAATTGCAACTCACTACCTCGACAGCTCTGTGCTGGCTCAGCTGACTACACGGCTGTCAGAACTTGTCTTCAAGGACTACGCGAGCCTCTCAGAAAGGCAACAACTCATCAACTCCACGATCTCGGAGTTCACCAGCAGTCTCCCAGCTCGAGACTCGTACGAGAAAGCCCCATATGGGCACCTTAGCGGTTCCCTCCGTGAAGCCATTGACAGGACCTTCAAATACAACACTGTCGAGGAGATTCTCGCTGCACTTCGGAAAGAAGCCGAGTCGGGTGATGAGATGCTAGCACAATGGGCACAGGCAACCCAAAAGACCATCGCATTGAGATCTCCAACCAGTCTTCGTGTCGCTCTGCGTCAATTGAGAGAAGGCAAGGGTTGGACTATCACGGAAACATTCATCCGCGAGCACAAATTGGCGGTGAAATTCATGGAACATGCCGACTTTGTTGAGGGCGTTTCCGCTCGTCTTATCAACAAACCTCCCACCAAACCTGTATGGAAACCTTCTCAACTTGCCGAGGTCACGGCCTCCGATGTCGACGAGTTCTTCAAGATGCCCAGTCCCGAGGAGGCCCTGGTTCTGGTCGACCCTCATCCAGAGGCACTTGACCAGAACTACACGGAATATCCGCATGCAGTCTTTGCACTACCTAGCGAAAAGGACATCGAGAAGGTCGTTAGGAGTAGTTACGGTCGACAAGGCACCAAGGCGGTCATCGACGAGGTTATCCAGCGGTGGAACCACAAAGCAGGTGTAAAGGAAAAGGTTCAGGAAGTGATTGCACGCAAGACGAGGACGGACGGTAATGGTATTGCATGGAAGAGTCAAGATGCAAACTTGTAGATTATGTTGCCGGGTGTTCTTGAACATATAGATGTAGAAGGGGACACGAAATCCCTCCCAAGATGATCTTGTTTAAAGTCTCCAGGTTCTTAGAATGTGTGCCCATGCTTCCGGCAGCCTTATCGAGCATTCTATGTCTGGTGGTCAGCCTTATGCTTCTCCAACATCGACCAGAAAATTTCTCCGCATTTTCAACAACTCGCGGCGGTTCGCAGGATATTTACTGCCATTTCTCGACCCAAAACGATTCGCCTTCCCAACCGTACAGAGTCGCCGCTCCTTCATGAACTAAGCGCGTCGAAATACTTGGTTAAAGCCATGTCTGCGAGTAAAAGAAACGCATATCTCGATCACGGTCCCTCAGACGAGTCAGACAATGACGCAGGCTACGACTCCGAGGCGGCAGAAGTGTCCAAGGCCAGCAGAGCGAGAGCGAGCAAAAGACGGAAACTAGACGTCGACCATACAGATGACGAAGCAGACGACGTCGATGTCGGCCCCGCAACGGTAGCCGAAGTCCAGCACGAGGTCCCATCATCCCCCTCATCACAGCGCGCGCATGAAGAGCCCGACACGAAATCTACAAAGCGGTCTCCATCACCGCCAACATCCCAATTCCCAAAGACAAAACAAAAGCGCACCAAGAAGCCCAAAGAAAAGACCCCAGGCGTAATCTACCTATCCTCTCTCCCACCGTACCTCAAACCCTCAGCACTCCGCAACCTCCTGGAGCAAAGGGGCTTCAGTCCCATATCCCGACTCTTTCTAGCCCCGGCGTCCAAACACAAATCCTCCAGCAAGAAGAACTCCCGTCAACTCTACACAGAAGGCTGGATCGAGTTCGCCTCGAAAAAGACGGCGCGCAACTGCGCAGAGAGTCTCAACACACAACTTATAGGTGGGCGTAAGGGCGGGTTCTACCACGACGACGTCTGGAACATGAAGTACCTGCGTGGTATGGCGTGGGAGGAACTCATGGCGGGTATTCGCGAGGAGAAGCGCGAGGAGGAAGGCCGCCGGGATGAGGAGCGGAGGCTCATCGCCAGAGATACGAAGATGTACATTGAGGGCGTAGAACAGGGCAGAGTGCAGGAGGGGATGAGGAGGAAGCGTGCAGCCAAGGGTCAACGTCCCAAACGCGCCGATGATGGTGATGGTGATGGCGCCGATGCTCATCCTAACGTCGACGTCAAGAGGACGTGGAGACAGAATGAAGTCAAGGGTCAATCCAACAAAACCAGGCAGGAGACGATGAGTGACGAGGTGAAACAAGTGTTGGGCAAGATATTCTGAATGATGATGTTCGACGATCCCCACGCCATGGATTCATGACTCGAAAACAGGAAGATACACTGGCAGACGCTCTTGGGGTGAAGTTAATCATTATTTCCCAACCATACGGGGATCGATTATAAAGTCACGATGGCCGTCCATCTATTCCGGTTGTAGCCTTTTCGCTCATGGTCTCATGCATTTTCAGTTCTTGATCCATAAATCATAACTCATCAGCTCTCATTAATCATTCAATCGACCGCCATATCGAGTTGTTCTTCTCAATCTCTGCCCTCCTATCGATTCCGGCTTGTTGGTCATCCTCACACAGCTTGTTCATTTTCTGTAGTCGATGCTGCATGCTATATCGGTACTTGACCTCCTTCTCCAAGCCTTCGAAATCGTTTTTCGACACGGCTTCGCGGAAGATTCGTCTCATACGGTCACTGTAAAGCTGACAGCTTGTCCCCGAGACCTGGCTATGTCGCAGATTCGGCACAAGTTTCAAGGTCCTGGACACGTCTTTGGCGATAGGCCTGTCTCTGATAGGCCACACAACTTCCTCGTAGCACTCTTCGCAGATTGTGAACTCTGAAAGCTCGGGTATGAAGTGCCAAGATGCTTTTGCAAGCATGGTGTTCTTTGCACATTCACGATGCCTAGTGATCCGTCGGATGTAGTCGACAAAGTCCAGGATGTCCTTTTGCCTGAGGTGCTCCCTGGAGCGACGTTCGGCTAGCTTCTCCAACTCGGCCTGAAGAGACCAGAAGTGCTTGCTGCTAGTGTTAAGACCGCAAATCTTCTCCTGGCTCAGTTTGTTGCTGGGCCGATCAAAAAGATGAGATTGTAGCTGAGGATACATAATGTCAACATTCCTAACACAGGCTGAGCATATATCGAAACCGTCGATCGGTCTTTTGGTCCTTGGGTCAGTCAGATGATACCATCTCCTCAGGTCCGGCTTTGACCCTGCGCAAGGTTTTGTCTCTTGTGGCGGCCGAGTGCTCATCTGCCAAACGATGCTCAAATCCTTTCTGTCATGTTTGATCGACTGCGTCCATGCAAGATGAAGCCAAGGTATACCCATTGCACACATCACTGGACGTCTGGGATCCCCCGACATGCTTGGAATAAAGTGATCCCGGAAGCGGGTGCCACCAAGGAAGCTCATACATGATGGACAAAAGTTCAGATATGGCATGTCACGTATGGTATACCAGTCGTGCAGTCCAGTGATAGGCGTCGACCGAGGACATGGAGGTGGCACACTCGGTCGTAGGGGTGCTGCTGCAAACACAGTAACATGCTCCGGCGTTGGCGTTGCCGGAGTCGGCACTATTGATTGCTGTGTCGGCGGATGCACAAAATGCTGATAGCTCTGCGTTGAAACGCTTGACATTGCTCTGTAGGGGGCCATTGGTCTCGGCGATTCCAGAGAATATGAATATGAAGCAGCACGTGTTGCTGTACGGGGACTTTCGACAGGGGCAGGAAGGTATGCAGATGTCTTTGGTAGAGTTCGATCCTGCTGAACGGTGTAAGTCGTGGTACGTATGCCTGTGCTGTCGTTTCTGGCTGTCAGCGAGTCAGTCCGTGACAAGGAATGAGTTATCGTCGGCGTATCATCTGGAACTGGCGAATGCCTCCGTGATCTGTGTCCGCTGTCCGGTCTAGTCTGAGATCCACTGCTAGGTGTTCCTAGCGTGGATAATGAGGTACTTGACTGGGAATGGCTCGGAATGGTCTTTGCGGCCACGGTAGCACCCAAAGTTGCGGCGCTAAGGAGGGAAGTGAGTGGCTTGAGATCCTTAGGATGGCTGTCGTCCATGGATGGTGGACGGGTCCTTGGTTTTGACGTATTTGAAGCATTGGAAGACGACCCGAGATGGTCTCTTGCTGGCCTCTCAGTTCGAGGTGTTCTCGGAGGGCTTTGCGGTGGTGAGGCCAGAGGGGATACGGTCCGGGATTGGTGTTGAGAGTAAGGGGAGTGCTTAGTTTGGTTAGCCTGGAAAGCCTTTTCGAAATAATCCTCCATGACTCTGGGTGATCGACCAGACAGTGAAGTCTGATCTCTGCGATGCTCTTCAGAAGATCCCAGTCCACGATATGATTCGTCATTAGAACCTCTGTCTCGACGTTGGGACGGTGCTCGACTTATGTGAGGCTTAGCACTTTTGTCTCGACGAGAGCGTGAAGTTCGCCGAGAACGACCTTCGTGTGTGATTCTTCTCTCAAGCTCGGAGCCGTGTGTTCGCAAACGTCCTTCTTCGGCTGATGATGCATAGGGGGAATCGGTAATAACCCTATCGCGATCATGTCTGTTAATTTGGCCATGAGATTCAGTTGAGCGGACCGACACGGGAGATCGAGCTGAACCAGCTGACAATTTCGGACTTTGAGGAGGAGTTATATGCTCCTGCGATGTATAACTGTAACCAACGAACCCATTTTGTGGTGGAGCAGGGCTGTGGTAACGCTTATCATGACGAGTGACGCTTTTTCCCCGGCTGGGTCTTCTCCTGCCGAGCGTAGGGCTCTTCGGTTTTTCCGTCTCAGAGCGGTCAGAGTGATAGAAACTTTGTCGAGGTGCTCGGCTCCGACTGCGCTCGTGTTTCCTCCTTGAGCTTGACGTATGCTCGGTATCACTGCTGTCACGGGGTGTTGAACGGTATGTCTGATGGACAGAGAGTGATCTTCTGGGTTGATGAGCGTCCGTAGGGGAGAGGAAATGGGCTGCTGCTTGAGGAAGTGCTGCAGACGACACAATCTCTGCAGGGTTCCGAGCGTAAAGTGATGGCTGACGCCGCCTGCCAGGCGTTATTCCATCCAGCTCGTTACCGAGGTCTGTGTTTATTCTTGCAACTTGAGGCCTTTCCCTTGACATCCCATAGTCCTCGACCTGGGTGAACGACTTGGAACGGTGCAAAGTCTGTGGAAACGCATTCTCCGCTACTGCCGACTGTTCAGCCGGTACCAGGATAAACCTCTTCTCCGGATTTGTGCCGATAGGAGGATTGGCGGGCTCTTCCCTGCTGGAATCAACACCATCCGAACCTGGCTCACGTTTGGGATGGACTGGTGGTGTTCGGGTAGAGTCCGTATCTGGTCCATTATGGTCGAGAATAATGGGATATTGATCAACCGAACCTCGACTGCCCGCGGGTTGGTTCTCACTCTTGATTTTGTCCAAAGGGACACCGACGACTTGTTCCTTAGCCAATGCCACATCTTCGTCTTCCACGCTTGGGGTCGGCGGCCACAGCTGTGTCATCTTAATTGACTTGACCCCACAATCGACTCGTGAAGCATTCACACATGGCAATGCCCACACGGAACACAACAAGTCTCGCCTGGGCAGTAAGCAGGAATAATATAGAATTGCTCCGGAAATGCTAAGCGGTATCTTGTAACTCTTGTCGGACAAGGCTTGTCATTTGTAGCGTTTCGAGGGCTGGGGCGCTGGTTGTTGGGGCGGTCCGTTTGGGAATAGGTTGCAGCAGGCGCAGGCAGTGTAAGAACTGTGGTAGCCCAGATCGAAATCAGGTCATCATCTCTGTGGCCCAACGGAGAAATTTCGAAGTGAAACGTAAAGGCACGAGGCAACGCAACTGACGGGTCCTGGATATGCGTCCACGCTTAGCTCAAGGTTTTCACAGTCAACTGAGGTCAAGCGAGGCTTGACTATGCTGGAAGAGTCGCCGTGAGGCTGGTTTGCAAGGAATAATTCCAGGACGAAGGCTGGAGGAAAGCAGGAGATTCAGGTATCTATGAGAGTTGAAGACAAGGCAAGTCAGTGATACGAAGAGAAGCGAGTGATCGAGGATGGAGACAAGGTTTTGTGACGGGACGCCATGAGGTGAGATCCGGCGGACACCAGTCCTGGATAACGTAAAGGCATATGCATGAAGTTCCCAGGTGTTTGAGGCGAAGTGGAGGTGGCCGATGAAAAGAGCGGTGTCCGGGTTCGCAACGAGGCTTTTGTGTGCTGAGAACTCCTCGAAGAAGTGTCAAGGATAGGCGTTGCTAGCCTTGAAGCGTGCCCCCGCATCCACATTATGCTAATCCTTCGCTTGACGCCTCCCGCTTCCCGTTGGCTTAAATTCGACGCCTAGAAAGACCCTCTTTTAACTGCGCCGCCTATACGGAGTATGCACGTCTGTTATGCTGCGCGCTGAAAAGAACCTCTCAGCGCCGCATGCGTCAATGCATGTACTTACTGCATGCGCTTCAAACACACCATTCAAAACAAGATCGATCACCCTACAGGCGAACAATAATAGCCCTTATCGACGGACTGCCCTGTCAACGCTGACTACGAAAGTACGAAAGGAACGTGCCTGCAGCAGACTACGACCTATCTCATGCCACCAACAATCAATCCCTTAGGCCTTCTTTCGACTCTGCCCTCTAGCACCGCAACAGGAAACGCTGGATCGGTTACACGGCCAAAGTCCTCTCTCAGCTCTAGTAATCCTCTTCCAATTCTGTCATGACCACTCTGCAAAGTACTTAGTGTCAACTGCTGAGGTGGTGTGGAACACTTCGCAGGTAGTTTGAGGACTTGCACGGGCGACATAGACCCAAAATGTCAACTTGAACTGTTCATCCATTGATGGTGGTTGACAAGAACCACTCATAGATGCAGAGCCCCTGGCAGATCGCCAACGCGGACATGCCACAATCGTTTGTCTGCATAACCGGTAGCACTGGATAACATTCGCTCCCATCAGCTGCCAGGGACTTTGGTTCATCCAGTGACGAGCGTTGCCATCGTACCGGTGACAGCCCAAGCCACGTTGACAATCAATCAATGGCGTTCCGGCAAAGTATCTTTTCCCAACATTCAAATGCTAACAACAATGTATAGGAAAGCCTCACCAATTCTGACCGGTTTCCTTCATCAAGACTCGAGTGCTCTCAACGAGTTTTCATGGATGATGCTGCGTACTACAGAAGCACAAACTTTTCCACCACACCACCTGCTCCAACTTGCCGTGTCTGTTGCCCGATTATAGTGACATATACTTTCACACCTTCGCTTATACCAAGTCCCCATATCATCATGGCACGTTTGTGCAATGTTTCCAATTAGCGAATATGCCGACTAGCGAATACCGTTGGCCAGTCGGCCTCGTGGTGATAGCTCCCTGCTTAACCGGGCGTTGATGGTTCATCATGTGTTCATGAGGACACGAACTTCCCATGGTTCACAGCAGCAAGTCCTCCTATCCCCGGCTGATGCTGTCACCCTCGAGCCGGAACAGGTAGCAGGCACGGTCCGTCGGGATAGGGTCTCCCACTGCCGGTGAGTCCTTGGCGGGTGACCGGTGTCAAAGTGAAAAGCAAACGATATGGAGGTTTACCGCAGCCACCTTCGCAATGGTGCTCAAAACCTTACAGAAGACTCCTTTGTTACACCCGTCATTGGAGAAAGGGCCATCACGTGTGGAGGTCGCTACTGATTACAGAACCTGAAAATTGTCCTTTCGGTCCTGCTTGAAAGTCATGAATAGTGATCACGTTGAGGAGTTGACAGTCCTGCTCAAAGGCTACATGAAAGCCCATCCGAACTCCTACAAACAGCCTACTGCCAGTGACTTGTCTTCAGTCCGCTACCCCTCACACCATATTTTGCCCGCGCGCTGAACCACGGAATCGCACCGACGACAATGCGGGGGATCAACCCACGCTTAGAAATGACGAACGGAATCGAGGCACGATGCTCTCAGTCCAACATATTCTCTCCGACCTCAGTTAAGTGCTTCTCGCAGTTGATACTTTACTCCAGCCTTGTGTTCGTAAAGTCAACAAACCCCAGGAAGTGCGTCCTGGCAATTGGTTACTACACTTCGTCCCGATATCGAGACAGCTCATGTCGTTAGCACCTCTCCGCACCCACTTCCCATTGAGACACATTAAGAGAAGTGCAACGGCAGCCGCCCGTCTAAACGCCTTTACTTCGCAAATAGCTTCTGGTCAGAACCGTATCCCTCATACCCGCACCCGCACCATGTCGTCTGTTCCTTCTAAGATGAAAGCCATCGTCATTAATAAAAATGGCGGCCCCGAAGTCCTCGAATACACCGACTCGCAGCCCGTCCCCAACCTGTCGGACGGCCAGATACTGGTAAAGAATCACTTCGGTGGTGTCAACTACATCGACACATACTTCCGCTCAGGCCTGTATCCCGCCCCCGGGGGCTTCCCCATGTTCATAGGACAAGAAGCATCCGGCACAGTCGCGAAGATCCAGGGTTCCAGCGAGTACGGGTTTAAAGAAGGTGATCGTGTGGTCTGGATCGGCCGTGGCGGTTACGCAGAGTATACAGCCATCGCGGAGAAATCAGTGGTTAAGATCCCAGATGGCGTCTCTGATGAAGACGCGGTAGGCGGCTTCCTGATGGGCATGACGGCCTTGAGTCTGGTAAAGGAGGCGTACCCTGTGAAGAAGGGCGAGACTGTGGTAGTCCACGCTGCGGCTGGCGGCATGGGTTTGTTGTTGTGCCAGATCCTGCGGGACATGGGCGTAACAGTCATCGGTACCGCAGGCGGACCCGAGAAATGCGCTCTTGCAAAGGAAAACGGCGCAACGCACGTTATCGACTATAAAGCGACAGATGGACCGAGCTGGGTCGAGCAGGTCATGAAACTCACTGATGGAAAGGGCGTCGACTGCACGTACGATGGTGTAGGGAAGGACACGTACGAGGGCGATCTCGAGGTCGCGAAGAGGAAGAGTAAAGTCGTTTATTTCGGAAATGGTCAGTACTTACCCTTCCCCTATCCAATGATTGGGTTTGTGGTAGAAGATGGTTACTAACGGTCAACTACAGCGAGCGGTGCCATCCCACCATTCAATATCGCCAGGTTATCGGCCAAGAACATCTCCATCATGCGATCGACGCTGATGCAGTACATTGTAACGCGTGAGGAGCTGGAGTTTTATGCTAATGGTGTTCTCGACATGGTCAAATCTAAGAAGCTCAACATCAAAATCCATAAGGTATACCCTCTCAAGGATGCCCAGCAGGCGCATAAGGACTTGGAGGGTCGGAAGACGACAGGAAAATTGCTATTGGAGCTGTAATGAACAATATCAGGCCCTGGGGCAGAGAACCGCATGGTCGTATTCAGTACATCTTCGTAGCGAAAGTAAGCGAAGGAAGGTTTTCTCTGCTTGTCAAGGAAGAAAGCTCAGTTCTATTCCGACCATGTGCCGCAACACCAACGACCTCTGTCTGGACATGGACCTCAACCGTCAATCTCCTCGCCCTGAAATTGTCCAACGGGTTGCTCTCTCAGCGCTATCTGTGGTCTGACAGACATTCATTCGTGAAGTACTTGCGATCTCAACCAGTTGCTGCTTCTGGTCTTCCAGTCACATCTCGAACAGCATCTTGGTTCACCACTCTTGATTTCATTCAATCCCGTTCATTCTCAAGAATGCTCTTTATGCCTTTCTAGACAAGACGTTCTTGACCCAACACCGTCACTCTGACGCACGCTAAAGTTCTCTCAAGGGAAGGATACTTCGGTGCGTTTCTCCCAGATACGGCCAGTCAAAGCCGTAGAGGGGCCTTCCCATCTGAGATGTAAGTCAGTATACTGAGACGAGGCGAGAGGGAGCGTCGTAAAATACTCTGTAGAGGACATGGCACACATCATCATGTGTGACGGTCTGTATACTTGTCAGCACTCTGCTTCTCTATCCAAGGTAATGGACGAACCTTTCGTTCGCGTCCTGGTGGAAGACATGGTTGAGCGTTGTGCTCGTCGGAACCCCCAAACATTGCCACGAGCTGTGCAATGATCTAGGATAGCATGTCAGATGATGAATCCCATCGCGGACCTGGGAAACCCACCTTCTCTAACTCGCTTCGGAGTACACCTCGCATAGTATCGTAGATCTCTCTTTGAATACGTTTGACACCACCACGACGGGCGAGGCGGCTAGGGCAAATTCCGTACTGTTAGCAGAGCAGATTTGGGCGAGAGCAGCCATGCTGTCGAACTGCTGTCTTACCGGATTGCTGGACGAGCTGCAGGCCAACGTCAGCATCATGTCCCGGCTGAATCGATGATTTCAGGATATTCATGACTTACTGACTCCTTGCATGGCGTCAACTCTTCTCAAACGCTGACGATGTCGTTTTGGTATCTGAGCGCCAGGGCGGTTCAGGCCGTAGGGTTGGGCGGTGGCGGGACCAGGCATGGTGGTGACGAGACAAGTCTGTTTGTTGAACAACGTTGAAAGAGGACAGCAGGAATCAAGATCGCTCTGAAACTTAGCATAGACGAAGTAGAGGGAAAGAATGATTCTTCGAGGCCTGACCAAAGGGGTGGGAGAGCAGTGGTCTGAGAAGTGAGGTGAGTTAAAGTCAGGAGGGAAATTAGTCAACAGGTTCGGGGGTGAAGTAGGACACAGGTCAAGCAAACAAGTGAGAGCACGGTGAGGTCAATCGAAGAGAATCATGAGATGAAAAAGGGGGCAAGAAGCTGAAGGCGTAAGGGCATTAGACATTAGGGCTGCTAGATATCCAATCGTAGGTCATCCAGCCTTCCAATACTAGGTATCTAGATAGGTCGTTTTGTACACGTACGTTGTTCTCATCAGGATATGAAGGTGGCTTCGCAGAAGAGTTGTCCAGGTTCAGACACTTCGTTGCCGCCGTCATTGACTTTCAAGACAGATTCATCTTTGGAGCAATACTATTTCAGTCAGCGGCAACTCAATCTCGGCAAGAAAGTCCTTACCTGGAAGATATGTGGCTTCAGTCCTGTGGCGCCTTTGATGAAGGACTTCACAAAGCCAGGTAGATGGGCGAGCACCTCAACCCGATCGGACCTCTTGGGAAGTTCACCCTTGACTTCGCCAACCACGGATCCATTCTGGTCTAACCATTCGAAAGACACCTCTCTCGGTTCTGGCCAGTCATTCTCGGTCTCCTTGAGCGAGGTAACGTGCTTGGCCCGGCACACACCGGCAGTGACAATTTCGTTATCCTTTGCGATTCCACCAATGGAAACGACAGTCTTTCCGTAGGATTGAGGTGTCGTGAACTCCATCAGCATTGCCGAATAGGTGGGAGTCTGGAGGTTCAAGAAGTTCCATCGGCAGGCGAGGTGGTGTGGTTTCATGTCCATGAGAGCATATGAGTACATCGCTCTGCCCTTTACTTGGTACGTTTTCTTTGGTGTTTGCATGGTGCCGCTGACTGTACACCGAGGCCAGAAAGCATGTCGCATCGCGCCCCAGGGCGCGGCAGGATCTGTTCCGTAAGAGCTCGTGCCATCCTCGCCAACCTGGAATCCAGGAGCGATTCTGGTCACCGTCAAGTTGACGATGCATTGTTCATTGCGGGCCGATTTGATTGTATACGCATCGCCCGCCTCATTCAACTCCATAGCCACATCATCGGCGTAGAAACCAGTCTTCGCTTCATCAAAACCATAGTTGTTTAGAGGATCTGAGCAGAACTGATGTTTTCCCGGTCCTTCATAATCGAAGATCTTGCTGTTGAATTGACAAGTGGTATGAATGCCGCTATCACTAGTAAGCCACCGCGATGATGAATACCAGATGGATGGTCTTACCCGACATTACTGTAAATGACCTGCGCCATAGAAGTTGTACCGTCCTCCGAGAACATGTAAAAGGTCTCTGTTTCAACGTTTGTGCGCTCCAAGCCCCTCCATTGCAGGTCATTTCTCTTGAGGATCGAATAGGGCTTCGTCTCCGCCTGTTTGGTCACTGGCCGTATGGCGGACGGCCCATACTCGGGCTCCTCCGTGCCAACCACGTTGGCTAACTGCTGCTTGAACCAATTCATACTTTGTAGAAGAGTGCAAAAGGGGATTTGAGAAGAGACTGGCAAGAGTAAGCGGATGCAGTTTTGTTGTTGGGAAAAATAGATTGCGATCAGGTAACAGTGGAAGGGTTGCAGACGTCACCGTAGCGTATCAGATATCTGAGGCGCCTATTGAGGGCCACCTACGGGGCGTTTTTCTGGCTGCGCTTTCCACACTGCAAGGGCGGCTAGGCGGGAAGTATGGTAAGCAGGCCACGCTAAGCTCTTCCAAGCTACGGGTCGCGTTTTCTTCCATGCGCCTGAATATTTTACATTTCATACTCCTACCCGTCGACGAAAACAATAGCTCCAGACGCATCGCGACACATTGCAACGACTTCCAGAGGTCCAATCACTCCTTGTGCCCCTCTTCTTTGCGACACTGCAGGCACAAACGTTGACGATCAGCCTGGCATGGCGAGAAAAGTTCCGGCTCGTGATCAGATCGTGAAACTGATAGTTGGTGCTGGTCAAGCAAGCCCTAGTCCGCCTGTCGGTCCGGCGCTGGGTAGTAAAGGTGTCAAGAGTATTGATTTCTGCAAGGTATGACTGCAGTATGAACGAAGAAGATCATCAAGCTCACGTGCGAAAAGGAATTCAATGCTCGCACAGCTCATATCACTCCCGGCGTCCCTATTCCAGCCCGTGTTACAGTCCGTCCCGATCGCTCATTCTCCTTCGACATACGCACGCCCATGACATCTTGGTTACTGCTGCAGGCTGCCGGTGTCAAAGAAGTCAAAGGCAAAATCAAGGGAGCAGGTCAGCCAGGTCATCAATCTGTTGGCACAGTTTCTCTGAAACATATCTATGAAATTGCAAAAATCAAGCAAAGTGAGCTGCGGCTATCAGGCTTGAGTCTGGAAGCTCTCTCCAAGAGTGTGATATGGCAGTGCAAATCAATTGGTGTCAACGTTGTGCCGTGATGAGAGGATTGGCTCTTTTACACCCTCACAGAGTTTCTCTACCTCAGGACCAAACCGTTCCTCGACCTTGAGCGATGCGGAGTCGGGGCTTTCAGCAACTCGAGGGATCCGAGTGCTCTCATCCACCACCTGCCATTCGACAGGTGAAACCGGCCAGCTCATTTCTCTCTAAACTCGCGGAGTGACCGGAGGAGAGAAGGGGATATTAAAACCTCCATGTCAGAGACTGCAGTCGATCATGTGCTCTTGGATATTGACATGGAAATTTGACCTCCGGCTAAGAGGTAGCAGTCATCACGATCAAGACCCTGATTGATTGACTTTAGGCCGCATTCATGGAGTCAGGCGATCATCAAGGAGACAAGGCCGCTTCCGCCGGAAAGAACAACAAAGTTCTTATCGACCACCCAGAAACTTGATGACTGCCGCCTCGACCGAAGGAAAGCCGAGAATGCACGTCAAAGTGAAGATCGCTTTGGCACGCGCATGATGTGGAAAGAGGAGGTCGGATATTATTATCATGCCATGACCAAGCAAGTTAGAGAGATCGACCCCATGGGAAAATGTGGTCTTGTATACTATGTTAGAAAGATGCCCCATGGGCAGGAAGGTATTGGGTGATTTTCCTGACCATGAGCTTATCTGTCGCTCGCCTGTTCACTATTCGATTTCGCCTAACAACAAAGCCGTATCCGGCAGCAAGAGCATTTTGTACCTAGGCTCGTAGGTCTGGAATGCCACAGCAAAGATGACGTCTTATCTCACGCCAGCAAACTTTCAGGCAGACGATCAATATCGTAACACGCCCGTATTCATTGTAAGTGGTAGCTGAAGTGTAGTGAGCAGGTGTGTCATCAAAGCATCCGGAGCAGCCGGGAAGATGTATACGGAGTTGTATACGCCTGATGCAGGGCACGATTCCCCGGGGGAGCCAGATATCTGGGCGTTACTAACAGCCAAAAGACATTATGAAAGTCATGGAGGAAAACATCATACGATGATAAAATAGTAGGGTCTTCTGGGAGCCCATGCGCAATAAACTATTAATGACCGTATGATATAGCCTCGGGGCAAATCTTATTAAGAAACGGACTGAAAGGGACGGGAGTCTTTGCGGGAATAGTTCAAAATATTGGTTTTGCGCTTTTCGGGCTGGCGGGGCACCGCACCTTGAACATCCCACCTGCTGCAACCTTTTGACCGTGGGTTGGATAGGTGGATTCTTTTCTCCCCTGCCGCAGTTTTGCCCGTGGTTGAGAGAAGCATCACCTTCATATGCTACTCTAACACAACGCTGCCGTTCTTTCTACTCACCAGCTATCCTCTCTCTGTTTGCTTATCTCAATATCGTCGTCCGCTTTCGCGAAGCCTTGTATATATTTCGGCGTCATTTGTGAGTTGCGCTTCCCCTGCCCCTGTCAATGCTTTTCGCGGCCGTATTAGGTCATCTGTCCCCGAAGATTCAGCTCGTAAATCCCTCTAACTTGGGCCCGACACAGATTCCTCACGTTTGAAACTGACACTTGTGGATTGGAGAGCGAGTTGGGTCGGATTACCACTTGTTCATGTTGTCAACCACGATCGATCCCGCCGAATCCTCGTTGATATAGCACCAAAATGACCTCCAAATTATCCGCCATGTTTCTCCCTGGAGATGACTCAAAGAACGATTCAGGTACCTATGAGCACCGGACCTATGGCAAGAGGGGCCATCAAGGCTGACTCAGGCAATCTAGGAACAAAAGCTGGACCGGAGCAAGGTCCTGATAGAAGAGACGAAGCACAGAGCAATGTTCGATTCGCTTCACAAGACGAAGAGATAGACCCCAAGGATGCGGCTGCCCGGGCCGCAGATGAAGATGATGAAGAACTCAGTCCTGAGGCACATGAGCAGATTAGGAACTTGGCTATATCGTTGCAGAAATCACGGGTGCAAGAAAGTCGGATGGCCAACTTTGCCTATGAGACGGTGTCCATGCCGCCTTCACGTGTAGGTCGACCTCTCCAGCCAGAGGAGAAGTTCTGACACTGGGTCTAGGTCCCATCACGAGAGAGCGATAATCCCGGAACACCGCGAGGGTCCAGTCGGCATGGCCAAGGGTCAATATCCTCAGCATTCCAGTCCCCACCACTGACGCCGCATGGCTCGAAAGATGGCAGAAGCGACAGTATTGTTAAGGCTCAGCAAGGTCAGAATGCGATTACACCACAGACTTCACCTCCGCCGGATGCACAAAGCAGAACAGAATCCGAATCCACGTTACCCTCCTACCCTGTCTCTCAACCATCCTCTGGCGAAAAGCACGATCAAGGCCCTAGACATGTGCCGAAGTTCGAGATTGGCCCCTCTGAGTCTGCAAGCCCAACGGATCAGAGCCCCGTAGGCACACCAAAGCTCCGACCTTCTTCACCCCAGCCTGGCAAACTCCCTCAATCTAGAGCAAGTCAATCTCAGGAAAAGAGCGAACCGCGTCACTTTGGAAGTACTGGAAAGGGCTCGCTCGCACCTGCAATTGCAGCTGCGGCCGAGCGGATACCGCGGCACAATAGTAGTAGCGATATCAATTCTGAGAAGCGGTCTTCGATATTCGGTACCAAGAAAGATCCATATTCCCATGTCAGCGAAAGCGACAAAAGCGGACTGGACGGTAAGAAACATGGTTCAATGTCCGAATTGAAGAGATTCTTCAGACTCGGTGGGCATGGTCACAAGAACAAGCACCAGACTCAGCAAGACTCGCCCGCTTCCTCAGTCCCGGCATCACGGAAATCTACAAAGTCCGGAACCAGAACTCCTCCTCACCAAGCCCCTCCTTCAAGCGTGCCGTTTGCCGACGAGCACAGTCTCGAGGCCAAGTATGGCAAGTTCGGCAAGGTGCTCGGCTCGGGAGCGGGTGGTTCTGTGAGACTGCTAAAACGAAGCAGTGATGGCGTCACCTTTGCTGTCAAGCAATTCAGAGACAGACATTCTTGGGAAAGCGAGAAGGATTACAACAAAAAGGTGACAGCCGAGTTTTGTATTGGATCTACGCTACACCATGGCAATATTATCGAAACCATGGATATTATCCAGGAAAACAACCGTTGGTATGAGGTAATGGAGTACGCACCATATGACCTATTCGCGATCGTTATGACGGGCAAAATGTCGCGGGAAGAGATCGCGTGCTCTTTTCTTCAAATTGTGAACGGTGTTAGCTACCTACACAGCATGGGGTTGGCACACCGAGATTTAAAGCTGGACAACGTGGTGGTTAGCGAGCATGGCATCATGAAACTGATCGACTTCGGAAGTGCTACGGTGTTCCGATATCCATTCGAGAACGACATCGTCCTGGCATCCGGTATGTTTCTTCATTGAGATATAGTTCGAGATGCTAACTTTGACTAGGTATTGTCGGATCAGATCCGTATCTCGCTCCTGAGGTGTACGAGGAGAAGAAGTATGATCCCACCGCCACGGATATCTGGTCGCTGGCAATCATCTTCTGTTGCATGACATTACGTAGATTTCCTTGGAAACAGCCAAGGCTTGTCGACAATTCATACAAGCTGTTCGTCTCGACGCCAACTCCAGGAACTCCCGTCCCAGACTCACATCCTCGCAAACGGTCGCAGCTCGGCCTGGAAGATGAAAACTCATCCCGACGTCCATCGGAGGCTGCGAGCATTCACTCACATCATCACCATAGTTCCGAAAATGTCGAGAGCGAGTCGAGGCCAGGGACCTCGGGTGGTGACAAGCAAGAGGTCATCAAAGGCCCCTGGAGGTTGCTTCGCATTCTACCACGAGAAAGCCGCCACATCATTGGTCGAATGCTCAAGGTCGATCCCGCAGAGCGTGCCACTATGGACGAAATACTTGAAGACGACTGGGTGTTGAGCTCCAAAGTGTGTTATCAAGAAGAAAACGGCGTTGTCCATCGGGCTGAAGGGCATACGCATGTCCTAGAAGCGGGTTCAGGAGGTCCTCCGCCAGCAAAGGTATAGGCAAACCTTTCAGACTGGCTTTCAACGACCAGACGAAGATCTGTGGACTTCGTGAAGGACCTCTCCATGTTTAGGAGGTGATGTTACGGGACCAACGAGCCAGGAGTCAGCTTGGAAGCAACGGCGTGGAAGGAATGAATGCGTATAGGACGGTGTGCAAATCATTGTGGGACTCATTGTTGGAGAAAAGGGCGGAAATTTGAATGTTCAGGAGCTTTATATATTTATGTGCAGATACCAGTTGTTACGTCTGCCCACCAATCGCAAATTATGATCGTTGTACTTATTCGTGCTGATACCTGAACGGTGTCTGATGCAGTGGTTGAAGGATGAATAATGCATTGAAAGTCGGGGAGTCGGCTGCGATTCTTCGGGCGAATTTACCCCGGGGACCACCGACCCCGGCCTTCTAGAAGAGAAGGCGGGCAGTCACTTGCGTAAGGTACAGTACCACAGCCCGCAGCCATGATTCCATCTCGATTGTACTGTAGCGTACGCTAATGTCCCACCCATATCTGCCGCTGCGACATCTGACAACTCCGCCATCCCCACGAGTGTATTGCACAGAATCTGGGCCTAGGTGGAATAAATATAAATGCGCCCGAATGCGATGGCTAGCTAAGGTCACGCAACTCGCATAGCCGCAGTGGTGGAATATCGTGCGCGGGCTAAAAGGACATGGCAAAGAAGAAGCGCCAGAGGATCAGCTATGGTCTGTCAACCCTCCGCGATGATTGCTTCGAGATCGCGCATTGCTAACGGACAGCAGTGCTTCCTCTGGCAAGTTCCCCAGGAGGACATAGGCTTGGAGTCAACGGTTTAGCCTACGACAACGACCGATCCATCCTGTACGCAGATTCTAGCACTGAAGGATATGAAAATGAATACTGAGATATGATACAGATACACAGGCGGTCGGGATGGTGTGGTCTGCGCTTGGGACGTCGACATTGAAGCACAGCGACGCAGTCAGGACTCTGATGCAAGGGGAGACAAGCAACGAAGTGTCAACTACCGCAAACAAGTACAGGCGCACACACATTGGGTCAACGATCTTGTACTTGTTAAGAACAACCTGGGTCTGGTATCGGCGTCGTCAGATGTCACAGTCAAGTTATGGCGACCTCATGGACATGAAACAACCCAAGCATACACTATCGGCTCCCACAGTGACTACGTCAAATGTCTTGCGACCCCGGACCACACAGCAAATTGGGTTGCATCTGGCGGTTTAGATCACCGAATATGCTTGTGGGATTTGAACGGTGGCGGACAAACCCTCGAAATCAATGTTGGTAAGGCGGAAGATGTTGTCAAAGGCTCCGTGTATGCCCTTCGTGCTCGAGGATCCATGCTAGCAAGTGGAGGTCCAGAAAGCGTCGTACGATTATGGGATGTGAAATCAGGAAAGAGCATTACTAAACTGGTAGGGCACACTGACAATGTGCGGGATATCCTCATCAGCGATGACGGCGACACCTTGCTCACAGCTTCGTCGGATCAAACAATCAAAGTCTGGTCCATTGCAGCTGGCAGATGTGTACACACCCTGACTATGCATAACGACAGTGTTTGGTGCATGTACTCCAATGATCCTAACCTGGCTGTGTTCTACTCTGGCGACAAATCGGGTCTGGTCGCCAAAACCGACACTCGGCGGGCAATGGAGATAGACGACGGTATCTCGGTTGCAATCTGCCAGGAACATGATGGCATCGCTCGTGTTATCCCTGCGGGTGACTCAATCTGGACAGCGACCTCCAGCTCCAGCGTCAATCGTTGGCTCGACGTGGACACTGAGCTTGAGGTTGAAACACCACCTGCTTCCCCTCGCGAGGAACGCGCGGTCAGTCCAGAAGCGAATAGACTGTCACCCGAGTCGGCGCGGTCACCTCCCATGACGAACGGCGTTAGTCACAAGAAAAGGATTCCGCATAATGCAGTTCTACTGGTCTCAAATACCGCTGTGCATCCGGGACGCAAACATCTAGGGGTTCTACCCAACGTGTCGGCCACGAACCTCAGGAAAGCGTCCGAAGCGATGATCGCTGACGATCTGAGCATTGTGGTGCCCATCCGAGGTCAACCAGCCGAAACGATTGAAGGTCAGAATGGACTGATCAAGCATGTCATGCTCAACGACCGCAAGAGGATACTCACATTGGACACGGCTGGAGAGGTCGTCTTATGGGATTTGTTGAAGGTAGGTGTGGTCACCACATAAGGCTGTCTCTCTCTGACATCAAGCAGTGTATACCTATCAAATCATTTGGTCGACGGCATCTCGATGAGGTCGTGCCCGAGGTCAATACTCTTGAGAGCGTCGCGAATTGGTGCGCTGTCGACACCAAAACCGGCAAAATCACAGTGATGCTTGAAGAGAATTACTGCTTCGATGCTGAGGTGTACACAGATGATCTGAATCTGGGTAAAGAGCTGGTTTTCCGCGAAGATCAACGAAGTGAGTCAAGCTCTGCTATTTTAATCCGTCGAATCTAACACTCTTTCACAGTCAACTTGGGGAAATGGGTGTTGCGCAATCTGTTCTCGAAACTGGTCGACGAGGAAGTCGCTCGAGACGAAGCCCATAGACGTACCCTGCAGAGCGCTCCGGCAGCCAGTAAAGGCCTTGTTAGACCTGGGGCGCCTACGAGTATTGCCATGCCGCAATCAGCCGCAAGCACACCCTTGGTCTCGCCAGGACAGATTGCGACCCCACGGGCCTCGAATGGGAAGGCTCTGGTACCACCGACACCTGGGCTAGTCATTGGAGCGGCTACGCCAGGTTTCATTCCATTATCTTCTACCTTGACGCCCACGGCAGAGGAAGAAGCCGAGCATACGAATGGGATAGTCTCCCCAGTGTCACCGACACCAACGGGAGCAGACCAGAATGACTACTTCTCGTCATCAGCCAGCGGTCACAATCGATCTGAGGCGTCCTCGGAGCACCAGAAGATGCCTGAGACGCCAGGCGGAACAGAGGGTATGCCACTGGCCACACCGACGTCTCCTTCGGAGGAGAAGAAAAAGGGTCTGTTCGGCAAGAAATTCCCAATGACCTTCCCCAAGAAGATGACGAGAACCTCGACAGAGGTCAAGGCGCCTGTCGTTCCCGAAGAGAAGTCGGACACAGCCTCATTCACGCCCTCGGAGAAGGAAGAAAAGGTCATTGAAGATAATTTCTTTGGTGTCATCCAGAAGATTAGGCATGAGTATGACGAGCACCTAGAGTCAAAGCCAGATCAACCTCTCCCTGCGGGCATAACCCCAAGTTTGGCGATGGAAACGCCTGTCCTCAATCCACCGCCTCATACTACCGTCATCATTCAAGAAGATAATCCCGAGTCTGGTGGCCTGGCAGATCAATACCGCGGGGAGATCAGCGAGTTGGGCAACGAAGCTGATACCTTGGAGAAGATTGCGCCGATGTGGCTGGGTGATTTGTTGCTTAAGGTATGTTCCTTTCATCTTCCTCACTCTTTTTCTCGTTGAGGGTCACTGTCTGACAATCTGGCGTGTGTGCAGAACCAAATCCCCTACAAGGAGACTGTGAAGGTATCCTTCGTGCTTCACTCTTACGACAACCAATTACCTAGCATTGCTTCGCCGGATGGGAATGCACGGCTCAATGCGAATAGGATGCTGCGCGCAAAGAAGATACTAGCGTACGTTGCGGAGCGCATTGAGGTGCAGCCGTCGAGTGCGCATGGCGAGCCGATTGAGGAGCGTGAGCATGATGCTATCGCTGGTGAGGCGGAGAGGGAGAAGGTCACGGAGAAGGAGGCGGTGGCTCCAGCGGATGAGGGTGGTGAGGACTTCAAGCCCGAGGAGTATCTGGAGTTGTATTGTCAGGGGCAGAAGGTCGATCCAAACACGACGCTGGCGACGTTGCGGGTGCATGTTTGGCGAACAGGCGGGGATGTCGTGTTGTTTTATAAGAGCAATGGGAAGAAGAAGTTGAGGTTGCCGCATCCGGCGGCTGTGCCTACGAGGGAGGAGAGTGAGGAGCATACTGGTGTGAGTTAGGCACCGCCTTTCAGGGAAGATGGATGACGGCCTCATGGAGCGACGTGTCCTAGACGCATGATCTAGGTGGAGGCTGGTTAACGGGCGTGAGACGGAGCGAGTAGTAATGGTGGTGGCAGCATTATATGCAGGTATCTGAGGTTAGAAAAGTCTACTATATGTACATACAGCCGATTGACTCGCCTGGTCACTTTCATATCTAAGGTTGACACTCTATGATTCGTCAGGGGTGGGCAGATGTTCAAAGTCATGTCTGGGTCAACGTCTGGAATGTCAAGCATGCTTTAAGGCAAGTTGATTCCAAACATATTGATACGTCCCTAGGAAGATCGCACCGCCCGTACTGATCCAACCGACACGAGGGACAAATCCGCGGAAGAGGCCAGAGAAGCCTTCGGTCTGCCAGATACTCTGCAAGATTTTGACGGGTCCAGCCCTGGTCGACGGCGAACTGCCTGTCTCCCTGCGAGCGAGCATGATCCGAGTCTTCAGCACGTCAAGAGGTGTGGTCATGCCCGCCGCTATGGCACCTGCGACACTGCCGAAGACAGCGCTCTCCGCGGCAGTGACTAGTCCTTCCTGACGGCCCGTAGTCTCGTGCTGCCGTCGTGAGTAGGAAGTCTTGAGAGACTCCCATAGGCTGAATTGGACGATTGTGAAAGGGATCTCGCGCATGATGGTCACGCCGCCTCCTCTGTAGAGCTCGCGGACCATGGTTGGAAAGCCTTCGGTCTTGCGCAGCGCCAAAATATCTTGTAGTGCGAGTAGTGATCTGCCGCCGAATAGACCGGCTTGAGCACGCTGCTTAACGACTTCGGTGGGGACTCGGATTGCGCAGGCGGCGATTTCGCCTAGTGACGAGGCCAGCATGTGTACAGACGTGCTGTCGGTCGACGACGCTCTTTTTACGCCGTCGTAGACCAGGAAGAAGAAGGCTGCTGAGGGCATCGACCCCAAAAGCGCTGAGGGAAGGCCTGCGTACATGCTCCGCAGTGTGCCTTGGATTGTGTGCCGCGGGAGGAGAGTCGAGACATTTTGTTGGCCGGTCGTTAGGTTGGATTGCAGTCGTGTTTTGACGGTGTCGAGAGGGTAGAGGGAGAAGTCGACTGTGAGGCCGGCAACAGCACCTGCCTGGGTATGTCGGTCAGAACGAAGTCGGTGGGAGGGTAGTGGGGGGACGAACGATGAGGGATCGAGTCCAGAGCGAGGAGTCCGCCCTGGGATGGTCGCCGAGGACTACATCTTGCTCGGTCATACCTTGAGCCTTGCCTGAAGGACGAGGCAGGCTTGAGGTATGGGCGGTGGTGGTTGCGACGCAGTGGTAGTTGCGCACACGAAGTTTCTTGGAGGAGTGAGGTAAAGAGTAATTCAAATGACATCAGTCACTGTATTCTGGCCGCATCTGGAAATATGTCTTGCTTGTCGTTATACCACAAGTGCTACAAGTGCACCCTCTCTACGTACAATCCTCATTTACGAATATTAAAGAGCTTTCGACAAGTCCGAATTCCCATGCTTGATGAGGAACCCACCATCACCTTTCGTGAAGAGAGCTTGCACCCATTCCACGCCATAGTCCCACCAGTTATGTCGGTCCGGCTTCGTCAGTTTCAGGCTCTCAGCATCCAGACTCCCAACAGTGATATCAACAGTTGCCAGCGGAGTACCAATCCTTTTGTGTGATATATATGTCAAAGTCGTCCCGCATCTGGAACAGAATGTCCGCGTTGCTTTGTCTGAAGCATTGAAGCGTGTCACATATGTTGATGGCGCCGCTTCGTCGCGTAGAGGACCAATTGCGTCGATGGTCGAAAGATGTAAGTGTTCAGCTCCTGGGTCCATTGGGAGGACATCCCATTCAACCCATCCTGCTGGACAAATCAACCAGCATTGGACTATTGCACCAGCTACTTGGCGGCAGGTATTGCAGTGATCGATGCCGACCACCGGGACTCGTGTTTCGACGCTTTCGGTAGTCGAGATCGGGGTTTCCAACGCATTAGGAACCGCAGGGCGGTGGTCCCAAGCAGGTACCTTGATGGTATACAGGATGGCTTTGCAATAGCAGCCGCCTGTCAATGTCAACGCCTCTTTAGGTAGGAAAGCCATCTCGGTGAAGGTGCATGCATCAATTTACACCAGCAATGGATCAAACCCTGCGCCGAGTGTTGGCTCTATATCAATACAGACCAGCAAGCGCAACGTGGCCAGATTATTTGGTTAGTTAAATATCGCAAGCAATCGCTAGGGATACCGATATTAGGTTTCCCGCAAGACACGTTGGCAGCAGCAGTAGTACTGCATGGACGCCTGAACAGCAAATTGAAATAGAGGAGTACCATCTTGCTTCGACGTTCGACTCTGCCTGCCACAAGCTGATCATGCAAAGGCTCACCTGCGAAGTAGATATAAAAAGATGGCAGCAGTCAATTCGAGGGCTCGATACTGCAAAGAGATAAAGAAATAGAAATAGAAAGACGGCACTTCATAGACGTTGCCTGGCAACCTGGAACGCAGCCGAGCGCCACTTTTTAATGCACAACAGGCGAAAGCGATGGATCAATCAGAGACAAACGCGTCTGGAAAGTAATGACCACCACCACTTATGTCACCTGTATACAACTCGTACTCTTTGTGCACATCCTTCGCCATGCTTAGAGCCAGCATTACTTTATTGTATGCTATACCAGCAGTAGCCACTTGAGCAGTGTTTACTGCTCGAAACGCGAACGCCCGCGACCCTTCCCTCACCGTGTTGCGAAACAACACCACCACCACCAATACTATTCTTTACCTATCTCTACTACCGAAGCTATGGAGCCATGGCTAGACTCTCTCTCGGAGGACTGGAAGTCCGAACACCAGTCCTCCTCTCCTGCGCCATCGCTTTCGAGCAGCCGCCAGAGCGGTAGCATCGCTCTTTCACGCTCTCAAAGTCGCATCCCACATTTGGCCAGAAACATGCGCAAAGAGTCCGGTACGGGTAGTTTTCTTAGACACCGATCAACAAAGGGACAAGCCCGTGTCCACGGTGAACCAATTCTTCGAGAACGAAGTGCCTCAAGCCTCAACGTCCCAAATTCCTTTGGATCAGTTAAATACAACAGTCTGCCACGCCGACCCTCAAGCGCCTTCTCGGAGTCGCAAAATTCGGTTCAGCACCACACACTGGATGAGAAGCCTGCTTTAGCGGAAACACCGGAGTGGAAGAGGAGACTGGCCAATGGTGAAGCTATAGCTAGCGACGGCTTTGATCTGTTCTCACCCTCGAAACTACAGGGAATGTTCAAGCAGCCAACTTCCTCACAGTTGAACAGCGACAATGACACAGAGGCCGTGCAAGAGACTAAGCCGATGAGGCCTTTCAACCTTCCCCCCTCTAATCCTTTTCCCATGCAGTACAGCAGTGTGCGAGAGACAAAAAGCCGCCTCAATCTGGACGTCTTGGAGGAAGTCGAAGAGGAAGAGTCCGAACAACACAACCTCCCAAATATGCCTGCCGGGTCTGTGCGTACGACTTCAGTGGGGGGACTGGTGAGACAGCGTGTAGCCTCATTTGAGCGCGCTCGTGAGACGAGTTCGGCTCAATCGTCACCCAGGTCCGTGAACGAAAGTCAAGGCAAGAGCGTATACAATGCGAGGGATCCGCGATGGAGGACGCTTAGTGGGCAGGAAGAACTGAAAAATGAGTTCATCAGCCCAGTCACCGTGTCGAAACAAAACTCCATTCGCGCTCAGGTGCTGCGCAGTTCTGATGACATCGATATCGAGGCACTAGACAGTAAGCTGAGACAAGCCGCATCGGGGACTTCTGAGCGTCCGACTTCGAGCTCGAGCGACCGAGATGTCAGTTATGGAGCCAGCAATCATGCCAACGGTGCTTCTATGGACGAACCGCTACCTGATCTGACCTCCCTTTCTCTGCCGGACGATTTGTCAATGGGAACGCAGGATTTTGTCAGTCATGGAGGCTTCATCAACTCTCGACGTGGTGGGAGGTCGAACGACAATTCTTTCCTTCGGAAGAGCCTCAGTCTCTCTCATGAACCTTCGAGACTCGAGTCTCATCCCAGAAATTCCCTAGAGTTTCGCAGTTCACCGCCTCAGCAATCGCGGCACTTCGATGACAGCATCGACCACAGCAGAATCACTGCTAGTGCGCCAGTGACGCCACAGGATACGAGCGTCGTACATCATACCGACGTCCATCTCAGGCCCGTGTCGTCCGGGAGTCCCCTGAAGCTTTTCGGAAACCGCGATACTTATACGAACAACAAGCTCTTGCGGATCCTGAGTCAATTTGAAGAGCCCGAGGAATCAATGAAACCATCCAGGAACAATGTTTCTTACGAAGAGCCGCAGGATAACGCACTGCGAATGAGCCAATTCGGCCAGGGTGAGCTGGATGAATTTGGCTTCGAGCAGGAGATACCACGACCTGCGCCCATTAAAACTGCTTCGCTTGACGCGACTTCGAGAATATTCAAGCCTACATCCGCCTCACAGGAAACGGTGGGCACAGTTATACAAACTGACAAGAGCGAACTTCAACTTCCGAGGCAGGCTGCTGCTCTAGAGAAAGAGAGAACGACCAAGCGTCGGAAAACCCTGGTGAAAGAGCAAGTAGCCATTTCAAACAACGAGGTGGAATTCAAGGTCACTATAATCGAAGACCCAGCTTCTCTGGCAGGAACAAAACGGAAGGATGCCAGACCCGGAGTTGAAGGAGCTCAAGCAGACCCGGAAACACTCGCGTCCCGAGATCTCTTGAAACCACGATCGGCGCGCAGGCAATCTACTGACCGAGTGGAGGTCGCACAAGGTCACGACATAGTTGATGACGAAGAAGGTTTGGAGGAAGCCGATCAAGATCTTACCGAAGCATTAGCTGCAGAACTAGCCACGTTTGCCCAAGAAGCTGTTCATGTTCATGAAGAGTCTCGAAAGCCGTCTCTTGCAACTAAAGATTACATGGAAGAAGCCAACAAGGTTATGCAGTTCATCCGAGCTCGAGGGAAGCCACAGCCTGTTCTCAGAGATATCACCGAACCAGAGGCCGCCTCCGAGCTTAATCCTGATGCTATCCTTGACCTCGAAATTGACGGCGACTCGACCAAGGATAGTTTCTCTCGGCCGCCTTCAAGAGACCGTGCTTTCAAACCCGCATCTGATCGCCGGCTTGCTCGACACGACTCCAAGACTGAGGACTACTTGAAAAAGTTTCAAGATCAAGATGGCCTTGAAGCATTGGCTAGCAACTCGGTGTTCGGAACCTGGGCCCAGGTAGACAACCGCTTAGCAGTCGAGGCCGCCGAAATCCCGGTTCCGGATGATTTTCAAGAGAGCGATCCACCAAATATTCGCATTCGGAACACAAATGATACGATTAGGAAACGCAAGCATTCGGCCTCTACAGTGGAGGGACCACGAGATCTAGATTATGAAGGTCATTTCCATACTCAACCAACTCAGAACTCCACACAGCATTCATTCCCCACGAGCTCATCGTCCACGGCGGGTCAAAAGGGAATCATTGCCTGCGGGACGGTTTCCATACCAGACCGTGTTGGAGGAATGACGTTTGATCATGAAAAGAAGATGTGGGTCAAGAAGATGCAGAAGGACAATGGCATCAATACCGCGAATGACCAAACTCGCGACACCTTGGGAGAAGCTGATCCGTTCGAGGACATACCTGATTTGAGTACCGATGAGCTGGAAGAGTTGCAAGCCAAAGCCCGACAGCTACAAGCCGAAGTCAAGCAGACGAAAGAGCTAGCAGCTGGGACTGTTCAAGAGACTACAGCGGTGTCCAGACCACCCTTGGGCGAACTGGAGCCAGAAGTCGTTTTCGAGCGTGACCAACAGCAATGGGAAGCTCGTGATGACGTTGAGGAAGTCAATCAAAACTCTCTCCGCTCCAGAGTGTCTGAGCACGAAGTCATGCTTCACGATGGTATGGCGTCGAAGCCTCCAGCTCAGCTCAATGAAAATCGAAAGCAGGCGCGTGTTGTCACAATTGCGTTTTCATCGCCAGTGGTTTCTGGTATCAACTACGCCCGCATGTCAGATGAAGACTTTGATGCCCTTCCTCGGGAGGATGATTTACCTCTTGACGAGTCTCAGATCGACCTCGACGAGTCTAGTCTGAATGATGACTCGCCTGATATTCAGCCACCTGAATATTTATCGGGGTCGCTCAGAAAGAAGCAGCACATTGTGGTCATGGAAAAGGACCATGTACTCAAATTCCAGCCTCGCACCATTTCTACGATAGCAGAACATGATGAAGACTATCCTGCTAGACAGATGAGCTTGATCCATGCCAATCAGCCGAGCCAGCTGACGCCAGCACCGCCACGCAGTATTGTGAAGCTTCAAAAAGGTGCTAAGGGTGCTAGCATTCTATGCTTAACACCGTTGTCTGAGTTCTCCGTCCACCAAGTCGACAGTGCCAAACATCCAGATCAGAGCTATGTTGAAGAGAGGAAGCATCCGAATGCGCTCCGACATGCTCACGGATCCATGGCACTGGCTGTTGACCAACTCATGAAGGCAATAACGGACGCAGCTCCGGATGAGCTTTATTGGGAGGAGCTCCAGAAGATGACCCTTCCAGCAGGAACAGTAACCTCGCTACACAGCTTGAAAGAGTACTGTCCTGCTCTAGAGGAACTCACGGTGTCGCAGAACCAGATCACGCAGGTTGGCGGTCTGCCAAGGTCCCTCCGCGTCCTGGACATTCACAGCAACCTCCTGAACGACCTGACCTCATGGGCACATCTACAAAACCTTCAGTACTTAGATGTCTCAGACAATGCACTTGAAAGCTTGGAAGGCTTTAGTTCCTTGGTTCACCTTCGCAGCTTAAAGGCCAACAATAACCGGATCACGAACATTGACGGCATTTTGGACCTGGATGGCCTTCTTGATCTCCAACTTAGCGGAAATGAGCTCACGACCGTTGACTTTGAGGGCTCAGAACTCAGTCGCCTAAGAAGTCTGGATCTGAGCAACAATAATCTGAGAGAAGTGAAGAATACAGGATGTCTGCCACAGCTGAAGAAGCTCGATGTGTCAAGCAATAGACTCCAGCATTTTGATACGGAATTTCAAGGCACGGAGATAATCCTTGAAGAGTTACGACTTTCTCATAATGAGCTGCAAGTGATCGGCCTGAAGCATATGCCAATGCTCAGATATCTCGACATCGATGGAAATCAGATCAACAACATCCACGGACTTTCAACTGCTTACAATCTGGAAGTCCTGTCGGTTCGAGAGCAAGCTGCCGGATCACAGATCGTGAACCTAGTTCTTTCCACTGCTAACGAGTGCCGTACTATTCTGCTGTCTTCCAACTCGGTCGCGAATGGAACAATGAAGCTGCCGGCACTGCCACAGAACAACCTGCGGGAACTGGAAATTGCTGCATGTGGCATCACAGACTTGCCGGAGGGATTTGGCAACTCCTTTCCCAATTGCCGATACTTGAATGCCAACTTCAACGCCATCAAGGATATCACGCCACTCCGGAAAATGGCGCATCTACATCATCTCCTCTTAGCCAAGAACCGTGTCAAGAGATTGAGGAGGACATGTCTGGTTCTGTCACGACTGGCATCTCTGGAGCGGATCGATCTTAGAGACAATCCGTTGACGATTGGGTTCTACAGTCCCGTGTCGGGCGTTGCCGATAGCAAGAAATCTCTATCCGCAGCACGATATCATCTGCCTGAAGGTTTGCCAAAGGAGGATGCATCCTGGGTGAAAGCGCTTGATGAAGTCACTGGCCTGAAACGGCGGACTATCGAGCTGTTGCTTGCCGATCATTGCAAGGAGCTCGTCGAACTCGACGGTCTAACGCTTTGTCGAAAAAGACTCAGCAGCAAGGACGATACATGGACCAGGTTGACGAGTCGGGGGGTATTGGTGAAGACCCCGATCTCTGTATCTTCTGTCCCAGTGGAGAAGCCTGCACACGAGGTTGGACTTTGTCCGAACGAGGTTATGCTGCGGCAAGAGACTTCGATGATCATGGATTGTGATGTTTTTGACGGGTGAACACGCGCTGTACAATATCTTGGGATGCTGGTTGGACTGCTTCTGGACGATGCAAAAGTTTTGATTTCTATAATGAGGCGACGTGAGCGCGGAGAGATCTGTCAGCGTTCATGAACATATTAATCAATCATCCTTACTGGCACCGCGCTCATGAATGGGGATGGTAATACCGTGTTAAAGAACGCATGACTACCTAGGTAGACCTTAAGACATCAAAAGTGCACTACTTCTACAAGTACACGAAAAGTTCTCAAAATCCAAACGCCGCCTCGATCGATAAGGTCCTCTACCATGTCTCGAATAAATCCGGCTAATCAGACTAAATCGAAATATTCGAATACTGCCTATCTAGGAAGTCAGAGTTACCCGATTGAATTAAATTCGCACTTTTCATGAGACGGGGTTAGGTTGGGTTAGGGTGGGAAACTATTCGACTTTATCCGATTAGAAGAGAGGGGAGACTTGGTTACTCATTCAGGAAGCTGGAGTTGCCTGATTAGTATCACCATCTTACTTTTCATGGGACAGTTATGGTTAGAAATTGGTGGGTGCGTCATTCTTTTTAGGGTTAGAGATTACATTCATTTCATGAGAGTGAGGATTCATTCGTTCAGTTCAATTCAAGATACCCTGAATCGGATGCGTTCCATGGTCCGTACAGGTACAGGTTCAAGGGATACCCTGCATGATGAGGCAACGAGCAATGCTCCTACCAGCAATGTTACGACTGCAAGTTGGAAGGATGATGTACTCTCATGTTTCCCACCGGTCGACCACGCCCCTGAGTACGACCGCAATATGTGTATAGGTGTACGTTGATCAACTTCCGCGTATCAACTGGAGCCAAATCTCATGAATCTACATTCCAAGTGGTGCTTATGCCTGAGAACCACTGTTATGCTAGAACCAACCCTCGGCACATCCAATTGTGTCCCCCCCTGAGAAGCTCAGCCTCGTCTTATTACACTACTACCCACCATTGCTGGAGAATTCTGCCACAGTTATGCCATGGCCAGGCATTCATAGGCATGCTCGTAAGCTCCTCTTCTGGCTCCCTGATCTGCTGCCGTGGTACAGTTCACATTCCTCGAAAAGTCTGGAAATCCGCACGGACCACCAGGCAGCCTTGCCCCGTCCCTGCCAGCCTTGCGATGCCATCAGGAGGTTAGTTCTCAACATTACATGACAAGGCAAGTATACTGACCACCAAACTTATGGTCTATAAGACGCCGTGGGACGACTTCACTTATGTTGCTAATCACCACACTGGAAAGAGAACATTAAAACAACTAACATGATGCATAAATCAACAAGCATGTTTTACACATCTCCGCTATTTCTCGCCTTCCTCCTCGGAACCAATGCATCTCCCATCGCACACCCCCAAGCTGTCACAGCCACGATATCGCCCTCTGGCCCATCTCAGCCAGGATGTACGGGCACATACCCCGGTATCTTTGGCATAGCTGTGATGAATGTTTCAATCTCGTCGACATCGACACAGCTGGGAAGGCGACAGCCGTCAGAGTAAGTACCAGCCGCGTTGTACACCACTTCACGAAGACTGACGTTAGAAGTAGTTCCTCTCAACCAGCACCGACCCTCACCGTGGGCGTTGTCTCGCAGATCGGAGACGGCCAGATCCAAGGCGGAATGCACACTTCCATCATAACCCCAGTCTCGCAGACCAGCACAAGCACGCAGACCATGACTCCTATATCACAAATCGGCGACGGTCAAATTCAAAATCCCACCGGTATCGATCCAGCAGTCTCAGAGAGAGCAGCATCGACTCTACCTTCATCCGATCCAGGATGCGCGGTCACACCTTCCCCTTCCCAAACGTCAGGCACGAGCACGAGCACGACCACAAGTACGGGCGAAGTATCTCCAGACACTGCATTGCCATCAACGACATCAACGACATCAACGACGTCAACAACCTCTACGACATCTGCATCTCCGCAGGCAGCAACTCCGTCCCAGAACGTCTCGGCAGTGTTGTCCCTCGTATCCTGCTTGACCAACTCAACCCTGAAGCTTACCCTATCCAACGGCACGCTCCTCGACGCACGCAATCGCACAGGCTACATTGCGTCGAACTACCAATTCCAATTCGATGGGCCACCGCAGGCCGGCGCCATCTATACTTCTGGGTGGAGCGTTTGTGATGCCGACGATGGGTCAGGCTCGCCGACGCTAGCGCTGGGCGGGAACACGACTTTCTACCAGTGTTTGAGTGGCAAGTTTTATAACCTTTATACTGTGAATTGGGCGGCTCAGTGTAGTCCGGTGCAATTGAAGATTACTGGGTTGGTACAATGTGGGTCATGATGGGGTCTCGGAAGATCTGTGGTAATGATGGAACCATGTTTGTACGCACAAAAAGTTTGGATATGATAGGTACTTTTCACGAATAATCAAGAAATTCTACTTAGACGATGTCAACTCATTCCAGCACATCTCTCAAGTACCACGCATCTTTCAATTCGTCCTTACTCCAGTCCCAATCAACCCCCTCCCACTTCTTCTCCAGCCTAGCCCGACTCATCTGCAATTTCCCCTTAAGGTCATTCCAATCGACTTTGAGCAGCTTGCCATTTCTCTTCACCCACTCACCATTGACCATGACCGAGTCCACGTCTGCGGCTGAACAATGTGTGACCAGGGCCGTCGAGTAATCGACACTCGCGACCATAGACGGCGAATCAGTCCGAATCACCGTGATGTCCGCGAACTTGCCGACCTCAAGGCTCCCAATCTGGTCCTCCATATGGATCGCGCGTGCGGAACCCAGGGTCGCCATGTACAGTACTTCGTCGGTTCTCGCTGGTACCATGTCCGGCAACTTTCCGCGCTGGTGGTAGGTGGCGTTCTGGCGCATTCGGTACTCTTGCAGCGCCAGACGCATCTGTGTGAACAGATCGCCACTGCTGATGGCAGGGGAGTCAATCCCTAAGCCGGTCCGGCAATCTGCGCGTAAGAACTTGAAGCCAGAAGGATGCCCGTGGCTCATGGCCATTTCGGATTCCGGCGTCGATACGATGCCAATATTTTTGTCCTTGACGAACTTAATGTCCTCTGGCGCAGGGTCGCAGGTGTGAGACAGCGTGACTTTGTGTGTGGGTAGATTGTTGTCGCGGAGGTGCTTCAATGCTGGTAAATTGTACCGGGGCACATCGTGGACTGTCAAGGGCATATCGTGCTCGACGGCAAAGTCTAGCATGTCCCGAGCTATTTCTTCTGGGATGTAGTACATTGTGTCAAAGCCCAGGCCGAGACGGAGACGGCCGTCATTGCCAGGCCCGCCGAGCGGTTTCTCTTTGGCAAGCTCCTTGATTATGTCGATCTGTGTGGCATGCTGCGCCGCCGTGTCTCCCATGGCCATCGGATTCAGGGATTCGGGCATCGAGAATGGTGCGGCGCAGTATATACTTCTTATTCCCGACTCGACTGTGGCTTTGATACATTGCTGTGCACGACCGGCCGTTGTGATTGCGTGTGAGTGGTCCATCTGCAAATTGTCAAGAAAGATGTACAGGTTGAGACAGGGTAAAGCGAAAGACCGATGGCTTCAACGGCATGGGCGGAAGAGAACCGGAATACCTACAACGGTGGTGACGCCGCTGTGAATGGCTTCCGCCAGGCCTGAGAGCTGGGAGAGGTAGATGTCGTCCTCGTCAAAGAATATCATGCGTCCCTGAAGGAGATGTGCACAGTATTCCAGAAGGGTGTGATTGCCTACAGTCGACCTAAGTTGAGATTGGAAGACATGACGGTGACCATCGATGAAGCCTGGCATGGCAATGCATCCTGACGCATCGACGACCTCTACATGCCTCCCCCGATCATTGGATAGGTTTGACCCGATCTTGGAAATACGTTGCCCCTCGACCAGTATATCAAGCTGGGGAAAGGATGATTTTCGCTGGTCGTCGAAAAGAAGAACGTGGCCGCCTTTGATTAGGTAGGAAGACATTTTGTGCTCGTCAGACGCTGGAAGATTTTCACTCTCAGGAAGGAATCCATGCTTGATGCCACTGGATAAGCCTGGTTCTTGTATGCTTTGGTGAGGGAGCAATGCTTTCTGTGGGGCCCCATGGTAATTTTGTCTCCACGAACGGCTGCATGGTGCTCATTCTCCAATCGGAGCAGTAAAAGTACCTTCGCATACCCGGATGCGGTCTTGGACGGCATCCGTCTATGGAGATAGAGCGAGGATGGGGCGAGGCCGCGATCCGATAGAGATGAAAGTCGTGGTGTTGGCGCCTTTCTGGTATGACTTTGTAATTTACCTCGCGGAAACGTCCCGTTAAGTGATAAAGTTGTATATATGATGACGGCTGGTAGATATGTCTCCACGGGGTCTTCATATCTCTGAACAGCTGATAATAGATCCCACATAATATCGCCCGTTGCCTCCGTGGCCAGTTGTCCTTTGGGCTTTGCCGTCCTCGGTCGTACTGTGAGTGAAGCTGCTCACGCACACGGTTGAAGTCAAAATACGCACATCATGGTGATCTTTTCTTGACATCAAAATACTCCAGTATCTAGGCCAGAGAACTTCTGCCATTCTTGTTGCAATGCATCCCAGCTGTCATCACAGAAGTCATTCATGAAAGCTGAGAGCAGGGGGTCAACTAGATCCTCTTGCATGGGCAGAATTTCTTTGCTGCGGTTCGCTGTTTGTAAAGATGTCCCCATAGAGCCAACTTTGTCCTCAAGGCAGCCATTGTCGGACTCTTCACCCGAAAGGCTGGTATCAGCTGCATAAGCTGCACTCAGTTGTGGGAAATCGACACAACGGTCGGGGTGGGTCTCGATCCCTTCGCTTGGCAAAGATTCTCCTGTAGACCTTGATGAGTCCAGAACCGCGCTCCGGCTCTGATCGATCAATCCCGTACGGAGCTCGGTAAGTCGGCTCTGTAAAGTGTCGAGGTTTTTGACCAAGGTATCAGATGTATTCCAAAATCTGTTGTGCTGGGTCAGCGTCAGTCTGAGCAAGTCAAAGTTCGATGCCGCGAGCTGCTTCTGCATGTCGTCCTCACTAAAGACCAAGTGGAACAGCTGCACTGCAGCTACGATCCAGAAAGTGCTTGCGAGTAGCGGATGGCCGTACCGAATGTGATCCGGACCAGCATGGCGTAAGACTCGGACGATTTCCCCTGCCGCTGAAATGTATTTATCCCATGATACCGCATCGTTATTGAATCCCAAGACAGTGCGGAGCTTCTGGGAGTCAGTAGGCTGCTCAAATCTAATGGACAAATTAGAGATCGCGGGGTTTTTGATATTTCTGGAACAAGAATGATGATAGATCATCATCCGTGCAAGTTGAAGCATCGAATGGATCACCTGTTTATAATAGTCTTGAGGAATGGTGTGTTCAGCGTCAATGACTCCGGAGCGACAGAACGGTAGATATTCACCATGGAAAGCCAACTGCGCAGGTAAGCTTGATTGATAGCAGGATAAGCAGTTTTCGAGCACAGTTAGTTCTAACCTGCGTGCCGAGCCGTGTTCTGTCAGGTCGGACGCAGCAGAGGGTACATCGCTGGCATTGGCCGATTGATGATGTACAGTCGGATTGGCGATTGCATGTGCATCGCGTACAAGAGATATGGCCACAATGTACCAGGCCAAGCCACTCTCATTCCCACATTCAACGAGGTTTCGACTTCGCAGAAACGGGTCGAGGTCTAGGAAGCAGCTCGGTTGTGTCACACCAGCATACCAGGACTTGTCGCTGACTGGAAGTAACGTCGCATATTCAGCTGCATGGATGAGTGTTGGCTGCCGGCGAACCGTGCTCACGAAGATATCTAGTTGCCATAGAATCCACCAAGCCCGTCGAAGTTCTTCTTTTCGGGTCCAGATATCCTGCGAAACCTTTTGCTGTGCTAGAGACTGCCCTTGTAAGTACTGGTCTGTCAAATGAAGCTCTAGTTCGTGCGCTATTCTGACGCAAATACCCAAAGTCCTCCAAGATCTCCCCTTCGCGCTGACAATACACTCGTACAAAGCAATAAGGATCAGCGCCTGCAGTAGGTAGAGTGGCGGCTTATTTTCTTCATGATTTTCTAGCTGTTCCTGTATGGTTGTCCAGGCAAGTTTGTAAAAGCGCTGAGGACTGAGGTTGTTGGTTGTTGGCTGCGAATGACTTTGGCTGTTGGACTTGTCTGGCTGAGCATAGTGGGCCGAGATAGCACTCATGGCCGCAAGGAGCGCAACAGATTGTTCGGGTGGCAGAGTCTTATAGACCATTGAATCAAAGGACGGTCGGTGGAACAGAGACAGAGAGGTGACGTTCTCGAAATAAAGATTTGTCCTGACATTCATGTCAATATTGAGAACAAGTATCGGCAAGGTTTCTTACAGCTTGGACAGATTTTGTGGTGATATGCTGAGACTCTGGCATATAGATTGCAGACTTGATCCTCCAGATCCGGCGTGGAATTGCCGTGGGGGAGGGAGGAAAGAGAATGAAGGTAGGCTTTCCGTGTTTGGCGAAATCATATAGTCCTGATCTTCGTGGAAATGATGCAGGATCCAAGACTGGGCTATTGTCGACACCGGGCTGGATCCAGAATGTTCAGAACGACTTTCGCTTGTCTCCAGCAAAAGCTGCGCCATTGCCGTTGGCTGCTTGCTCGAGGCAGGCTTATATGTGCTCGTTTCGTAGTCGGAACACGATCGTACATGAGTTGTTTGATCGATAGAACTCGGATGGAGAGGAAGAACAGTCGCGTCTGGGCACTGTCGTATTAGTTCTTGAGCCTCGACCTCATAACTCGTGGAAGACACAAAGGTACCACTGTTGCTATCAGAGCGGTCTTGCGCAAAGCTGGGTCGTTCCTGCCGCTGGACTTCTCGTCGCTTGGAGCAAGTAACAGATCCTATAAGCGAAGCGACGTTTGTTAGTGAGGTCTGCGTCCTCCGGATATGGCTTCATTAGGCTCCAAGTTAGGGCTCGGCTAACCGATCTTCGGTCCAGGTTTCTGCTGAGACACCGGGTACGCACACAGTATGCCGTGCTTCATACATACTCGACATGACGGGACTGTTTTATCACTGGATCAGAGGGCCTTAGTCAATAGACTGTCTTCCAATGGTACATCAGGACAAACCATTTGACTTTGCGCCTGTTTAGCGGTAACGTCAGCTGTGATGTGGAAGGTGTTTCAATACAATGAGAGCTACCTTCGGCACGTGTGGCAAGCCCAAGCAGATTGACATGCGGTGTCCGTTCTGAGACTTTTGGTGGTAGGTATGCTAACCGGCTGAACGGCTTTGGTGCTGTTGTTCTCGATGCCCGATAGATCATGGCACGGACGCAGAGGATGGAAACATCCGCATGATGAGCTAGAGAGATAAGCGAGATGCCGTGGATTCATGCAGAGGCTTTCCATGGTTCAATGAGACAATACCTGAAAGACATCCTCTTCTCAAACGGTGGCAGTTCTTGCAACGCTTCCAGCATTCATAATGGTGGTTGGATAAAAGCGCCTTGCCTGAATCAGAGATAGACCAAAGATGCCCCGAACCTCGGTCTGAGCCGGTGTTTTGCTGCATTCTGGGATCTTGGGGATGACTTGGTCTGTCAGCTGATGTCGACCATTCATGGTCAAAGGACTCCGATATATCCGCGGTTCTGTCAGCAGCACGACGAACCCCACGGAACAAGATCTGCTCGCGGTTCACATTGCCGGGAGGTCAGTACCATTGAAGGGCAGGGGATGCAATTGCACTGTTCCAAATTACAGAAGCTGTAGGTAAATCACCGGATATTTTGAGGTCCCCATATGCGTCATGTCGAGTATACTTCACCAAATCACAAAGGCAATGCACTCCAACATACGTCCATGATATATATAACAGGCATGAAACCCATTCAATACTCTTCCAGGCGAATCTTCCCTTTCAAGCAGTAGCAGCCCATTGGTTTCTGAAGTTGTTCAGACCAGCCATCAAGCCCAAAAAGCCAACCAAGCCCATATTGAAGCCCTTGATACCGTCTGGGTACAAGCTGTAGTGCACAGCAACTGGCATCCAGTACGCCGCTGTCATAAATTCATTCCACCACTTTCGATCGAAATCCTCCTTCTCCTGGGCTGTCCGTCCAACCTTCTGCTGCTCAAGCTGCGCCTCTCGTTGCAGGCGGAGGAAATCACTGGCCACACCGACCAACCACGCACGACAGCTCCATGCAACCCATTTGGCAACGCCGCCGCGCTTCTCAACAATGGTCAAAGGAAGCACGCCCTTAAGACCCAAGTGGTAAACATTTTCAAGGGCCTGGAAACCAATGTAGGCGCCACACTGGATGAGCGCGACGCGTCTGAGCGCAAAATCCATCTCGGAAGCAGACTTCTTGGAAAGCAGCGATCTCAGCCACAGGTACATTGGGATCAAACCAGTCAATCGTAGGGTGGTACGCGTATCGGAGATCAACGAGCCCAAAGGCGTAAGAAACGAGGTAGGTGTCGCCGGAGCGAGGGCGCCGGGCGCGACCTTCGAAGGCGTACGCCCTATGAGGCGGGAGATATATGTGATGACGGCGGCGCGTGTGGGTGATTGGGCATGAAGGTATGCCGCAAGGTAGATTGAGTAATTGAGTGTAGAAAGGGCAGCGCCGAGACCAGCGGTGGTCTTAATCAGTCTGTTCGCTCGCGTTTAGTATACAGGTGGTCTTGTCTGCAGTATCATTGCAAGCGTCTGCACAAACTCACTTGCTAAGGCGCAGAACGATCTCGTCGGCCTTGGAAATCGTCGTCTGAACCTCGCCAGGTAACTTGGCTAATCCTGGTGTCTGCGATGGCTTAATTGGCTCGATTTCTCTCTTTTCAACATCTCCGACGTTCTGAGGGACGACCTCCGCGTCTGGGTGCGTTGCTTCGTTGCTAGACATGTTTGGCGAGGATAGCTCTCTGCACTTCGATGCGCAAGGAGGTGGTAGTTGAAGCCGGAACTGTAATTAGGATGGTCGAAGTGAGCTGGAGTAGCACCAGCTGGCCGAGTCAGATACTAATCGCCAAACAATTCGGCAGTAAGTAAGTAATACCACAATGTCTCCGCGTGGAAAGAACAATAATAATCAAGGAAGCTGCGAATCTGGGGTCAGCACCCAAAGAACTCGGGCCGTGGAGGATTGGATTTCCTTTACCGAGGCAAAGCCAATGTCATCGTCACGGTCACGTGAATGGAGGGTCAGGCCGAACAATGTACGATTCACTCACGTGCCAGTCTGTCCGGCGGGCACCGCCCTGCATCAGAATTTGCGGAGGCGACTGATTAATCGCTCAGCCTCGCAGTCAGTGTCTTCTACAAGTACGTACTTTATGCCACCTTAACAGGCACCTGCATTTTACTTGAACATACTCTGTGCACACCAAAGGACATTCGACTCTCTCCTTCTACAAAAAGCGAACGAACTCCCTTGTTACTCACTTATCATACACAAATTACCAACACCATGACGTGCGGCGACCTCTTCTTGGGTCTCATCGCCGTCCTGTTTCCTCCCATTGCAGTCTGGATCAAATCCGGTATCTGCTCCTGCGATTCTCTTATCAACATCCTCCTCTGCGTGCTGGGCTACGTGCCTGGACTACTGCATGCCTGGTACATCATCGCCCACAACCCCGAGCGTGACTACGACTACGAAGCCGTTCCGGACGCCGAGGGACAGCGCGTCACATACTACTACATTCGACATGAGCCTGCACGACGTGATTATGGGACACAGCAACAAGGACACAACCGCCCTGCACCCCCACCACCGAAGCCCCAAAGTCGCCCTGCACAAAATGGTCAGGGAAGCAACAGACCGGCACCTCCGCCTCCTGCTCAATTAGAAGGACCGAGCGTGGGCGCCGGAAGCGGAGATCATGGTGCACCTCCAAGCTACTCAGACGTTATCAAGGGAGACAACAAAATCCAAAGCCAAGACTAAGCATCTATGCCTAATGAACGAGGTGGATTGTAAGAAAGCACTGTGGACGGAAGATATGTCAAATTGGGACATCCCGTTGGCGTTGGTGTTTTCGTGGTTTGACAGTTACAGTACAGTTGGCGCGCTCTGAGGATGGGTGAATTTAATGAGCTGTAAGGTCTTATGATCTTTGATTCAGTCCTGTCAAGATCATCATTTTGAGATGTTTACAACCCTCGACACGACCATTTTTCTCTTCTGAATTGATGGAGATATGCAGGGTGCTGCTTTTGGATCAATTTGGCTATCCACTGTGACCTTGCCGAATTCCCGGCACAAATCGTGGAACGCACACTCCGTTGAAGAGGCTTAGGCTTTGGCATTGATGATCTGAACGACTGTAGAGTGGATCTGGTTAGCTCCATTACATCCTTACTGCAAAGACATGCGTGCTTACATTCAGGCTTCAAACTAGCACCACCGACCAAGAATCCATCCACATCGGATTGTTTTGCCAGCTCCCTGCAGTTCTTCTCGTTGACGCTGCCACCATAGATAATCCTTGTTTGTTCGGCAACCTCGGACGAAACGGCTTCGGAGATCCACTTTCTGATGGCTGCGTGGACCTCTTGTGCTTGTTCTGTAGACCAAATCAGCATACCAAATCCACAGTTGCAATTGTCTTAACTTACCAGTTGTGGCAACCTTGCCTGTTCCAATAGCCCATATGGGTTCGTATGCAATCACGACATTCTTCCAGCCGTCCTTGCCAATGGTCTTGTTGACAGCCTGTAGCTGTCTTGTGACGACATCGGTGGTAACTCCCTGTTCTCTCTCTTCAAGACTTTCACCACAGCACAGTATTACGCCAATGCCACCGTCAAGTGCGGCTTTGGTCTTGGTGGCCACGAAGTCGTCTTGTTCACGGAGAATTGTGCGACGCTCGGAGTGGCCCAGCAGGGTCCATGTGATGTTGCTGTCCTTCAGCTGCGAGACAGAGATCTCTCCTGTGAAAGCACCGTGGGGTTTGTCGAAGACATTCTGGGCTGCAACTTCGATGTTCGGGGAGAGGTGTTCGCGTGCCAGGAGTAGGTACAAGCTCGGAGGAGCAATGACAACTTCGGTATCAGGATCTGTGTTCAGACTGTATGAGTATCAAACTGCGCCGCTGAACTCTGTCTGTGAAGAAGCCGGGCAGTGCTTGCAGGAGGAGTGGCATACCGAGCTTGGAAGTAGACAGGTTGTGGACGATTTCTTTGATGGACTTGATCGTCCCATTCCTGTAGAATTACTTCAGTCAGCAAACTAGCCAACCATGAACACAGGATTATGATGCTCTGCTGCCCTTGTACATACATTTTGAAGTTACCTCCAACGAAGAATTTGCGACCCATGTTGGCGGTAATGAATTGTTATTATGGCTGGATGGACTGAAGATGCTGCAAAGCGTCACGACTGTTGATGTTCAAGATTTCGGTGGAATATAAGCTGAATATCCGATCGAAAAAACACATTCAATGCCAAACGAGAGCAAGGAAGTTCAGCGGAGCAACGATCTTTAGATTTCTTCTGTTGACAGCGGGGCTTCCCATGACGCCCCGAGGGGCTTGAGGCCCGCGGAAAGCTAGGTGGTGGTTATCGTTGCAGTATCGGCCTCCGACATTTCGCGATGAGACTCAAAAGCAGCGACGACCAATTCTCGTGGAATCTACGTCAACATTCTACTAGGGCTGTTTCGCTCGTCCATTCCTCCATGAAAGTATGGACGAGGTGGAGGCTCCCAAGACGCTTGTGAACGCCACCAGACCCACCTCGTCGTCGCCTCCTAGGGCTATACCTAATTAGGCATCTCGTCCACTGGTATTGCCCTGAAAGATGGACGAGCTCGTCCATTCCTGAGGCGGGGCTCGTCCAGGAGGACAAGATTCAACCGGCCAATCAGGTAGCGTCGATCGTAGGTAGCTTACCAAACGCGTAAAACTGCGCCCTGAGATAATTTGACTGTGTCCTCGTGTCTACCACCGTGTGAGTCAAGATGGAACCCACCCCAGCTACCCAGCCGACGATTGACCTCCCCCATAGAGTGGACAGTACTGTGCCGCCTCGAGTGCCTGGCCTCCTCGGGACCGATCCACCAATCTATGGCACCGACCAGGAAAAGGAAGCATGGGCAATCGTCAATCGCCGTACTATGAAAGGTCGTCAGCTCGATTGGAAGACCTGGAAAGAGCGTACTCCTGTGGTACAATGGTGTCTCTCGCATGCCGATCTTTTCCTTACCGGCCCTCGGAACAGGTGGGAGAGCCAGCTTAGGATATTCATGAATATTCGATGCCGAAAGGACCACTCGCAGCCCACAAAGCTTCTGGGTAAGGGTGGTCGTTGGATCGTTGAGATGGAGAATATCTTGCTAGGAGAAGAGATGGAGACTGGCGTTGAGCCTGACGGCGGCGAATATAAGGACTCCCTCGAGCAGTGGATGAGGATCCTAGACCAGAAAGAGGAGGCGTTAATAAGGAAGACCACCGAGGACGCGGAGGTAGCTACCAAAAAAGAGAGGGCGAAAGCCGTTCAAGAGCTTCTTAAGGCCAACCTTCTTAAGTCTATCACTGACGGACGACCACAGACATTGAAAAGGACTCGCCAAAGTAGTGTTGATACTACTAGTCAGTGGGATGAAGACGAAAACAGTAGCTCAACAACAGATCCTGATACGGAGGCCGATGAGGACGAAATCGTGACCTCACCTAATCAGAGTGGTACTGAAAACCTGGTAACACCTTCTGTTGAGCGTGCGGTAACAGCTTTCGTGGCGCCGACGAGCTTAAATACGGTCATCTTAAGCCCGACGCCGAGGGTGTCAAGCTCATCTTCACCTGCGCCTCGCGGCGGTAGAGGGGGCTCTCGAAGAGGTAAGCCGCGGCGGAGGACTCAAATGGACAACCTGACAGACAGTCTAGGTGTTAGTTTTAAGCGTATCTTAAGTAGCATTAACAGGCTTGCCGATGCGCGCTCTATGCCAACCACCACGGCGGCGACAGGCATAGTCGTCGATGAGAGACTTACTCGTCTTGAAGAGGGTCAAAAGGAGTTACTCGAAGAGATTAAAGGCCTCGTTCAACTGTTTAAGGAAGGGCAGTAAGTGGTTGTCAATTAGCGATAGGGCGTAGTTACAGTACTGCCAAAACTGCCAAAACATCGCTTTTTGGGGCTCGACATCGATTTTGAGAGCTGGTTTTGTTAATTTCTTATCAATTTTATGCCCGATAAGGGAATCACATGATCAAATGCGGTAAATTAAGGTTTATCCTGGAGTCCTCCCGAGAATCCGTGCCTCCTGATTGGCCGTATTTGAACGTCCCCCTCTAAATTTAGAGTTTTACGGGGAGGGCTTCCCCAGAAATTCCTAAATTCCTGCACCACTTTTCATTTAACACTACAAGATTAACACCTTTACCATGATAAATAGCTCTCTATCGACGGCGGCGATACGCCAAACTTCAAGGACACCTGGTTGCCTCGTAGGCAAGTGAAACAGTTGGTAAACAAGATGGCCACAGCGATCATCGCGCCAACAGGCGAAGACCCAGTTCTCAACTTAGACTTAATCTCTAACCCGTGCCACAGGTTTTTGGCGAGGCCAAAGCCGTGCTCAACTGACACCCGAAAAGAGCTCATATGAGTGTTAAATTCCTGCTCATCGACGCTCAATTGTCCTCTCTTTGGCTTCTTGTATGGGCCGATCACGATTGCGGAGCTACAGTACGCAGGATCGCCATATAAGTAAAGCTCCTCTTCCTCCCCGACGCCACGATCGGAGTACATCCCAAGGATCTTCGAGTCTATTCCACACTCTGTGAGGAGCTTGAAGTCACCGTCTCTTCCACTAACAGGGCCGGCTAGTGAGGATATCACGCCGTTAGGTGTCATGATTCCTTGGAACTTGATACAATGAGCCTTTTTATATCTTGTATACACAATTCCCTAATCAACCATTGGTTTAGCGATCCTCACGAGGGTGTCGTCAACCCAGCCCCAAATACGATCGCCACCTCCTTTCGCATCGATCGCCGCGGCTTAAGTCTTGAATTGCTCCCATGTCATACGACGCGGGTCCCAAAAGAGCTTGTCACGAAAGATCCTGAAGAGGTGGAGGACTACGTCGTTGGTTATACAACTAATTTGACTGCGAGAGCAGCCGTACCAGTGCATGATATCGCCGACTCGCGCAGTACAGGATATCCGAGACAGTGTGATACAAAGAGCCTTCTCTTCAGTCGGTCGATACCGATTCGTCCACTCCACCTCGTCAAGCCTTAGCAGTGGAATCATGCGTCGAATCTCCGCTATCGTGAAGCGAGTACGGTAAAGGGCTGTCTCGTCGGACCATTGGTCGAGGCTGAAATAAAACTGTCGGTAAGGAAGAGAGGCTCGAAAGGGTTGATAGCGCCTAGGCTCGTTGAGGTAGTCATCAAGACAGGAGGACAGTACGGCGTTGACACCTAGTAACACTGCGGAGACGGCACCGACGACGGCGAGGTCGTTAGCCCTATCGTCTTCAAAAGCCTCGTCGTCGATAGGCATTTTGTTACAACACCAAGAATGTCTATCTCAGACGCGCAACTAGCAAAATTATGAAAACTGCGTTTTCGGGTGATGGCGCGTCTGCAAGCATGGAAGGTCGCGCGAACTACTCCGCACCAAAATTACGTGTAAGTTGGTTCTGTCCTGTCACCAATCTTACAGCGATTAGGTCAGCTACGGCACTGACGTACACAGACGGCACTACGGAGGCAATCAAAGTACTCCCCACCTCGTCCAACGGACGAGCGAAACAGCCCTACTGTACCAGTAGCAATAGTTCTCTACCACCTGCCTAGCAGGTAGCGAGTGAGCATTTATACAATATCTTGGTGTCTTTAGTATACCATCCCCACAGTCACAGACCGTTATAACACGCCTCTAATCCGTCAGCTCATGATCCGCTTCCTCTCAGTTCAGAAGAACACAACCTATGCCATTGCTATCTGCCCATTTAGATCAAGTTCTCCATCCCGATTCCTTCCGCTTGATGCGCAGTTACAAATCCCCAAGAATGGGGATACCAGGCTGATTCATTCTACTACCTAGAACGGAGCAGACCAGATCACAAAAGGACGAATTCGGATGTAACAGGTCCCTAGGTTCACACAGGACAGTCTGGGCCTGATTGACTACTCGACAATGATCACGTTACCTGAACCGGCCGCGTAGGAAATTTCCACTCATCAATGGCATTCTGGAATCACACACTACAATTCACTTGACCTTCTCTCGTGTTCGCACGTGCCCAGGATTGACTACGTCGGGTTTATGATTCCGTCGTCAAGAGAGACAAAACCAATGCTCAGGGTCAATTGCCAGCCTCGCTTGGACCTGACATTTCGCTTATACTCAGTTTTTCTTCTGTGGTCAGTGCGCTCACAGGACGTGTTCTGCATACACGTGCCACAGAGGGCCCCATTGCTCAGTCACCAGCAGTCTGGATGCACCTAACAATGCGCAACACAGTACAGGTGTCATGCACCTGAGTGGGAATGCTGATGGTAAGCCACTCGTGAGGTAGGGCCCATCCTAGTCGCCACCATGATCAGAGAACACCCAGCACAGACTCCTACTCTTCGGGCGGAAAGGACAACAACAATGGCGTATCTTGGCACACATGGTAGTCTGAGTAGACTTTGCCTCTTCGGAAGAGTATTGACTCCAAAACCGTTGTAAAGCACCCCAGATCGTCATGAGGTTGAACGGTGAAGTCGATGGCGGGTGCGATAGTGGCACGGAGCGGATCATCCGACGAAAGCGTTATCAAGTCCGTGCGTTCAATAATCGATTTATCACTCAAGGCTTGAGACCCTTCAGTGACGGTTATCACTAACCCCCATCACAAAAGGACTGGATGTACTCTCCATTCCTTTAAAGACCAGCGGATATCAAGGATAATCAGACGTTGAAAACAGGTCTGAGATTCTTTCGATTTTCCAGATACGAGCAAAGCTATCACCAACATCATCATGTTTCTACCGGACGGAATGGGGCACGTCAGCCGGAGAGACCTTTACACTTCGCTGTCTACAAGAGTAGCGTATCTTCAGCAGTTCCTAGATTTTGGGCCCAGTAAGTTTCTCTACTGCGAGAAAGTCCCCGTCGCGTTACTCACCGTTTGCAGACGACGTTAATGCCATAAATGAGGGACGAAAACACATCACGGCTGTCATTCCAGATATTGTCGACATGGTGTACAAGAAGGTTCTGAAGCACGACATTACGGCAAGAATTCTCAGCAACAACGATAGCCGCGACGAGGAGAACCCTATGGACTGGGTCCGGGAGGAAGACGTTCGCTTCAAATCCCGCAAGATGGGAATGAGATGGTGGATTACGAAACTCGTCTCTGATCCCACTAAAACCGAATACTGGGAATACCTTGACAAAGTTGGGTAAGCATTATCCTGTCGTTGTACCCTACGAGAGAGTATCCACTGACAGCTGTAGCTTGAGGTACGTCGGTAAAGGACGATCGTGTCTTTTGTACGTCGACTATATATTCCTGGGAGCTTGTCTAGGGTATATCCAGGACTCAATGACCCAAGCCATATTCTCCCAGCCAGGTCTAGATCTTGCCCACAAGATAGCCCTTGTGAGAGCTTTTGGCAAAGTAATCTGGATCCAGAATGACCTAATGGCCAAGTGGCATGTCGAAGACGGCAAGGAGTTTCGCGAAGAAGGCGAACCTGAAAAATCGCGAGCAGAGAGCTTGGAGACAGAAGGCTTTCCCGATGATCGGCGCGTGTCGGAGAGCGCAAGTGAACTTAGCAGGTCGACCAGGAGGTCATCGTGCTCGAGCTCGTCAGATGAAAGGCGGACGAGTCTCGGTCGGAAGATCGAGCAACTTCGCAGCAGAGAAGAAGTGACCAACATTTCTTTTAACGGGGTACTGACCCGGGAAGAGTGCATGGCGAGACAACGAGCCGCGGTGCAATGGAGGAATAAAGCTGATGAGGCTGAGGAGGTCTTCGCGGCATCCTGAACCCTCAGCTGTGGAAGCATGAGAAGTCAGTCATAGCCTTTGTTTCATGATACCCAATGCCAATTCTTGAATATGTGTATTAGCGGCCATTTCTATTGCATAGTAGTAAGACTGTTCTGGGCGCGATTGCCTCCGTGATAGGACGAGGTGAACGCTCCACCGTAGAACCATCTTTTTCAGCGAGTCATTGAACTCACATTCCAATCATCGAACTGACTCGAGTTCGCTAACATTTTTCTGCCTTCGCCTAGTCGATTACTTTCAGATTTCATTTCAAGAGATGCGACATTAGACTACAGCCATTGGTGTTTTGCTGGTCGAATTGACGATATTATATCGACTGCTCGGTCCATCATCCATACACTGCTCTCTCTTTCCCGTACCTTCATTACACCTCACTAGTTCTGCGCCGTATAGTGGCAATGGCTGGAAAACACTCTGACGCTGCAGACGGTGCGCCTGCGAAACGCCAGAAGACGGCCGGGGCAATGAACCCAGAGGATAACCCATATTTGTCGCACTGGTACGAGAACGACACCAACGGCAATAGCAACGGCTATTCCACCCCTCCTAATCGTGCCGATGGGCCTCTTTCCAAACTACAACGACACAAGACTACGGCTGCACAGGCGCAGGCTGCTGAAGATGGCAAGGTCAATCCTTTCACCGGTCGGCCATTCTCCGAAAGATACATATCCATCTTGAAAACGAGAAGAGATCTTCCCGTACATGCACAACGCGATGAATTCCTTAAATTATACCAACAGTCTCAAATCCTTGTCTTCGTTGGTGAGACGGGTTCAGGAAAGACCACACAGATACCTCAGTTCGTGATCTACGATGATCTGCCTCAACAAGAATGTAAATTGGTTGCTTGTACACAGCCTCGACGAGTGGCTGCCATGTCGGTGGCAGAGCGTGTGGCGCAAGAGATGGATGTCAAACTGGGCGAAGAAGTCGGTTACAGCATCAGATTTGAAGATATGACCAGTCAGAAGACCATTCTCAAATACATGACCGATGGTATGCTTTTGAGAGAAGCCATGAACGACCACGAATTGAAGCGTTATAGCACCATCATTCTGGATGAGGCCCACGAGCGAACATTGGCGACCGATGTTCTGATGGGTCTGTTGAAAGAAGTTGTGCTTCGGAGACCGGACCTGAAGTTGATCATCATGTCTGCGACACTAGACGCCCAAAAATTCCAGCGGTACTTCATGGACGCACCCTTGCTTGCCGTGCCTGGTCGAACTCATCCAGTCGAGATCTTTTACACTCCTGAACCTGAACGAGACTATGTGGAGGCGGCTATCCGAACTGTTTTACAGATCCATGCAACAGAGGCGGAAGGAGATATACTTCTGTTTTTGACCGGAGAAGAGGAGATCGAAGATGCATGCCGGAAGATATCACTGGAAGCGGACGAGATGATCCGTGAGGCTGATGCGGGTCCGATGAAAGTCTATCCCCTCTATGGAACATTGCCCCCTGCACAGCAGCAAAAGATCTTCGAGCCGGCACCACCACCTCGGCGTCCTGGTGGCAGAGCAGGACGTAAATGTATCATCGCTACCAATATAGCCGAGACGTCTTTGACTATCGATGGTATTGTCTATGTGGTTGATCCTGGGTTCTCGAAGCAAAAGGTGTACAATCCTCGCATTCGTGTTGAGTCTTTACTGGTATCGCCCATATCCAAAGCATCCGCTCAGCAGCGAGCTGGTCGTGCGGGTCGTACTCGACCTGGCAAATGTTTCCGGCTGTATACTGAGGGAGCATTCAAAAAGGAACTCATCGAGCAAACATACCCCGAAGTGCTCAGATCGAACTTGTCTTCCACTGTGCTGGAATTGAAGAAGCTCGGTATTGACGACCTGGTTCACTTCGATCTTATGGATCCTCCGGCTCCAGAGACCCTGATGCGAGCTTTGGAAGAATTGAATTACCTTGCATGCTTGGATGACGACGGTAATCTGACAACAATGGGCAGACTTGCCTCCGAATTCCCTCTTGATCCAGCATTGGCCGTCATGCTCATCTCCTCACCCGAATTCTATTGTTCAAACGAAATTCTGAGCTTGACAGCTCTAATCTCGGTACCTCAGATCTTTGTGCGACCGGCATCGGCGCGGAAACGAGCAGATGAAATGAAGAACTTGTTCGCTCATCCCGATGGTGACCACTTGACAATGCTGAATGTGTATCATGCCTTCAAGGGTCCTGAAGCGCAGGCCAATCCGAAACAGTGGTGTCACGACCACTTCCTCAGTCTACGAGCCCTACAGTCTGCTGACAACGTACGGATGCAACTCAAACGCATCATGGAACGGGAGGAACTGGAATTGATGTCAACTCCTTTCGAAGACAAGAAATACTACGAAAACATTCGACGAGCACTGGTGTCCGGATTCTTCATGCAGGTTGCGAAGAAGGAGGCCAATGGCAAAACTTACACGACAGTCAAAGACAATCAGACTGTACTTTTGCACCCCAGCACGGTACTCGGCCAGGAAAGTGAATGGGTTGTTTATAATGAGTTTGTGCTTACGAGCAAGAACTATATTCGGACGGTCACCAGCGTTAGAGGTGAATGGCTACTGGATATCGCCCCTGGTTATTACGAGATAGACAGTTTCCCCAAGGGCGAGGTCAAGACGGCGCTTCAACGTTTGCACGAAAGAGTTGCTAGACGGCAGAAGATGAAGGGCGGAAGGTGATGAGAGTGAACACAAAAGGCCGGCTAAAGAAGGAACTATTATCAAGCGGTGAGGCCTGGTCAGGGGTTTACTGCTTTGCTGCGGCGATGAACATGGCTGGCATGGCTTCTGGTCAACCGCGATGTTGTCTGTTATGACTATTGAGTATTTGGCTGATACCACGACTGGGAGGTCATTAGATAGCGTGCATGAAGTAGCTCGCGCTACTGAGATTATAACAATTGTGCATTTGTGTGTCAGCTTGTATTTTCCTCCCCATAGCCCTACCAACAATATTCCGAAATCCACAACCCTCTCCGTATATTTTGTCGTAGGAAATATCCTTGTCCTACATAGCTTGTATTGCAAGAAGCGGTCAATGTAAATTTCTCCTGGATGTCGGGCACTACAAAATCCGTATCTGACTCCCCATGTTGCTCAGCCTCATCAGCTCTTGCTGATTATGACCTCTCTAGGCCATCATGCCGGTGACAAAACGACGTGGTCCTACCTTGTCTTGCGTTCAAAGCGCGAGGCAGTATAACCGCCATGGACGTTCTGGACGATGAGCGCTCAAAGTGCGCTGGATGTTTAATATCTTGACAACTCTAATTAGTGCAGGACGAAGTGAAAGGGAATGAGAAATCGGATCTTCTTATTTGCTGGGAAATACACGAGGCTGACACGTAGCCTTGCCTGAAATAGCTAGACAAACTTTCCTTCGATCACGTGAGTATAATTTTTCCAGATCGAGGTCCGTTTTAGTCGTTAGAAGTCACTTTTTGACATATTTGCAAAGGACTTTGTTATCTATTTCGCGTTCTGAGCTTCATGTTCGCAAGTCGCCCACTGTACTCAGCGCGACTCACGAACTTCTCTTTAACTGCGAGACAGTTTCAGAGATCCACACATTGGGACCCTTTTGTTAAGGGATCCCGTGGAACTCCACGCCGGAAAGTTGCCATCCAGCAAGAATCCGAGTATCAAGCCGGTTTCGAGTCGCTCTTCCCAGGCAAGAATCAGATCACTCTACCTTCAGGAGAGTACAATGCACAGGTGATTGCAACGATCATGGCGGCTCGGGCGAAGCATCTTCCCCCCAAACGGCGAAGGCTTGATCGGTCTAATCCCGCTTTCAACGAGGGAACGCCGGACGAAGTCTTGACGATAGAGTCGGTTGACCTCCTGGAGAAAGCCAAAGCTCAACTCGAAGAACGAAAGACGTACAAGCATCCAGAAGCGCAGACGGAGCTTGAACTTGAAATCGTGGAATTCTCCTCTACGGGCGACGGATTAGCATACTCTCCCGACAAAAACCACATCTATATCGTCCCATTCTCCGTCCCGGGGGACAAGGTCCTGGCGAAGACATATCCCCAGAAGCCGCATCCATTGTACACCCACGTAGACTTTATCAAAGTACTCGAACCATCCCCAAAGCGGGAAGGCGTCATCCCAGGCTGCAAATACTTCACGACCTGCTCAGGATGTCAGCTACAGATGATCCCCTACGAGGATCAACTCCGACACAAAAAGACCATCGTTGAGAAAGCCTTCAAGAATTTCTCGAACCTTGACCGTTCGATAATCCCACCTGTGGGCGACACTATAGGATCACCGCTACAGTATGGATACAGGACGAAACTCACTCCACATTACGACCGTCCCAGACACACGGACGCGGAAAGACACGGCGGCAAGCCACCACCTGTTGGCTTCTCCAAGAAGAATGTGCGAGTAGTGATAGACATTGAACAATGTCCCATCGGCACGCCGATCCTGAACAAAGGTCTCGAGATCGAGCGCGCAAAAGTGGCCGAAACATTCCACACACGCAAATCCGGCGCAACTATCCTCCTCCGCGAATCCACGCAGCGTAGATCCGTCTCCCCTTCATCAACACCGGCCCCGGCGCCAACGCCAGCGCAGGAAGAGCAACAACCAACAGACTCGACCGAGTCAGCCGTGCCATCCGTCGCTGAAGCAAACGGCAACGCCAGCGACGAAATCGCAGTCCCCCTACCAACACCGTTGTCAATACAACACCACTCCTCCTCGCCCACCAAGCCCCAAATCATTTACACATACCCAAACTACAAAGACATCAAGACCTACACATCCGACAGCAAGTCCTTCACAACCGAATATATCGCCGACTGGACCTTCGTATCCCGCGCCAACTCGTTCTTCCAGAACAACAACTCCATCCTCCCGACATTTATCAAATACGTGCGCGACAATTGCTTGCCTAAAAGCACCGAAGGACCACCAATAAAGTACCTTCTTGACGCCTACTGCGGCTCCGGACTGTTCGCAATCGGCCTCAGCCCCCTTTTCAGCAGCGTGCTAGGCATCGACATCGATGCCGCGGGCGTGGAGGCGGCGCGCGAGAACGCCAAACTCAATGGTATCCCCAATGCCGGCTTTATAGCCGCCGACGCGGACGTGCTGTTCAAAGACGTGCCATTTCCCTCGGACCAGAGTCTCGTCGTGATTGATCCACCTAGGAAGGGCGCCAGTATTGACTTTCTCGAGCAATTGTGCGAGTTTGGGCCGAAGCGTGTGGTTTACGTCAGTTGTAATGTGCATACCCAGGCAAGAGATGTGGGCATGCTAGTCTCGGGCTTGGGCAAGAAATGGAGGTACGAGATCGAAAGTCTGCGCGGTTTCGACTTCTTCCCACAGACGGGACATGTCGAGGGCGTTTGCTTCTTGGACCGCGTCGAATCTAAGACAGGAAATGGATCTTGAAGCAAAGAGTAGCAAGAGGGCTAGAGGTTTCATTTCACCATGATTGTATTACACCAAGGCTTACCGCCAAGGTCGAAGCCCAGACGAAGCTGGATGTAGATAAGTAGCTGGTCTTTATTGGAATGTATTCTTTTCTGCTCAAAGCGTGTCGTCTATCGACTGCTACGTCAATCATGAACTGCCCGGTCCTCCCAGCAAAGCAAATCTTCGCACAATGCTGGGTCCTATCTCGTCATACTCGGCTTTGGTGTGGCAATAGCTTCTAAACTCAGGTGTAGATGCCAGCAGACTGCCACCGAACCAAGGTCCATGTCTTTGTCGCTTGTGAGTTACGACCTGTACTTCTAGACCACCACTCTTGGCGCCACCACTCTTCAATTCTGATGCCCGGATACGTGCGTCCACAAGGTGTCTGATATCTCGCTGCAATCTCCGGCCAAAGTCCTTGTACAAAGTTGAACCTCCGGACAGGACAATGTTCTTGTACAGACCTCTTCGTACGTCGATGGGAGAGGATTGGATGACGCCGTCCACCACTGTCGGCAGAGGAGTCAAGAAGTCGGAGGAGTAAATTTCGGGATTGAAGAAGATTTCTGGGGCAAGGAATCGTTCGTAGCCGACGTCGACGGTAATGGATCTGCCGTTGGGAGAGGTGACGGTATGCTTGAGGAATCGGTCGGGTTCTTTATCATAGCGTGCAAACTCTTTGACCATATCGGGGCAGACGTAGCAGTATTCCTCCTTGACTCGTTCCGCTGTCTTGAGGCTGCTGTCCGGTTCTCCCCTGTCTCGCAGCAAACTCTGCACAAAGTATGTGATGTCTCGACCAGCGATAGGTATGCTCTTTATTGAAGAACCGATAACATAACCTTCAGCGACTGGAATGACGTGGGTGACACCGTCTCCGGAGTCGATGACGGTACCAGTAAGTGATCGGTCGACGACTTTGGAAGAGGTCCATGAAGCCGCCAAGGCGAGAACGGCTTGTACGGCGATGTAGAGACCGGCGCAATTGAAGGATTCGAACATGATTTCGGCGGTGTTTTCGCGGTTCTCAGGAGGATTCAAAGGCTATAGAGATGTTAGAGGGAATATCAATGCGCGAGCCGTGTCCGACGCGTACCGGTTCTGTGAGGAGGAAATAGTGGTCTTCAGGCTCGACTCGCAGGTATTTGAATATCGAGTTTGACCAGAATCGCTCCATATAATCCCAGTTCTCGATCTGGCCATGTCTGATGGGATAGTTTATGCTGTAACCTGGTCCAGAGGACGCCGCAAGAGCCTCGTCGCCAATGAAGAAATCAAGGTCTTCTGTCCCACGCTTGCCTGACAGGTTGGAACTTGGTCCTGCGCCGCCAGTGAGGTATGAAGGTTTGCTGGGCGCTGATGGTCTCCCAGAGCCAGATCCTGCTGCGCCTCCGGCACCACCCTTCATTGAAATAGCTGTAGGAAATACCCATGAAGGAGCATCGTTTCCGGCGAACCCTGCCAGCGGTCAGGTTAGAGAGTAAGCCGCGTAAGAGACGACAAGCGTACCGAGTTTGGAGAAACCAGTTCCGCTAAGAGTCTATCAGCATGCCGACTCTCAAAGTTAGAGCAGGCTATACATACTTGTCCATGACAACAGCTGGCGTTTGAGAGGCCATGTTGAGTATTGGCGTGCGGTCAACCTAGAGAAGCGAGGAGGGTAGGAGCAGGTCGAGGCGGGGAGGGGTTTGTTTGTGGCACAAAGATTAAAATCGTGGGTCGGTGTTCATATCATGAGTGCAGGATTGGAGGATAGAAGTAGAAGAACCAGCTCCGCCCGTTCTCTTAGGAGTACTGGTCGTCGCAGGCAGCTCCAATGTGGACGATGAGCGATGTGAGCCTGGTTGCAGTTTGGAGATGGTACGAGTAATGCAATGGAAGTGGGTTGCACGTGACTGGCGTCATCGGCTCATGCCGACAAGCCTGAGGGATCTGATTCCGTTTATCGCTTGGCAATTGTCTGTGGCTTTCAGGACCACGACTTCTCTTCCTTCACAATGTCCGGCTTCCATATGCGTTGCTAATGTCCAATACATCACGCAATGTCATCTTGAGAGATGAAGTTGCCGACTGCAGTGTTCATGGGCCCGGAGTTACGATGCCAAGCTGTCCTTAAATACGGGTCGTCTTGCAGTGAATGTATGGATGTCGTGTTGTATCATTCTCCTCAACAACATCCTCATTCGTTCTGCCTGTTAGGGCGTCTCGCGACGACATTATTCCTTGTGTAGTAGGCGTTACCGTTTGGTCGTTCGTTCATTCAGTCCCACGTTTTTCTGTTGTCTTGAAAAGTCAATTTGGTTCTGGGAGCGATTGATCAAACTTCCTCGGCCGCAAACCTTCCCGTCGCTCATTTTGTTCTGTTTGAGAACACATCTCTTTCTTATTCATATCCTCCTATTCCCACAGTTGAACCCGCACAAGCACGCACCTTGACCACGAATACGGGGAAACATTCAGTCACTAAATTGCCGAGTTTCATGTCTCCCTCAAACTACGCTCTCAAATGCCTCGCCGTTCACAAGAAGGCGGTGATCTCTGTGCCATCTTCATACACGCCGGAGCTGGATACCACAGTCATGCCAATGAGAGGATCCATCTCACTGCAGTCAATGATGCTGCCAAGGTTGGAATGGCTGTTCTAAAAAATGGAGGGGATGCCACCGATGCTGTTGAGATGGCCATCAGGCTTCTCGAGGACAAAGAAATCACAAATGCAGGATACGGAAGCAATCTGACCATGGATGGTCAAGTCGAATGTGATGCTACCATGGTCGATTACCTAGGGCGCAGCGGTGCTGTAGGCGCCATTTCCCAAGTCAAGAACCCGATCGTCGTTGCCCGGCTCGTCCTTGAAGAAACCACCAAACCTCTATCTCTTCAACGCGTGCCACCAAATCTCCTGGTTGGTGCTGGAGCGACGGATTATGCAGCTGATAAAGGGGTGCCGATTCTGCCACCGGACTTTCTCGTGTCAGTCAATGCTCGTGAACGCTGGCTCCGATGGAGGCAAGATTTGAGGGACGCTGACGAAAAGGAGGCACGGAAGTTTGCACAAGCTCAAGCACATACTGAAAATCCTACCGAGTGGGAAGATGTCCCTCCTACGCCTGCTCAACCAGGCTTCAGCCCTATCAGTTCGACTGCCCCCTCTTCCACCATGCATTCGCGCCCAAGTTTATCAGCATTGCCTCCTTTGGTTCGGCCTCTGGTCGCTTCAGCCGCCGACATGCCAACATTGGCACGTCCAGGTGATGATGGGACCATCAGAGAACCACTAGACGGCTTCGAGTCCGGCGATCCACAAGAGGATGCAATCGATGACAGTTTGCCATGGATTGTGTCGCCTCCGAAACGGCAGAGGTTTGAGGGATCTTTCGATGGTCTACCGGGGGAGGATTACGAAGACTTGTTGCAAGACTCATCATCAGATACAATGCCAGGCTACATGGATCCTCGTGATGAAGGTCGTAACGATGATAATATAACAGACACTGTCGGAGCGATCGCGGTGGATTGCTTTGGTCACATAGCAGCTGGCTCCTCGTCTGGTGGAATTGGCATGAAACACAGAGGTCGATGTGGTCCCGCAGCGTTGGTGGGAATCGGCACAGCCGTCATTCCTGCTGATCCCCAAGATACAGCACAAACCTGTGTCGCGACCGTTACGAGTGGAACAGGAGAGCACATGGCCACAACGACGGCTGCTGCAGTGGCTGCGGATCGAATCTACAATTCTATGCGGAAAGAGAACGGCCGACTCATGTCATGTAACGAAGATGAGGCAATGCGCGGAGTGATTGAACATGATTTCATGAAACACCCTGGAGTTGTGCACAGTCATTGCACAGGAGCGATTGGCATCCTGGCCGTGAAGAAGTGTCGAGATGGAATTTACTTCTACTTTGGGCACAACACGGACTCGTTTGCGCTGGCATCGATGCATTCGGAAGAACGAAAACCGGTGTGCACCATGTCACGCAGCCGAGGACAGGGAGCGGTCGCACAAGGTGGAAGGCTGGCTCGATCTAAACATGCGCGTATCCGCTGATTGATCATGGGCATGGATTCGGAGGGAACGAGTTTGGAGGTGTCAAGCAAGAGGAAATCTCCTATGGATCAGAACTAGGACAACGATGGGGGAGAAAGCAAGCAAGGCGCTGGGGCGTATTATTAGCTGACTGTGGCAAGAGGGAGATACACCTAACGGTCTCACTGAGCACGGCTCAGATAGTATTGCAATGCATTGATACAGTAGCTGCTCATTCCCGTACTGTCATCTCGCAGTGGCACCAGCCTGCTTCTTTTTCGACTTCTTTGGCACGACGACGGGCCGGGAACCATATTTTCCGACCGTCAGATGGGTACCACAAGTCAGACAATCTCCGTTCTCAGGCACGGAGCAGAATATGCTGAGACAGATACTGCACACGAAACCGACACTGACGATATTACGGTGGCAGAAGCACGCGGCACGAAAGTCGACGTCAATTCGTGTCGGGAGTATCAGATGCCTGCTGCGGGTGGTCGGGCTAGGTAAGAATGAAAGTAGCAGGTATGTGAGAAAGGCCTGCGATGCCGATGCTCCTGGTTTGCTATCTGGGAGGTCTGCCGGGATGAAGATGCCGTGTGTAGCGTCGGCTGCTTGCTGGAGGAAGAGTGTCGAGTTGGACGATGGTGATGTACTGCCCCCACTTTCTGTAGCGGACGATCTCTGTGGAGGAAGAGGGAGAGGTAGCTGTAATATATCTATCGGTATGGACAGGCGCTGGCACGCAAATATGGCGTTCATGATGGGGATGTATTGGTGCGCCAGGTCTGTCGAGGGCGAGGCAGATACTAGCAATATCCGGGACTGGAGAGAATTGGTAGAGCTACCTTCGCCTGTCGAGGATATGGCGTTGCTGGAGGTGGGATCTACTGTGGTTGAGGTTGTTCCGATTAGTGATTCGGCGTAGGCTATCGACTCGCGGTTGATGTTGCTTAGGGCTAGTGTGAGAGCGCCCGCAATCATGGTGGATGTGCTGGATGAGACTGATTCAGGGGTTGTGGTGGAGAGGAGGGTGGTTAGATTGCGGAGGACCTCTTCCTCGACGATGCGGAAGGGGCGGTATTTGTTGCCATCTGCTGATGAGTTCGAGGAGGATGAAGGCGGTCTGACATTGAGTCTGAGACGTTGTGTTGATTCCGAGTTCGCGGACTCATTCTGGGATTGTCGTTGATGAGATCGAGGAAGTTTCTGCTCGGTTGGCGCGGGATAGAGCCATTGAGCCTTGTCGCAGTGAGAGGCGATGACGGCGATTTTGTTGGTGTAGTTGGCGGCGAGGTGGGCGTTGATAAAGACGAGGAGATTGGCGACGGCGCTGGAGAAGGGTAGTGTCCCCGACAAAAGGGACCATGCGGCTGGGTTGGTGTCGAGGATGACGGTCAATAGTGAGGGTGATTGTTCTGTGAGGTTTTTTGTCAGGAGAGCCTTGCGATGGGTTCGTATGGGGAATGATTGGATGGAAAAGCGGTACGGATTTCCTGGTGGTTGAACGAGAGGGAGGCGACAGGAAGGAACTTACCTTGTTGAGATGGTCTGTCAAACTGCTCGGAGGTGTCGACGGCGTTCATGATGATGGAGATGGTGGATGTGGTCTTTGTTAAGATGGTGGTGGTTACGAAAACATCAAAATGACGAAAGTGACAGCCTTGTTGAGGATGTCTGCCTATCGGCCGAGCCTCGCTTTCAGATCGAGGCTTATCGGTCTAGGCACCAGAAGCCTATCTTGCCTGGCAAACTGCCGGGTGCATGATAAGCGTTGATAAGCCACCTCTAAGTAAAGAGACGTCAAAAACCTACCGGGAGGAATTTAACCCGGAGATCAAAACCAACCAACCGGCATTCAACGTGGCAGAATCAATTGGCTTGAATGAACTACAAAGGGTACATCAACTCTACGGAGTCCGTAGGGTTGTTATGAACTCGCGTCTCACTGCCATGAGAAGTCTATACCGTAGCTGTTGACATAAATTGATGTTTTGTATGCTTCCTAAAGGTAGTGCGTGACCTACTAATTAACACATGTCAACTGATTTGTTTTGCTTCTGTTTATCAACCAGTCTTTGACTCTGGCTGCTCGTTCCAAATCCAGTCTCTTTTTCACTTTCTACAGCACTTGCCGAACCGAACCAAACCAAGCCTTTCCATCCCATCAACAACAGAATTTTTTCTGCCATCCGCGTGGCCTCTTGTGCTGTGCTCTATACTGTCTTTTCAACAAAAAGCAAATCCCATCCAATCACCTAGAAAACCTACGTTGTGTTCGACTACTATTTGTTATCCTTCCCATACTGTACCTATCAATCCATCCTCCCGCCTCATTTTCCCTGGACCTGTCAACAACACAACCTTTTCATACAGTACCTCCCCGTCAGCCTCTTTCGTATCACCACCACCTCACCTCCACCGTCTCTCAACCAAGCAAAATCTGTTTCACGCGACTTACTCACTCGTCCGCTGACCAAACCTTCAACCCGTCACTTGGTCGCCTCCCTCATTGTCTACAAATTCCGCCAGCATCCAGAACCCGTCGCGCCTTCTCAGCAATCCACTTCAGTTCCCCCTGAATTATTAAATCATGCCCAACCCTTCATAATCTCACGTCACCCTCGTGGCATCCTTTGCACTCCCTCGCCCATACTCCACCATTCGACCTCAGGACCTTCTATCCCCCATGGTAAGGACATTGCCTTCCGCCACTCTATCAATGTCCTCCATGGCGGCCGTGCAGCGGATGACCCGGAAATTATCCGAGGAGCGAGCCTCGCACCTAGCCAACGAGGCCGTCGAGTTGTCCCACTCCGGCGACAAATTGGTAAGCCTCGCCTCTTATTTTGCCCATTCAACAAATCCTAACAGTGGCTACAGCAAGCTTCGCGAAAGTTGAGGGAAGCTGCAGCTTTGGCTGCAGATAGTCCACTTGTTCAGGCCGCGTTTTTGGCCATTCACAATGACCAACACACTTCGCCACTTCGAGATTTATGTCGGAAGTTTGCTCTCTACCACAACAACACCGCTGGCGACGAAGCTGTCAAGTACCTGAAAAGTTCTGACGCTCCGGAGGCCGCTCCTGTCGCTCTTGAATCTCTACAGATTATCCTGGAGAACCCATCTTCCTCCTTGTCCAGCGCTCAGGATTTCATCATCGCCGAGCTTGCAAGACAGAGTCCCGCCGTCCGCCAATACTTTGCCTCTGAACTTCAAACCTCAACCACAGAATTTTTCGACAATGTTTATGATCGAGGAGACGATGCGGCTAACTGCCTTCGATCCGTTGTTCTCGACAACAAGCTATGGTCTTCCGAGGATGTCCGACTTCGAGTGGAAGATGACCTCTTTCAACTCTTTCTGGCAAAGCTGATGGAGTCGGGCCATGATCACGACGGCAGAGCCCTCAAAGGCATTGCTCTTTTACTCATTGCCGATACCCAGCGACTACAACACTTTATTGACGAAGACGCTTTCGAGGCTCTCATGGGCTCATTGGACATAAGACTACCACCTGATGTCCGAGGTCAGGCTACCTTGGTCCTCTCTAGATTCTTCGAAGTCGCCGAGTCTACGGGTCAAGGGTTTCTTGATCAATACATTAGAACGCATGTTCAACGCCAAAAGGGCGATGATCTTGTGCTTGCATTCTCAGGTGCTGCACATTTGTTTCCTGTGGTCCCTGCCATGGTAGCTCAATTGTTCCTCACCGAGGGCTTTTTACCGTCAATAATGGCTCTCCTGGGGAGACAATCCAGCAATGCTGCTGTACAGGATTCGCTCTTGATGCTGCTGAATGCCGCCTGCCTTGACGGAGCATGCCGTGCAGCTGTTGCTCAGTACTGTTCAACTTGGTTGTCTCACAAAGTGAGCAATGGGACGGGAAAACAGCCATCAATGGCAGCAACCATTCTTGCCAAACTGAGAACGTCGGGTGTCCAAGCAGGAGATCAAAGAGCCAACAGGGCTGATGAAGATGTTAGTGACCTCGTTGATCTTCTTAAACAAACCCTCTCTGCTGAAGAAGGAAGGAATGTTTCTGACTCCCTTGAAGGCCTTGCGTACTCATCTTTGAGATCTGGGGTCAAAGATTCGCTTGCGAAGGATCGAGCTTTTTTGAAAAATCTGCTTGATGCCCTCGATACCAACCATGACTCTCCTGAAGTCGTGGTTGGTGGACTAAGCATCATCTCGAATTTGACTCAATATACCCCAAATCTGTCTGAAGAGCAGAAGCGAGTGTCACAGCTGAAAGCTTATGCCAATGCCTCGAAACCAGTCGAACCGAGTCCGTTGGAAGATGATGAGCACGTGAGAGACCGATGCTCTGCCGTGGTTGAGGCAGGGTTGGTTGCAACACTGACCAGATTAAATAAGGGAAAATCACCGGCTACAGCACATCTAACCGACCGAATACTTGTGTCCTTGACTAAGAATCCCAAGGATCGAGGCAAAATTGCCCAGCAGGGAGCTGTAAAGCTTCTGATAAGTCACGCCCAGAGAAACTTGCAGTCTTCGGAGAAGAATTCACAACCGGACATCGATGCTGCACATGCTTTAACCAGGGTGCTGATCTCGCTAAATCCGTCACACGTCTTCGCAGCAGGCTCAACGCCACACGTTTCAGATGCCGTACCACCTCTTGTGGCACTACTGAAGGCATCACAGGGTGAAGTGTTCAATGATCAGCCACGAGATCTGCTTCCAGTGTTTGAAAGTCTGCTCGCTTTGACTAACCTCGCTTCCGCCCCTGAGGAGACTGCCGCGAACAGCATCATCAAACTGGGCTGGGATGAGGTCGAACAACTATTGCTGGGAAACAACGATATGCTGCGACGCGCTGCTTGCGAGCTTGTTTGCAACTTGACTATCCATCCTGCAGGTGTGGAGAAATTTGCAGACGACTCGAAGCGTGCTGCTAAAAGACTTCACCTGCTTGTGGCACTGGCCGATGTTGAAGATGTACCTACTCGAAGAGCGGCTGGTGGTGCTTTGGCTATGCTCACAGATCAGTACTCCCCAGTTGTATCGGCACTGTTAGACTTCAAGCGGACCCCTGAGATCTTGCTTGAGCTTTGCCTCGACGATGATGCTGGGGTTGTCCACAGAGGCCTAGTCGCCTCAAGAAACATGGTGTGTGAAGAGGACGAGAGCCTTGCCATCAGGGCGAGGAAGATGTTCAAGGAGCAGGGAGCAGTGGAGAAGTTGAAGACGTGCTTGAAGAAGACCAGAGACCCGAACATGCTGCAGATCGGCGTGGAGGCGTTGAAGGTGTTGGTCCAGTGAGTCAAAAAGACTCCTCTGACGGAATCGTTTTTCGCAACCAACTTTACGGCCGTTGACACCTACGAACTTATGAGGCGCTTATATGGGGGTAATCAACGGTAAATGGCATGATATATTACATAACAGATAGACAGACGCATTGCTATGGAGGCATAGACAAGACTTGCTCGACGATGGTTTTTGGGAATCGGGCTTGAAGTCCAGGTCCATGGGCGGCGTCCCTTGATTGCAAGGAGTTTTTGGGATGTGGGCAAGCGAACATTTTCGGCGCCCCCTGTGCATGAGCGGCATGAGCATTTGCAGCTTATAGAATTGAGACGGTCATGATTTTTATACATCTATAGACAAAGTCTTCTCTGTTACGATGCATCCGCCAGGTCGACAGAACGACTCATATTAACGGTACCCTGTAGTACCCGTGTGATGGCGTGGCTGGACTTGATCCTTTCTTTTCGCCGCGCTGGAGTACAATCCAGCGGTTAACGCGAATTGGCTTGGGCATCGTGCTTGAACATCACTGTACACACCCCAGGTCAACTGCCGATACTGTATGTTGGGTAAAGCATGCCCCGTCGATCGGTGCCACATGTCCCGTCCTAAACGCACATATGCCATGATATGCCAGGGTAGGGGCAAATTTCTGTTGCTCAAGAATGGACTGGACTGAGTAAACTTAAAATGCTCAGACAGAGTGCTCCCGGGTCACGAAGTCATGTGCCTGATCCGAAACCCCCCTTGTGACGGCGTCGGCTCTGCTGTGATGAAACGTATTGCGGCTTCTGATGATATGTCCGACTTCGTCTTGTGAAGGTCCAATCGTACGTTCATGCTCTTTGATCCGGCAGTCTTAAGAGTTGCTGGCGACAACCTCGACTCGACCGGTGGATTCTTCTTGGATGTAATTTGTTTTGTGGTAGCTCGAGCAACTGCAGTGTGAGGCTCTGGTATCGTCGCCGATTCTGGACCGCGAGTTTTTCCTGGTGATGCCGATTGATCTTTGGGTCGGGATATTGACGGTGCTGGCTCCTTCTGTGATGTTCTTTGCTCTTGTTGCTGTGCCATAAGTCGTTTCGCGATTTCTTTTAGATCATTGATCTCGTTGCGAAGCTGAGCATGCTCCTGTGCGTAAGACTGATTTTGGACTTGAAGCTGCTCCATAGCATGTTGGGACTCTTTCAGTTGCTCTTGCATGTCAGCGGTAGTTTTCCCTAATTTCACTGTGTTGTCCGCTCTGTCCTGTCCCACTTCGAGAGCGGCTTTGTATCTAGCATCTGCAACATCCAAGCTAGCTTTTAGTGAACGTATTGTATGGTCATAGTATTGATATCTGGCTTGAACTTTGGCTTGCTCCAGAAGGGTAGATCCGCTCAGTTTGTCCTGGGCCGAGTCTGCAGGATCCTTCTTGAGTTGACGACGCACGGCATACCGTAGGGCGTGCGGCGTGGGAGGCATGAGCACAAGCTCATCCTGTCCCTCGTCCTGTAAAGCTCTGTTGGTGGGGACTGGTCCATCATGTATATGGTCTACCAGGGGTTGGCAGGCTGCTTGGAAACTCCTAATCTTCTCGTCAACCGGAAGTCCCTCCGCGTGCTCAGGAGCCGGTATCGAATCCCATTCGAGAAGAATACTGCGTCCACGAGGATATATGACCCTGCGATTGTTTGGGTTCTCCTGCATGCGTGGCGGCCTGATGCCAGAAGCTACTGCTGCCTCCAGAATCATGGTGTACTCGGGAAGCTTTCGACATCGCACGCACAAATCGAGCATGCGGTAGATCATGCGAGTGAAGCCATCGGCGGTATACGCAGCGATCGACGATGCGTGCGCGACGGCCCGACGCAGCCAGATCTTGCCTTTCTCCCAGTTACCATGCATGGTGTAGTAAGCCAAGAAGCTTCTGAAAAGATGGTTTTTCCTGAAGCTACCATAGTCCATCTCGCGAAGCATCGACATCCAAGCTTCTGCTCGCTCCGGTTGTTGACATCTCAACGCTGTGTATACCAGCACTTGCAGAAGTCGTACATCCAGGGAAGAAGGAACCGGTAGTTCTATGTCATTGACAATGGTCCTTTCCCACTTGCTGGCGACATTCAGCTGTTCGTCGGATCGCGTTATGAGAGGCAAGATGTGGTTTAGTGACCTGGAATCACACGCTTGGCCAATTTGAAATAGTATGTGGAATATCGCGTCGTCCGACAATGGTAGAGTGCTGTTTTTCAACGCTCCCATGACATGGTAAGCTAGACTGAAGCTTCCAACCTTCGATAGACTCCGTATCAACATAACGTAAGCCATGGTTGAAGGCACCTCTTTTGTTTGCAAGATTGACTGTCCGAAGCCATTGATAAGCTCACTCAGGGTGATATTGCCCGCGTCAAAACTGGTGGTCAACGTTCTTATTCTGTTGCTCAGTTCCGACCTTGAGGCTTGGCTGTCGATGAAGGAGGAAACGACAAATAATTCACGGCGGTTTTTGAGTCGACGCATTTCGCTCCGCGTCACTCTCAGTAACTCGACCAGCTGATTCGGGTCTTGCCGAAGTGTAAGATCTCCTGTGTCTGCTTGTGTTTCATCGGGAGCAAGGGCAAAGAAAGGACTTGGGCCAATCTGGAGATGGAGAAGCATCCTCAGTGAGAGCATGATCGCGTTAAGCCGGTGGTATCTGTGGAAGTTTGCCATCTCTTCTGGGGAAAACATGCCGTCCTTGTATACTCTCGCGGGTTCCAAGTCTTGAACAAGAGGTGTGGCCTCGTGAGATACTGGTCGGCGGATCTGAGGCATTCCTTCGTCCGTCATCCCGTCATCCTCCCATGTGGGCACCTCTACCTCGACTTCTCCATCGTCGAAGTCAACGTGAGCATGTGCTGCGGTAGCATAGCCCCGTCGTTGACTGAAGATTCCATTACTTGTAGCGCGGAGCCGAAGTGCGCTCTCGATGCGCTGTTCACGTTCGTGAATCTGCTTGATCTCTTCTTGTATTACCGAAAGTCTTTCGTCCCAGTCCCTCCGTTGTTTTCCTTTCCAGCTGGTGTCGACAATGAAGACAGCAGCCAGGACAGGGGCCAGGAGGAGCGTAAAGGCATCGTTGAAGGTTGCACGGCGTCTGAGAGGGGCTGTGGTGGTCTTCCGCACTAAAGTGGAATTGACAGCCTCGATTGATGAGATCGAGGGAGAACCACTCAATCTAGGTCGAGGTATTTGAGACCATAATGGTCGCATTGCCCGCAACAGCTACCACTCGATACTCGACGACCGAGCATAGAGTCGTCAGTCCGCGTTTTGATCTCGAGATGAGGGCTCGGTTGTAGGTGGAATGCAGTCTTATTTCAGGTGGTCTGACTTATTGGAGTCTCCAATCCCGCAGACTGAGAGCTCCCACAATGCTCAATCACGTGCAACAACGTGCGCAGGATGCCGTTCAAGTCAGACTGCAATAGTTTCCGCTGGCGGCTCTAGAAATGCAGTATAACCTCACGCCAGAGCTGGGTCAGACCATCATGATTTAATTGCCAATATGTACCAAGGTACTTCAACTGTGATGTAGTCACAAAGTCATGCGGTAGAACTACCATTCGTCGCGTCGTCGCCTCGCGCGCACTCAAATAAACACCAGGACCAGATGTGACGAACCCGTCTACAGGTTGAATGGCGGCAAGGAGCCGATTCCTTCCTGGGGGCAGGAATTATGGAAAGAAAGACGACGATATACCGGCGCATACTCAAGGGTCCTCGACATTTGGTTCATGGAGATCGTTCCGTCGAAAACGCGTGATCTTAGCGATACTGGCGGTGGTGCTACTCTACTTGTTCTTCAAGAACATGCCAACAGATCTTCCCCCGATCTCGCAACGATACGACCGTCGGTATGGGCACTTGATCCCTCCTGGCCCGCCTGGCCAACACGCTTGGGAAGGACAAGAGCTAGGCGGCCACGGACGTGATCAAGATTTTAATGGGCCTATATCTTTTCTTCATCTCGCCAAAAGTATGCGCGGCAAGGCGACCACAATGAACTCGAAAGGCAGTGTTCTGTTTGCTATTTCAAGATTGGAGAGCATACCGCGGGTTCTACCAGCCGCTTGCACCATGGCAAACCAGAACCGGACGCGAGTCCATGTAGCGTTCATGGGTCGGCTATCTGCAGACTGGGCAGACATTAAAGCGGTCAATGGCATTTCGGAAGATGAATGCGACGTAATCCTACATGATGCCCGACCCGATTTTGCAGCAGAGTCCTCAATTACCAGAATGGACGTTAGCGCACGAGCAAGTCTGGGACATATACATTCGGTTGTACAGCTTCGCGCCGTTTTGGTCGGCGATTCCGACTACGAAGAAGAGCACTTCGTCCGAGCTGTGGAAGATAAGGCTAGGGCGATGGGCGTATCTCTTATTGCTCTCCCTGCTAATGGCCTTGGGGGGCTCTCGTGGATGTCCTCTCTGGACGGCGCAGCATTGAGTCACTTCGGTCAGATTCACATCGACATCGTCATCCAGGCTCGCCCAGAATCTGCGGCCTCCCTCATCCGGCTGTTGCGGTCCATCAAGGAGGCCGATTACAGTGGATTATCTCTTCCCAGACTGACCATCGAGCTCCCACCTAACGTGGATCCTTTTCTCACGAACTACCTTGCAAATTTCAAGTGGCCTGCAGACGGTTTCGGCAGTGAAAGCAGGCTGGTCATACGACACCGGATCGATATGAACTTCCTCTCACCAGTGCAAGCCTCCATGCGAACGATTGAGTCATTTTATCCTCTGATGGCGAGCGAGTCTCACGTCCTCGTTCTTTCACCTGATGCCGAGCTCTCTCCTGGGTATTTCCAGCTCTTGATGTATACGTTGCTCGAATACAGGTATGCTGCGAGAAGGACCGACTTCATAAATCGTCTGGTGGGTATATCCCTTGAATTGCCATCTCACGCGCCTGATATGTCCACCGAATCTCCCTGGTTTGCCAGTCACATTACTCAGCCACTTGTTCTATGGCAGGCACCAAATGCGAATGCGGCATTGTACTTTGGGGATCGATGGATCGAGTTGCATTCGTTCCTGCTCCGCCGGCTTATGACCGATGCTGAGCTTTTCAAGAAGCTATCCTCGACTCCAAGCATATCACATACTTTGCCGGCCTGGCTGCAGCCCATGCTTGAGGTGATGCAGGCGCGCGGCTATTATATGCTGTATCCGACACTGTGGGCCTCTGACCAGACAACAGCGGTAGCTATACACAAGGAATTGGATCAGTCACCAGAGGAATACAGGAAGGAGTTGGAAGAAAGCGCAAAATCCTCGAGTAAGGCGCCAATGCTCGAATTCGCGGAGAATCAACGTCTCACAGCGAATGATGAGATTGAGCGGTTGAAGCAAAAGGAGGATCTAGTATACACTGGGTCGCTTGTAGAGCCCCTCTTGGACTCGATACCTCTTCAACAACGGATGAAGAGTCTCACGGATTTTGTACCATTACTGTCCTATGCTGGAGAAAAGATCATTTGGGAGGAGTCTGGGACATATTCCTCGAAATTCGCCGAAGAGTTCGCCCAGACTATTGGAGGTTGTGCCAATTACGACCCGAGCAAGCTGGAGAACAATAACGTCGAATCGTTATTCTGTCTAGCAGCAGGCTAGAGGGTCCGAAGTCTTAACGAGCCCTCAGCTCTTTGCGATTCACAGATTATCGGTTGACCATCAGACATTTCACACGGGTCGAGAACAGATCCCAAGGTTGGCAAAATCTTCGGTTCGAACAGCAGCATCATCAATTTGATGGGAATGTTTCAAGATGATCAGAGACGCCCAAAATCGGCGTCCTGAACCGCGCATGACAGGTAAATTGCGCCATGAGACTTTGGAGTGGGAATCTCTGGGTCGCCCAGGCCTCGTGTAAAGCCAGGCTCGACTGGATCATTGTGGTAGGGATGATGGACCAAGTAGCCCTAGGGAAGCGGCATGGGATGGGGTGACGATCACAGCGGGATCGAAGATCGAAAGCGTCCTTGGGAGGGCGATGATCCAGGGTGGAGGGGGGTGCATTATATGCCTGCCCCTACAGGCATGACAGAAGCGACCTAGAACCGTGTCTGCCGAGGGAATCACGGTAATCGCACTACGGGGTTGACAGGTGGAAATGACGAACGCAGCAGCATGCATCTCGTGTGCCTGGCTTCTTTACAGTGTACCAAGTATCTGTATACGTACACAATTTGAAATGGACATATAGAAGTGCGCATGGGAATTAGGGACCATAATCGGTTTTTGTCTATCGAGTCTGCCCCTCCTCCCTGTGAGACGGTACGATGGATGGTGCAGCATGAACTCAAATGAACCCCTCCCCTCCCTCGACAGTCTCACACATCCGGGCTGCATCATATCTTTGGCACTAAGAATCATAGCTGCCGCCTCGTCCACCATTGCCCTCCAATCACTTTACAATCGGTGGATTTCTAAACGGCAAGCACCTTTCTTGAGAGTTTCCTCAATCCTCTCGCCCTCGCTTGCTGCCCATGCCCCTCCATGGATCTTCTGTTCCCTGCGCCCATCTCTCTCCAAGACGTTGAGAGGGATCCATTTTCCATCCTGCTGCATCACTAGTGCACGCTGCTTGTTAACCTCTTCTTGTGAATTGTTTGACGGCTATCGACTTTCCCCCAGCTGCAGAAGCCTATCAATTGAGATCAGCGCCTTTGAGACCATCATTGCGCCTTGGAATTGGGTTCATCCGAGCCGCCCTCTCCATCAGCATCGAGTCCATCCATCCCCCTGGTCCTGGTCCCCCGGTAGCATGAACCTAGGGAGCCTTCTGCTTGGGCCTCTCTCTGGCTCGCGCTCAGCCCTCGAACATTTCCTGCCCCCCCACCATCCTCCAGTCTCAATGTGGACCTGCTCCTCCTCCTCCAGACTGCCACTCAAAACATACACCTAGTTGTAGACCTACCATACCTTTGCGCCTCGTTCCTTCACTCCCAGCCGCAATACCAGACCTCCAACGGGTCACTGGCTTTTACTAGCCATCGCTGAGACTCGACGCTAGAGGTTCCCCTTCATCAAGGCAAATACAACTTCCTGCATTGTTATCTCTCTCCTGCAACATTCAATATCCCTCGACAGACATATCAACCCCTCTTTTTAAATCGCTTGTACTTATCGAGAGGTGAATCGGCAGCAGCGGCTTCACCGATACCCCTTCCGATTCTCTGCATTGCAGGCTGGCTAGGACTCCTGTAGGCACAGGATGAGCCATTGAACACACTTTCTTCAAACTGTGTATATAATATATCCTATACCGAGGCTAGCATGGCTACTGTTGTGGTGCAACAACAGCCTCAGGTCCGACAGTCAACCACTCCACCACCAGTTGGTCCAACTCTTACACTCAATCAAAATCGATCTTCGACTCCAATCCCCAACAAGCATCTCCCCTATTGCCCTCCAGGCCCTGTTCCCTCACAGGGCCAGATCACTCCACCAAGCTCGCCGCCCTTGCGAAACGTCGCACCCAAAGCCAGTTCACTTCTATACCCTCCCAACAATTACACAAAGCTGTGCAATTCCCCGCCTATCTATGGTATAAGCGCAAAGGGTCTTGCTGAAGCCCTCGAGCATCATGCTTCTCAGCCACTTCCCAACCCAACGTCGGTGTTCCCTTGGCTGCATGGGCTGCATCCAGAAAATAGCATTCAGTTGGCCTTCTTCGTGGCTAGAAAGAAGTCATTGAGAAAAATACCAAAAAGCTTGCGAGGTATAACCATAATCAAAGCTGGTGGAGATCTCAGTCGCTCGCGGATCAAAGGCGCTGTTGCTCCAGACGAGATTCTCAACTTATCAGATAGCAACGGTCGAGGGTTCTTGGAGTGTGATCCCCGTGAGGGCTTTTCTGTACGCAACTTTCACATACAAGCCGCAAAGTTGGCGCTGGTCTCCGACATTGTCGTTTATGGCGACGAAGATACTGATCATCGCATCATCAAATCCGTGGCCGAGAGAACGGCTTCTGTCCAAAGAAGATGGCGAAAGGAACTAGAGGGCTGTGGACAGACTCCCGAAACTTTCAATACCTTCGTCCTCACCCAGCCATTCGAAGATTTCGAACAAGATTATCCTCATATGGTGGCGATTGATGCGAAAGGCAACTACCCCGACCATAGTCTAGATTTCCTGCAACAAGAAAGACGAGAAATGTGTGCCATGTCGAAAGCATCGGAGATATCTCGTGGCCTTTTCCAGGGTCCATCACCGGGTCCATATACCAGCCCACCATCGTCTCTCGATGACCCAGACTTTGACCTGTACATCGAGGCCAGCGATCATGCGGCCCTCCCGGATGAGAACGTGTTGGCCAACAAGTTGAAGGAGCTGGAAGATCCAGACCGAAACAAGCCCGTTCATCTTTCGTTTCCCAGCTCCGGAAGCATATTGCCGCCGTCTTGGTCCCAAGCCGAGGTTGATGGGATCCTGCGGATGTGTAGTTGGTTGCACAATTTGACACACGCCACGAGACCTGTTGGCGAAACCCAAGATAAAGATGGCGATGTTGAGATGACAGAATTCTCACCAGGGTCTCGTCGAGTGCTCTTACACTGCGCCGATGGCTACACAGAGACCTCGATGCTGGCTGTGGCCTATTTCATGTACGCCGAGGGTGTTCCAGTGCACGATGCTTGGATCCGTATGCATCGTGAGAAGCAACGCAACTTCTTCGCTTACCCCTCAGACGTGGCGTTGCTGATGGCGATACAAGATCGAATCCTCCAAGAGAGTCCTAAGTTTGTCGGTACCAAAGTGCCTGATGTCCCGGCCCCCACCTGGGTATCAAAGCTGGACGGCAGCCTTCCTAGTCGGATACTGCCATATATGTATCTGGGAAACCTAACACATGCCAACAATCCGGAAATGCTTCGCCTGCTCGGTATCCGACGCATACTTAGTGTTGGTGAGCCAGTCACGTGGACAGATGCAGAAGTAAAGTCCTGGGGCCCAGAAAACCTGCTCATGGTCGATCGCGTTCAGGACAACGGTATTGATGAACTTTCTCCCGAAATGGATCGCTGTTTGGAGTTTATTGGTAAGTCGATCTCTTGTGCGATGATAATCCGACTGGCTAATTATCTTGCAGAAAGAGGAAAGTCTGACGGTACGGCCACATTGGTCCATTGTCGGGTTGGAGTTAGCAGGTCTGCGACGATTTGTATCGCAGAAGTCATGGCAAGCCAGGGGCTTAGTTTCCCAAGAGCATAGTAAGCCACCCTCATGCGTCAGCAGATCCTTGACTTACTCTGTGTCACAGCTGTTTTGTGCGTGCTCGTCGTCTTAACGTCATTATCCAGCCACATTTGAGATTCGTGTATGAATTGATGAAATGGGATGAACAACAGCAAGGGAAGCGAGGAAAGACACCTAAAAGAGAGCTTGAGTGGGCGGTTGTGGCGAGAGAGATCGCTGCTATGAACAGACCTTATGCGAGGACATGATGTGCTTGATGAAAGCTCGCTGGGATTGTCCCCCAAGTTTTGAGAGGCATGTCGGCGATGAGTGGACGATTTGTCACTGGAGTGTTTGACGATGAGATGAGATGTTATGACCAGCTGTTACGGATGTGTATGATGTTATGAAGCGATGATTTGAGAGCATGTACTTTTGACTTGCTGGGATTTGACATGACATGGGTGGATTTGAGTTTGGATTTGAATTGACCGCGAGGCATATGTGTATCGGGTCAGAAGCATCACTATGAGAGTGGCCAAGGGTGCGTTCCGTACATGTTGGACTCAAGCTGTCTGAGATGCGCAAGGGAAACAAAGTGAGAAGGATTTTGTCCTTTCCTTCGATTGGAAAACTGGAATATGTGCGGGAACAAAAATGTTATCCTGCCAGATTTACTTTATAGCGATGGGTTTGGCGCATAGTGGTCCACTTCAATACACATGGCGGAATTTTTTACCAGAACAGCTAACCCTATCTATTTTCTCCAGTCATTTTCTTTAACATCGTTACAGACCAATCCGTCAGCTGTAGGAGACCCTTTCCCATGTTTGATATTCCAGGACGGCATATCAGATGCATAAATTTATTATTACAATGACCTTTCCTATTAGACTCTACTTTTCTATCTGAGATGGCATTCGTGAAGGGCTGGTATACATGATTCTGTACCTAGAAGAGACAGGTTCGCCGTGTGCTATGCTGTGATATCGATATGTTCTGTTGTAAAAAGGCGAATCATAACCGGTCGGCACGTTCTCTAAGCTCGTCGACAAGTCTCTCTATATAGGCTTTTGCAATGGCCTTGGGGATTCCGGCTTGAAGGCCGTGGTCTTGGGTATCTGTTGCTGAAGCTTCGGACTCGGTCACGGCACTTGTACCGTTCTGCACGGCCTGGTTGCTAGGGCTCGAATTGGTGGATAGAAACCGCCGAACAATTCTGTCTAGATCGCGCCTTCCATCCTCGTAGGCCGCGAGATCGCGGTTGCCGTAGACGTCACGGCCTGCTTGGTAGGCTGAGGCGGAGAAAGAGCGGAAGAAAATGTTGAGGGAGATGTTGATGCGGGTTGATGCTGGGTCTGACTGAGGTTGGTGTTGAGGTGTTTCTGTGGACTGAGGCGAAGACTGGGACTGGGTTTGTGATTGTGCCGTGGGCAAGGGTGTGCCTGTGTGGGACCACAGTGGAGGAATGAAGAGAGCTTCACCGGGTCTTAGAATGGCTATGTGAGGGTGGGTGTTTGGTATGGGTTTGAGGCGATCTTCCTCTGTGTCTGGGTTCTCCGAAGCCTCCAGGATGTCGATGGTCGAGGTGGTCGAACCTGGCGGGAAGGAGAGGTGTTTGATGTCCTCTGGCGGGAAGAGGATAAGTTTCCTCGTGCCGCGGATCTGGAAGAGGACGTTGGCCATTACGTCGTAGTGCAGCCACATGTTCACGTTGGCGCTGATGCGTAGGGGGCTGCTGTGTTGGTTGCGGCTTATAAAGGTCAGGGGAGATGGGAGGTGGAAGTCTGCTGCTAATTCAGGCCAATCTGACGAGAAGGTGGCGGGAAGTTGTGTTGGTTTCGTGCTCGATATCGAGCGTAGATATAAATGCGCGTTTGGGTTGGTTTCGAGTTGCTGGATGAAATTGTGGAAGGAGACGGTTGTGTAGGCGAAGTCCTTGCGCTGAAAGTTCATGGTTCGACTGGGCGCGGCGTGAATGACGATTGATTTGGATGGTGAGATTTTGGAGAGTAAATATGCTGGTGTCCACTGGGATATGCATGGGCCGAGTTCGAGACATGTCAGGATCTTGGGGTTCCCCTTGTGGAGGATGCCGTCGAAATCTTCCTCCGAGCAAAGACTTACACATTCGACTGAGGTCAGAGGTCGCATGGAGCCTTCCTTCGGTGCTGATTGCGAGCTAGGCAAGGCTTTTCTTGCCGCTGGCTTGACGAGGCCCCACGGTGTAACGTCCCCAGCTTCGAAGTAGTATAAGAGCCAACAGCCGGGATTCCAGTATGCACCAAAGCTGAAGCATGTCGCCCCTCCGCCCACGACTAGGGTAGTTTCTTCGTCGCTCGCTGTTCGATGCGTAGAATGTCCTATAAGGAATGGTCTGGGGACGTTCGGGTCCTTTCTTGGTGACACGCAGGCGACACGCAGCTCCATTTCCCTTTCGAATTCGCCGAAAGCAGAGAAACTGCCGAGGATGGATAGTATCTCATAATCTTTGGGGATACAGCCGTGCTTGGCCACTCCGCCAATGACAAGGAGTTCGTTCCTGATGACGCTGTAAGATGCTCCCAGTCGAGACAGCCAGGGCCATATTCCCGCAGAAGTGTCCAAGGCTGTCGAGGGCTTGAACGTGATACCGGCAACGACGTTATCACGGATAGTCAACCTCCATCTCCATAGACCTTGGCATATGACACCGTCGTGGCGCATTCCTCCGAATAGTAGTCCATGGTTGAAGCCAAGTCTGACAAAGCTCGCACCGAATCGTGGCATGGGATCTTTAGCCAGGGACCTTAGCTTCTGCCAGCCGTTCTTCCGATCCCAGAGGATGCAGTCTATAGCGACCTTGGTGGCAGACGTCTTTCCGCCGAAGACGACAATTCCGTACTGATTATCGGGAAGCACCACAGAAGCTGTTCGGTGCCGATATCGTGGCTCGGGCATGTCCTGAACTCTTTCCCATTTCGACCCAGTTTGCAGCCAGCAGTCTTTCATGGGCGCGGAAGGCGACCCACGACCTCCGCACAGTACATTCTGGCCATTTGCTAGAGTCGTTATGGTGTGGCAACATCTGGCTCCAATGTCTTCCGGCGGTAGACCCGTTGGCGTATATCGTGCATCTGTTGCAGTATACACTGATGTGCTTGACAATCGGCTCTGAAGACCAATGCCGCCGTGTAAAGCAATAGCGTCTTCACCTGGCATGCGGTACGCCGAGCCATGATGTACCCTGCCATCCTTTTCAGGGTTAGCTGTGTACTTGAAGGCGAAAAATTGTGTCAGCCCTTTGTAGGGTGAGACTGTCCTTGTCGAGAGATCGGACGCGAAACTGTCGATAGACGCCCGTCTGGATCGGCCTTGTTCCGGAATGAGTGGGTCGTCGCCAGTTTGTGCTATAATGAGCCCGTAATGCGAAGCAAATAACGCGAACTCTTCCCTAATCATGGTCAGTATGTCACGTCGAATTGGAGTAGACATATTACCATTCGTCAAACGGTTCAACCTCATCCAAGGATATTCGCTGTGAAGGAGATAGAAATCTTGGGTCCGCCCAGAGTTCCCACAAATTCTGCGTCTCAACCATATGAAACCCAGCCTCTTGGAATCGCAAGTTCTGAGTATGGCAACCAGGATATTTGAGAACCGACCGAAGAGGAGTACCAAGCTTGGCGAAATGTTTCAGCATAGCAGCTGTAAATGGGTTGTCGGGGCGATCGGGCGACTGCTGCTCTAACAAGCAGAAGGTAACATCTGTACCAGTGTCAACGAGCTCCAAAATCCTGAATGTTGTATGCCTTACCTGGACTTAGTGTGCTGCTCCATGCAATGAGTGCATCCGAGTCGTCCCCAGCCATATAGGTTATGCTAACCTCGGCCAGACAAAGGACCTGACAGTCCTCAAGATCTACTACCGACCTGAGCAGCCGTTCCAGTCGTCTCAGATTGCGTAAGTCGCAGCCGATAGCGACATACTCTTCGCTATCCAGAAGTATTCCTTTTTCGAGTGGTAAATCTGCATTGATTGAAAGCATATCTCTCATCTTGGGAGTGTTGAGAATGATTTCCCGTTTGCTGATCATGAGCTCTTCGAAATCAACGTCAATGAATTTAGTGCCGCTGCACAACTCGGGCTCCTGTGCCATCCATTGAAATGGAACTGTATCACTACTACAGTCAGTCGCCTGCCCAGGGTAGACCGGCTATTGAAGACCTTACTCACTATCCACAACCGAAGTTTACGATGACCTTTCTCTGGTCAGAAGGCCTTTCTAAGAAATGCCTGATCACCCAATCAATGGCTCGCATGCGCAGCCAATATCCACGATTAATGGTTGGTGCTCTGCGTTGGGGCTTTTTAACAAAATATCGATAGAAATGCGGCTGAGGCAGGTATAGTCGTTCCACACTCCTCTTCGAAACAATGCTGCTATTATTGGTCTAGAGGAATCATCAGATGGTGGAATTGAAAGGGAGGAGATAGGACTCACGCCCATGATGAGACCCGCATTCTTCTCCATGGCGATCTCATCATCCGTAGGACGGCTCGAAGCCGCCATCGGAGAAGTCATGGTTGCGCGCCGGTGTCACTCAACACAACATTGGAAAGCAGAAATACAGACCCAAAAGGGATCAGGAGGAAAAGGATAACAACAAGCAAATGAGTCAGAGTAGAGGATATGACTAAGGTGCATGGATGTAAAGGTGAAAATACGAAGAGAAGGAGGAACAACATTTGTCCGTACGCCGGTCTTGGCATCATATACACCCTGATTGGTCACTGTGGCGATACTAGATCTTCATCTAGGACCATAACTATTGCTTAAGACACCTCCCAAGGGTTTCCAGTATCAAAGTGCTTTCTGAGATTGTCTTGAAGTCATCAGCACACCCTCCGATATAGTGTTGTGTCATCTTGGGAGCCCGACAGCTCTAGGGAGCCCAGCACCCTCATCTGATTGAAGAGGGTTCCGCCATAGCAAGGCAGAGCATACGCTGCTGAAAGGATGGACGCACCAGAAGGGTCCCTTAAAGAACTTTACAACGACGCAAAGACACATCAGGATGGACTCGATAGCCTGGATCCCAGAAGTTCGGCATTCAAAACAACCTTGCAGTCGATAATCGACAACCTTCAAAGATGTCAAGAACTTGTCCAGCAACTGTCGCTTTTCAGCACGAATGAAGAAGTTGAGGATATTTCGACGCAGGACCTCCAGTGTGTTCATACTCCGCAGCGATGTGGAAGACGTGGCTGATTTGATGCAGGTATCTACTAGTAGATTACGAGCTGGCAGAGACGAAGACAAGGGCATATGACAATGACCGGCAATCATCTTTACGGGAGTCATCTCGGCTTCTGGAGGGCTTCCTGTCCCGGGTTGACCAATATGGACTGTTGGAAGGTTCTGATCGCAAGCTTTACGAGCGCTTCATCGACCAACGCAGTTCTTTTCGAATAGTGTCCTCGACAAACCCTGAGGACAAACGAAAGATCAAAATCGCACGTTTCCAGCAAGAGAAATCATTGAAGCAAAAGCTCGAGGTCAGTTCGATTCATTCTCTTCACTGACAGGCTCAGCTGCTGACATCGGCAGTACTTGCGAAATGAATCGCAAAAAATCAACATTGACGATGAGACCATCCGACACCTTCACTTGGCAGAGATAGCCCTTGCAGTCAACCAAGCCTTTTCATCATTAGACATGATCAATCAGGAGTTGGAAATTGTATCTCATATGCGACAAGCCGAACCAGCTCAAGCCGGTCCACCTCCTGACCAGAGAGCCCCTGCCAGATCTAATGGCTATTCTGAACGGCTTGACGGTCCCACAACAATGGGAGGCTTGGGAAGAAGGGGAGGACCTCTACTGAGTCCCAGTGGCAAACCACTTCAGCCATTCACACTGACGGACAAACGCACTCAGTTACGACAGGGTGTGTTCAGACCTGACCATAGCCTTCCCACTATGAGCATCGACGAGTATCTTGAAGAGGAGCGTCGCCGAGGTGGCATCATTGATGGCGGTGGCAATGCCAATGCTCCTCAACCGGAGGCTGACGAAGACAACCTGGAGCAGGTCGATGCCGCCACGATGAAAGCGCGTGACTGGGATGAATTCGTCGAGGCGAATCCCAAAGGTGCTGGCAACACTCTCAACCGAGGCTAAAGCCAGAGTAGAATCATATTGCCACTGCATAGCCAAGGTATGTTGATTATGCTCTTCTCCAGCCTGCCGACGACACTGTCTGAGGCCCACAACTCTATGCTAAACGCTCAAGCCAACATGGGTATATACAGCTGAGTTGAGTACTCCGATTTAGATGCGAATGAAGCGCCAATCCATGTATGCAAGCACACTGCTTGACAGTTGAAACCAGTGACCGTCGATGTTCATGTTCTGGCCTTTATAAGTGCAAAGTCCCTCGCCTGAAAGATCTTTCATTTCTCCTCGAGGTCTGCAACAGTTGTCGGCTTCTTGGCCTTGATCTCTGCCAGAATCTTGTCAGCACCCCTACGCAATAGTTCTGATGCTGCATTGATTCCGAATAGTTCGGCATCCTGCTTGCTTTTGACAATCTCGGTCATGTCGATTTCACAATTTTCCTTTCCGTCTGTACTGACCACGATAGACTTGATGTTCAGTGCTTTCTGTCCGTCGTCTCTTTCGACCCAGGCTGTCTCGACACCTAAAGGAGCGCTGCAACCACCTTCGAGAGTCCTCAAGAGACTACGTTCCGTTGCAATGGCAAGGTGTGTCTCGTGGTGATCAACCAACTCCAGCGTGCGTTGGACCCGTTCATCAGGTGATCTGTTCTCTATCCCGATGGTCCCTTGTCCTACCGCCCATAACATGCCACCATTCTTGGAGTCGAGATACTGGTTGATCCTGTCACCCAGATCAAGACGTATCAGTCCAGCAGCGGCAAGTATCAAAGCATCAAAAGGTCCATCTTCGGCATCTAGTTTCGATAATCGTGTGCCAACATTTCCTCTGACATCCTGTACCCGTAGATGAGGGTACTTGAGGGCAACCTGAGCAGTCCGTCGTATGGAAGAGGTACCAATAACGGCACCTTTGGGGAGATCCTCAATCCTGCACGGTTTTCTCCCAGCCTTGATAACTAAAGCATCTCTGGGCTCTTCTCGCTCTAAGACAGCACCAATTTCACACCCGGACGGTAGCTGCGTCGGTACGTCTGAATAGTGGTGAGCCAAGGTCGACATCAGAGAATTCACGGGCACACACCTTTTAGCGAGTGCACCAGGAAATCCAATTGCCCTTCCCCCATGAGCGTTTCGAGTTCGTGCGTCCACAGGTTTTTTACAGGCATGTCTTTGAAGGGTGTCACTTTGTCGATATCACCTGCCGCGGTGTCTCTGGCCTTTATTGCGTACACATTGTTAGGACATGCAGCAGCCAGTGCCTTTACAACCATATCTGTCTGTACAAGGGCCAGTTTTGATTTTCTGGTGCCAACGTTGAACACCGCCTTCGAGTCATTCTCGGCCACGTTGGCCGAAGCATTCTTGCCCGAAACCACGGAGAGGGTACTCATCGCGGCTCTCCGGATCAAGTTGACAATTCAAAATTCGATGTTGCTGAAACTCAGAACTCCAAACAGTATGATTTAGGAATTTACCATACGGACTACTCCTATGAATGAGTCCACTCGGAAAACATGCGACATCGGTGAGATGGAGCACGTGACCAGATTGCAGGGTGGTCATCGTCATTCGCTCTGACGCGATGGCCGTTACCTCGGCAGTAAACGGAACGACCATATCGCCTCATCAAGACGCCCGCATCACGCATCTCGTAGGTTCCATGATCCTTCGACGAGATGCGCCCCAATCACTAATCGCTTCGCCTGCAAACAACCCCAGATTCGTATACAAGTCGTTAGACGCCCCGCTCAACTTTCTCTCCTTCACATCTCATCCCTCTCTCTGTGTCACAACAATGGGTTTCACGGCAAAGGCAACCATCCCGCTTCTTCCTCTCGCAAAAGACTCGGTCCTATTACCGGGCGCCACGCTACGGATCTCAGTCTCGAATCGAGCCGATATACCTCTTCTCCTATCCTCTGCCTTTCAAAGAGCAACCAGATCACGAGCCGGAACCGCACAACTGCCTATCGGCTGTGTCCCGCTCAACTCCCCCTTCCTAAGTCCTGATGGCAAGGAACTGCTTGATAGTTCCAAGAAGGAGAGCAGTGGGCATATCGAGGCCGATATAGAGCCTGGAAATGCAACTAAGAAGGACCTGTTCGGATATGGCACACTTGCAAGAATAGTCGGTGTACAGGGTAACTCCAACACCGACCCTTATCTCGTCGTTGAAGGAGTCCAAAGGTTCAAGATCGATCGCATTAAACATGAGAAACCGAATTTTGAAGCAGAAGTCACTTTCTACGAGGATGAAGTGCCGGATCCTAATGATGGCAACATCCGTGCCAGTTTTACGCGGCTGAAGCAAAGATCGCGAGAGCTTCTCACTCTGCTTCGCCTATCATCTCTCTTCCGACCAGCCTCCATGGTCCTGTCTCCCTTGGTCGTTCGTCGCTTCGAGCTATACATTGCCAAGAAAGACCTGTCGCAGGCTGGCCAGCTGGCTGATTTCATGACAGACATCGTGGAGGCGAGTTACGAAGACAAGTTGCGCGTCTTGAGCACACTGGATCTGCACGACAGACTGGAACGTGTCCTAGCCTTGCTTAACAAGCAAATTGCGGGGATCAATGGCAACATTAAAATTACATCTATCACTTCAACGTCACTACCGACAAACATTGGTGTGGACATCTCCGACCTGAACCAGAGCCAACGTGAAGCACTGGCTAGACGAGCGCTATCCGGCCTAACCCCTCCAGGCATGCCTGGACAAAGGGGTGGGGAGGATGACGAAGACAATGAGGTCAATGAAGTTGAAGAACTCAAGAAGAAGGTCGCCGAGGCCGGCTTGTCACTCGAGGCGCAGAAGGTCGCGGAGCGTGAATTGAAACGTCTAAAGAAGATGAATCCGGCCAACGCTGAGTATGGTGTGATTCGCACGTATGTCGAGAACCTTGTGGAGATTCCATGGACAAAGGTGACGGACGATCACTTGGGTGCTGAAACTCTTACCCGAGCCCGGAAGCAGCTCGACGACGACCACTATGGACTTGAGAAGATCAAGAAGAGATTGCTTGAATACCTGGCTGTTCTTAAGCTCAAGCAATCGGTCAACGCTGATGTCGATCAGCAAATCGCACGACTCACCAAGCAACTTGCGCCTATCCAGGAAGGTGAAGAAAAGGAAGTCGAGCCAATTCCCGATAATGAAAAGGATGCTGCCACCACCAAGCTGCATGTGCTCAAGTCGAAGAGGATGATTGATAAGTCGCCGATCCTTCTTTTGGTAGGACCTCCCGGCACAGGGAAAACCTCGCTCGCGAAGTCCATCGCACTATCTCTGGGCAGAAAGTTCCACCGAATCTCTCTAGGTGGCGTTCGCGATGAAGCAGAAATCAGAGGCCACAGAAGGACATATGTTGCTGCTATGCCTGGGTTGATTGTCAGCGGATTGAAGAAAGTCGGCGTGGCGAACCCTGTCTTCCTGCTGGATGAGATTGACAAAATAAGCAGCAACAACTTCCATGGAGATCCGTCAGCGGCCATGCTGGAGGTTCTCGATCCAGAACAGAACCATAGTTTCAGTGACCACTACGTCAATATTCCTATCGACTTGAGCAAGGTCTTGTTTATTGCGACCGCCAACTCTCTGGACACGATTCCGGCACCACTTCTCGATCGTATGGAGACTATTCAACTTTCGGGCTACACGACGATCGAGAAACGACATATCGCAAAGCAGCACCTAGTCCCCAAGCAGATCCGCACGAACGGCCTCTCGGACGGACAAGTCGTCATTCCTGACGACGTCTTGGACACGATCATCACATCCTACACACGCGAGTCGGGAGTGCGCAATCTTGAACGCGAGATTGGCTCCGTGTGCCGATACAAAGCGGTCCAGTACGCTGATTCTAAGGATGCCGATGACCAATCCAGATACAATCCCACAGTCACCGTCGAAGAGCTGGAAGACATCCTCGGCATCGAACGATTCGAGGAGGAGATCGCCGAGAAGAGTTCGCGGCCAGGTGTCGTTACAGGTCTTGTCGCCTACTCGTCAGGCGGGCAGGGCAGCATCCTGTTCATCGAAGTCGCCGACATGCCGGGCAAAGGACGTGTTCAACTCACCGGCAAGCTAGGCGACGTGCTCAAAGAGTCGGTCGAAGTCGCGCTGACATGGGTCAAAGCGCACAGTTTTGACCTGGGTCTAACGCACGATCCGAACGAGGATATTATGGAGAAGCGAGCCATTCATGTCCATTGCCCGGCTGGTGCCGTTCCCAAGGACGGGCCCAGCGCCGGTCTCGCGCATACTGTTGCCTTGATCTCGCTCTTCTCGGGCAAGCCCGTGCCACCACAGATCGCGATGACGGGTGAAGTCAGCCTGCGAGGCAGAGTCATGCCAGTTGGCGGGATCAAGGAAAAGCTCATCGGGGCGCACCGTGCGGGTGTCAAGACCGTGTTACTACCTGCGCATAACCGCAAAGATGTCAAGGATGTACCTGAGGAGGTCAAGAAAGATTTGGAGATTATTCATGTGAAGTAAGTTGGCCCCCTGTCCGTCTCGTGGTTGTTGTCCTTGTTGCTAATTCTCCATCACAGACATGTCTACGAAGCACTGCGCCACATCTGGCCTGACTCGCAGTGGGCAGCAGACAATCATTTTGCCCAGGTGGAGAGCAGATTGTAATATTGTATACGACTTCGCATACTTAGCAAGCGGGATTTTTCGTAGCTAGGATAGCTTGGAATTAATATATATATACACCTCATGTACTGCTTCGCCAACAACTGTTCATGTTCGGCGCAGGTAAAAGGGCCTTGAATCAGACCTCACTGGGGCCGCGAACCACGGCCTCCTGGGGCGGTCGTGGACGACCAAATTGACATGCTCCTCCGGCATGGAGGTCCGGACCTTTGGTGGAAACGTGAATTTTGTTGATGTGAGAATATTGTGCGGGTTTCCTTTGCGAACTTGCACAGGGTATGCGGAATGTCCACCTCTTCTGAATGTTGTACATGCCGAATCCTAGTTGCAGTATCGTACAAGATGAATAACATGACTTTGATACCGTGTCTTCTGAAGGAGATATGAAGAATCAAGGAGAACCAGTTGCAGGCTGGTCCCCTAGTTTCTGCCATGTCGGAGCCCATTTTACCCTTCCTTTCAACAGATCTTGGGCTTGTTGTGCGATGCTCTGTCGATGCTTTTTGTTAGGATGCGTCGTTCCAAATGAGGTCTTATTTCGTTCGTTGGCAACCATCGCTCTGTTGGAGTTCCAGTAATCCTTGTACTCCCATCTAGAGACTGGTTAGTACAATGGATACGTACAGGGGATTGTGAAACACATACGCATCGAAGCTCTCGACCTCTTCAGGGTAGACAAATGGTTGCGCCAGCTGACATGTCATCTTCTTGGAACTTGGAGGCCGAAATAATGGGCCTTGAGTATACGGATCGGTCGGATCTTTTCTCTCTACCTTATGCTGTACCACGACGCTCCGGATATGGAGCACGTCCACATTGTAGACGTTCTTCAGGTACGCTCTGAGGTCGACTTTGCTGAAATGCCGGGGAACGTCGAACGCAGCGTATCGAGGGCCAAGATGGGGTGTGCGCATGAGTACCACGGCGTCTGATGGTTCGGGACTGCAGAAAGGGTAAGCTCGTTTGGGTAGACCTTCGAGAGCGGGAGGACTTACAAGTATATCTGTTTTCGGGTTTCGTGAGGAACGTTTGCTGAAGCGGAAAAGAAGCGGACTGGGTTTTGGAGGAGGGCTGATATCGAGGACTGATCCATTTCAAGTCCGGTCTCCCAGATGAATGACCTTACATCACTGGAGACTCTACGTAGCTCTGGGTGTGCGTCCATGAATTTGTCGAGATGCTTTCGGTCCAATTTCCACCACTCTAGTACGCCATCCCCGTTCCTGAGTTTTTGGATGGCATCAACATCCTGTCTTGAGAGCGGCTTCCACGGTGGTAGTTCAATCTCGTCGGTCTCTTCGTCGAGTTCACTTGTTTCTGAGGGTTCTGAACCTTCCTTCGATGATTGTGGCTCTGTCTCGCCGGCTGCTTCTATGCTGAGTGCACCTGGTTCCGAGGATTCTAGCCCTTCCTTCCATGATTGTGGCTCTGTCTCGCCGGCTGCCTCTATGCTGAGTTTCCTGTCCAAGCTTTCCTTTCTTTCCTTGTATTCATCGAACCATTTGCTGGGAGGGATTTTCTCTATTTGCAGGAACTGGCCTGGAGTCAACCCAACACTGCCCTTGATGCGTCGTTTGGCGTTCCATAATCGGGGAGCTTCTTTAGGTGTGGGTGGGTGAGCAAGTTTCGTAACGAGATTCGGTGGAAGGCGCGGTCGAGGCATTGCTGCAATACCTCTATAAGCACTTTTCCGTGCTTCGGTGTTGCCGTCAATGATCTTGAAGGATTTCAAAAGATGCAGTTGCTGCATGGCCAAACTGGGAAGCTTTGCCGGGGCTCCGAATTAAGCTGCAGCGCAGGCACTCGCATGGTTAGGGACACGCGCCAAACATTTTGGTGGATCGTCTTGCCCATCATTGCAAGTGTCGTTCCGTAAGCTAGTTGTCGCCTGCCACCACGCATTGTGCCATCAACATTACTGATCCTCGCCTTTCAGCTACCTCACCTACTTCTGTTCGCAAGTCTCTTATCCGCTACATCTAACGACTGTCATTACTTCATTTCCGCTCTTTTTGGCCACTGAGGCCTCTGTGGGAAGATGGCGCAGGACGAGAAGAAGCCGACCGCCGCAGAGAAGGGCAAGGGCAAGGCGGAAGATGTTCCCATGGCAAATGGAGACAAGGACGCTCCTACAGACAAGCTTGATGACAAAAAGGTCGACGGCAAAGCAGATGCTCCCGCTGAAGATGAGCTGAGCGAGGAAGATCAACAACTCAAGAATGAATTAGAGATGCTTGTCGAACGATTAAAAGAGGACGACGCCAGCCTATACAAACCTGCAATGGACGCCATTAAGAACTTCATCAAGACCTCGACATCCTCGATGACAGCCGTGCCCAAACCTCTCAAATTCCTCCGACCTCATTACGATGACCTTGCTGCTCTTTACGACAAATGGCCTGCCGGTTCCGACAGAGACTCGCTTGCCGATATGCTTTCAGTATTGGGTATGACATATGGCGATGAAGAGAAGCTGGAAACACTGAAATTCCGCTTACTATCAAAGTCCGATGACCTAGGTTCTTGGGGTCACGAATACATCCGGCATCTGGCATTGGAAATCGGGCAAGAGTACCAGAATCGCCTCGCTGCAGGCTCAAGCGAAGTTGGGGATCTTACGGAACTTGCTCTGTCGCTGGTACCTTATTTCCTGAAACACAACGCAGAAGCGGATGCGGTCGATCTCCTCAGCGAGCTGGAGATGATCGAAGAATTACCAGGATTCCTGGACGAGAATACATACTCCCGAGTATGTCTTTATATGGTCAGCATGGTCAACCTTCTCACATACCCTGATGATATTGCTTTCCTCAAGACTGCACACGAAATCTACATCAAGTACAATAAGCTGGCACAGGCAATGGTTTTGGCAATCAAACTCAATGACGAAGAACTTATCCGCCACGATCTAGAATCGACAGATGATGTGGCATTGAAGAAACAACTGGGTTTCTTGATTGCCCGGCAACGGATATCCCTCGACGTGCCTTCGGACACCAAAGATGAACAAGAGATTGCCGAGTGCATTGGAAACACCCAGCTGCCCAGCCACTTCAAGACACTGGCAAAAGAACTGAACATCCTTGAGCCGAAGACTCCAGAAGATATCTACAAGACACATCTCGAGAGCGGTCGTGGTAGCTCTGCCGCTGCAGACTCTGCGAAGCATAACCTGGCAAGTGCTTTTGTTAATGCCTTTGTCAATGCTGGGTTCGGCACAGACAAATTGATGTTGGTGGAGGGCGATCAACGACCCTGGGTATGGAAGACGAAGGATGATGGCATGCTCAGTACGACAGCTTCGTTGGGTATGCTTATGCAGTGGGACGTTGAAGGCAGTCTCGACAAAATCGACCGATTCCAAAGTATCTCAGAGGATCCTGTCAAGGCTGGTGCTCTCCTGGCATATGGTGTGGTAAACTCCGGAGTCAGAATGGAAGGCGACCCTGTTGTGTCGTTACTGAGTGACGACGATGTACTCCAGAATGGCAATCCATCTATGAGATTGGCTGCCATCATGGGTCTGGGCTTGTCTTATGCTGGTTCAAACAGGGAGGACCTGCTAGATTACCTGCTGCCTATTGTTGAGGATAGCAACCTCGACATGCAGTTGTCCGCGATGGCCGCCGTGTCCCTTGGTATGGTCTTCGTCGGTTCATCCAACCACCAAGTGGCTGAAGCCATTGCCACTCAGCTGATGGACGAAGATCGTCAGAGACAGCTGAAAGACAAGTGGGCAAGGTTTATGGCTTTGGGTTTGGCTCTGCTCTACTTCGGCCGACAAGAGGAAGTCGACGTTATCCTGGACATCTTGAAGGCTATTGATCATCCTATGGCGACCCCAACTGCAACACTTGCTTCTGTTTGTGCTTGGGCTGGAACTGGAGCTGTGCTTAAGTTGCAAGAGCTTCTCCATATCTGCAACGATCATATCGAAGACAAGGAGGACACAGTTGGCGAGCAGCTTGTACAGTCTTATGCCGTGCTTGGTCTGTCATTAATTGCCATGGGCGAAGACGTTGGCCAGGAGATGGTTCTTCGACAGTTTGGCCATCTCATGCATTACGGAGAACCAAACATCCGGAAAGCTGTGCCACTAGCCATGGGCCTCATCAGCCCCAGCAACCCTCAGATGAAGATCTATGATACTCTATCGCGGTACAGCCACGACAACGATAATGACGTCGCTATCAATGCTATTTTTGCAATGGGCTTGGTCGGAGCAGGAACGAACAATGCTCGTCTTGCACAATTGCTGAGGCAGCTTGCGAGCTATTATCACCGAGACCAAAATTCGCTATTCATGGTCCGGATTGCCCAAGGTCTTGTGCACATGGGTAAAGGTACCATGTCTCTCAATCCTTTCCATACCGACCGGCAAGTGCTGTCCAGGGTTGCCGCGGCAGGTCTTCTCACAGTACTTGTCTCTCTTATCGACTCGAAACAATTCATTCTTGCGGATGCTCACTACCTGCTCTACTTCCTGGTCACGGCCATGTATCCAAGGTTCTTGGTCACTCTGGACGAAGACTTGAAGCCACTTACAACAAATGTCCGCGTAGGCCAAGCTGTCGATGTTGTCGGTGCTGCTGGTCGGCCACGAACTATTACTGGATGGCAAACTCAGAGTACGCCTGTGCTACTGGCATATGGTGAACGAGCAGAATTGGAAGACGAGGAGTATATCTCTTTGAGTAGCACCTTGGAGGGACTGGTCATCTTGCGCAAGGTAAGCACCTCTCGTCCATGATTTGAATCATTCTTACTAACACTCCCTAGAATCCCGAATGGGAGGGCACAAACAAATGATGATACGGTCTGCATCACCATAAAATGGTTGCGTTTAGCCTAATCGGTTGATTCAGAGGGAAGGCTGGTCATTCAGCCTCTGTACTAGTATCATGGGGAATCTAGAGTAGCAAGGGGACAAGAGTTCCTGCCAAAATGCAAGGCGGGTGCGTACGGCACCTCAGAATAGATGTCATGTCGCTGTTGCCATCGTTGCCCATGATTGTATTTTGTTCGATGGCTGTTTCAATAGGGAAAGACCATGTCGGAGGAATTAGGCCAAGTGCCGCCGACAATCGTATGGCATCATCGCTCTTCCGCAGTAGGCTGCACTCCAAGTGACTCCAACACCTTGTACACGTTACATGGCACTTTATCTTTCTCATAGTTGCTGTGACCATCTGAGGCAGGGCAACATGGTCCTTGCTCAAGTATAGGTATTGACAATATGATTGTGCCATCCAGCTTATCTACATATCATTGAAGCCCCGTAGCGGACACACGACTGTCTGCGCTCGTCAAACATGGCGCCAACCTCCAACCCACGTATCACTACGCTTGACTTCGATGCGAATCGCAGGCCCAGACCACACTCGCGTGGCTCACATCCGAGCATTGGTGATGATGATTTCGACTTCATGGGTCAAGTTGCCGAGGAGATCATTGAGCGGGATCGCCTGCGAATGCGTAGAGAGGTCATGCGAGTCCTGAGCTTCGTCTCCGCCGTTCTAATGTGGTACGTTGTTGCAAGATGTCGAGCGCGAGTGGAATATAGCTGACGTACCACAGTCTCTGCGCCGGGTCAATCACTTCCTTCTCGCTGTATGGCGCCCGGTTCTTGACCGACCTTCATTACACCCAGTTTCGAGTCAATGCCGTATCTATAACCGCCGAACTTGCCATGTATCTTCCAGTCCCTCTTTTTGGCTACCTCTGCGATCGATATTCTCCTCCACCACTTTCCTTTCTCGCTTCCCTGCTGTTCGGTGCAGGGTACCTGTTGGCGGCATACACATATAAGGCTGGTCCACCCCCAGACGCAGTGAAACACGGAGAAGGATGGCCATTCGGAGTCATGATTCTGGCATTCATTGGCATCGGCGCAGGGACAAGTTGCATGTATTTGTCGGCTGTTGCCACATGTGCGAAGAACTTTTCAAACGCTAAGTACCGCGGACTTATGCTAGCCGTGCCAATTGCAGCATTTGGTCTCAGCGGGATGTGGGAGAGCCAGATCGGCGCTCACCTGTTGTACCAGAAGCTTCCCAACGGACAGAAGGGCGAGGTCGATGTATTCAAGTACTTTATATTCCTCGCCGGTACGCTCATCGGGGTAGGTCTATTGGGAACATTAGGACTACAAATCATCAATGAAGAGGAGCTCATCGAGCAGGGTGTCGAAGCACTCGAACGCAGTGGTTTGCTAGAGGAGAGCGAGTTCTTCCATGACTCTGACGCTGGAACACCTGTCAACTATGGCGGCATCGAACCTCGTTCGGGCAGTCCCACTCCTTCGGATGATGGCTCGGAGGATCTCGACCTCGACCTCTCAGAGTCGCAAATGCTTAAGAGGCGCGAGCAAGATCAGCGCCTGCGCAAGAAGAAATGGTGGCTGTTAAATCATGCGACGCGCAGCTTTCTGACCGACCGAACTATGTGGCTCCTTGCCGCTGGGTTCTTTTTACTTACTGGCCCTGGAGAAGCATACATCAACAACCTGGGCACCATCATCCCAACCCTCACGCCAAAAAGCTATTTCGACCTGACGAAACCGCCCGCCGGCCATGCTTCGACGCATGTGAGTATTATTGCGCTGGCGTCTACCTTCGCACGACTGTTCACAGGATCATTATCAGACCTTTTTTCGCCGCCGTCTCAGCCGGAGAACCCGCCATCCACACGTGTTAGCTTCTCGCGTCTGGTTCTATTATTGCCATCGGCGTTCTTATTGCTCCTGTCATTTCTTAACCTCGCTCTGCCATTCCTCACGGCCAGCAACCCGAGTCTGTTCCTCCTCTCTTCCGGCCTGCTTGGTCTGGGCTACGGCGCGTCCTTCTCCCTCGTTCCCATTATCATCTCGGTGGTGTGGGGCGTCGAGAACTTCGCGACAAATTGGGGTTTCGTGGCGATGATGCCCGCTGGCGGCGCTGCGGTGTGGAGTATTGTATACTCGGCAGCCTACTCACGTGCGAGTGAGGGCGTTGGAGAAGGAGAGTGTAGAGGGTATGCATGCTTCGGCGCATGGGCGTGGGGCTGTGCTGCAAGTGTGGCCGTTGCTATTGTTCTGTGGTGCTTTGCCTGGAGGACTTGGAAGAAGCGAAACGTTATAGTCTAGGAAACTACTGCTCCAGGGAGTGATGATGGTGATGCTGTCACCAACGTCAGAGTCACTGTTACATTGCCACGAGAATGGCCCCCCAGGGCGGTCCTTGGGCCTGCCGATGTGGAAATTCTGCGACGCTCATGAAGCTGTGGGGATCCTAAGGCTCTTCTGCGCTTGTCCTGTGTATACTTTTTCCCATTTGGATGATCATGGCGACGGCGTTGGGCTGGGTTGGGACCAGTGGGATTTCCGTGTTACTGATATTGAAAGCTATATCAGCATGGGAGACCGACATCAGTACATTCATTGGCCTGGTACGGCCAGGGAATGGAGACTCTTGAGCTTCATGTATATCTTGTCAACCTTGTGCTCTCCGGATTCCGAACGTAGAGCTATAGCTATCATCAAGGTTGGTTGAAAAGGTCTGCATCCATCATGTCGCCTTCAGTGCCGTAGCAACAACGTCCACCATTTCGAGCACTTTCTCCTCCTCGAGACGTCTTCCAACTACTTGCAAAGCTACAGGGGCACCATCATAGAACTCGGCATCATAGTCCGCCTGAATCCGTCCGTCAATATCACTTGATTGCTTGAAGGTCTTCGTGTCGCGCGGCTTGTCGAGGTTCTTGTCCGCAAATGTCACTGGGAAAGTACACGCGCAGAAATCTGTGGTGGTTCAAGTCAGCTTGAGGACAGGAGAGCTTGCAACTGATTTTGGACTTACCCAGGAAATTCACAAATCCTGTCCATCCAACGTAAAGATTCTGCTGTGTCTGTCCGAGTCGTGGCGCCGCCCAGGGCGCAACCGCGCATATGATTCCGTCCATTCTGTCCTTCTCGTTCGTTGCAGTGGCGTTCCATCGATCTAGATATGCTTTCTGTAGCTCATTCCGTCGCAGGTTCATCATGCGCATCTTCGTCGGACCGAGTTCTCCCTCGCCGCCTTCTGCAGCTAGAGCGTAGCCTCGCATGCACGGGAAGATTGGTTCGTTCCAGGGCTTGAGCAGGTCCATGATCGCCCCACCTCCGAGGTCAAAGAACGCTGCTTGAAGGTTCTGAGATGCTGTTAGTTATGATTCAAGATTGGAAGACGTACTCGTTCGCACCTTGATCAATGCTTCGTGTTCTTGGGTAGACCACTCGAATACTTCGTGGCCTTGTTTTTCGAGGGCAGCTTTTGTGATATTGAGTGCTCGCTCGACGGGTGGGTGGACTGTCACTAGGCCGTCGTCGATACCGATTATGCCGAATCTAAGTTTTCGGCCTGTTGGCTGTATGACGTTCTTCCTCCATGGGATCGGCAGGAGTTTGTGGTCGTAGTTCCAGGGTGCCACTTGCTCGGACAAGAGGGCCTCGGAGTACAGTTGCAGAGACTTCAGGGACCTCGCCATTGGACCATTGACGGACAGGATATATTCTTGTCCTGGTATGCCTGATTTGGTGCCGTAAACTGGGTATCGACCGAAAGATGGCTTGATGCCGTACATGCCGGACCACGCTTGATGTATGTGAGTAAAGAAGTACATCTCAATTTGCATCAAATAGGTGCTGACATACCTGCAGGAATACGAATGCTGCCACCAATATCGGTGCCTACGCCCAGAGGTGATGCATACATTGCGATCAGCGCACCTTCGCCCCCACTAGAGCCTCCCGGGCTGAGATACTTGTGTAGCGGGTTCCGACATTCGCCCCAGACGTTGTTGGTGGTTTCGGCCATCATCATTGCGACCGGAACGTTGGTCTTCACGTAAAACACGGCACCTAGGTCTCTGAGGATAGTTACCAACAACGTGTCTTTCTGCAAAGGTTCATTGGCGTAGGCGGCCATGCCGATTGAGCTCGGGTGAGGGGCTGTCACAAAGCAGTCCTTGAGAGAAATCGGCAGACCGTGAAGTGGTCCAATTGTCTTGCCCGTTCTGGCGAGATAAACGTCAAGGTATTTCGCTCTTTCCACGGCTTCGGCATATAGGACTTCAGTAACACAGTTGGTCTGCCACAGTCAGAGAAAGCATGAAACACATGGTTTAAAGGAACGGTACCAGTTCTTGAGCCAACGCGGAGGCTTTGCAGAAGGCTTGTGCGACTTCCAAAGCCGTCCATGACTTCGTCCGGATCTTCTCAAGTATCACGTCTGCTTCGGACTGGATTATGGCTAGTTCTTCATTGGTATAGTAGCCTGAGCTGAGAGAGAACTCGGTCAGATTCTTCGGAAGATCTTCTTCTTTCCATGTTGGTGGCTTGTAGAAGGCTGCAATGTTAGCGGCTCTTCTCTTGCGGGCAGTAGCCGAAGCCTCTTGGTAGTCTAGAGATGCCATGGCCGAGATTCAGTGGTCAGCGTCGTGTCAGTTAAGAAAATGTACAGCCCAGAGTTTTAGTATCATTGACTGAAAAAGGAGATTATGGGTTGATGGGCAATTAGTGCACACATCGCCTGAGCGTGAGATAGCAGAACAGTAGGTTCAGTCTGCTCATGAATAGTGATTTGGTGTTTGGGAGATACCGAGGACAACGCCGTGATACCCGGTACTCGTCCATGTCCGTCACTGAAGGTGGAGTTCAGTGCCTATCGTACTATGCTATCGCGCAATCAGTTTGACATCAAACGGCGTTGTGGCTGTGTGGCGTCATGTCGCCACAGATGGCAGTTCGAGCGAGGTTCAGCATCAAGCCACGTGATAGACACCGCCACTTAATTGTCGAACTCTGTATGGGAGAAATGAGGATAGCGATTGGCCAAAGAGTGACGCAAGTAAGTGCGGAAATATGGTGGCTCTACATGATTTGTTGTCTTTTCAGGGTCTGGGCCCACCGAAAGTTCCCCTCATACCAAATGCTCACCAGCTTGCCGCGGGGCTGAGCTGCTGATGAATTCACCTGCACCCAGCCCAGCCTGCGTTTCAGAGTGTCACCCGTCCACATTCACTTCAGCTGTTACTGCGCCATTCTCTTAACTTTCTGCTCTTCCTTCGGTCTATAAATCCCTTCTGTCGTTATCCTCAGTCCGTCTCATCAAAAGTACACAACCTTAAGCAGCAACCCCTACCTTTACCACACACAGAACCTCCACAGACACAATCTCCGAGATGTCCGGACCCTACGATTCATATTCTGGCTACGGTCAGCAGCAAGGCGGATATCCCCCTCAAGGCTACCAAGGCGGTAATAGCGGGTATCCCCCTCAGCAGAGCTACGGCCAGGGTGGCTACGGCGAACAGCAAGGCTATCCTCAACAAGGTTACCAGCAATACCCTCCACAAGACCAAGGCTTCGGGGCTCCACGTCGCCAGGACTCCTTCGGGCCCCCTCAGCAAGGTGGCTTCCAGCACGGTCAACAAGGTGGTCAATTCGGTGCCTACGACGCCAGCAATCCTCAGGGACACCCAGGCTACTATGGTCAAGGACAGAACCAGGGCGGCAATGATGCCTACGCCCAAAACCAAGGATACCAGCAACAGCAACAGTATGGTCAAGGTGGTCAGCAAGGTGGCCAGCAATACGGAGATGCCAGTCAACACCAGTTCTCTGCTCAGTCTAGCGACCCCAACGGGTAAGTCTTCTGCAATAGAGCCACGAAGGGCTTGAAGCTAACTCTGCTTTTACAGTCCCAACTACGATCCAAACGCCCCTCCCATGAACGAGACTGACAGAGGCCTGATGGGTGCTCTTGCTGGAGGTGCTGCTGGCGCCTTCGGTGGTCACAAGGTCGGCCATGGTTTCTTGGGAACGATCGGAGGCGCCATCATGGGCTCGCTGACTGAAGATTTCGTCAAAGACAAGAAGAAGCATCACGGCAGCGGCCAGAGCAGCTGGGGTGGCAGTAGATATTAGAGCTGGCCCTTTAACAAACGGGGCTTGAGGGCACCATCAAGTGCCTCACTGAGCTCGATCAACTCCACATACAGTTACGACTGATGATGACTTTGCTTGGAACATTGTTTTGCGAGCATTTCCACCTTTCTGCCGCCTGGTGCTCCTTTCCCTACGGGTATGTTCAGGTGGATCGGGGCTTTTGGATAGATACATTTTCAAGCTCTCTCAAAATGGCTTCAATACAGTTTCCTAATACACCTGCAGATTCGCCAAATCGTAATGATTTATTCTGTGCCTGAACTCATTGATACTTCACGCGTTAAGGCCTCGGATTAGAAATACTCACACTCCTCAATGCGACACATCAGGTAACACGAACGTGAAGACAGCCTTCTGCCACTCATGCGGTCAGTGTGAGCTTCAAATGTAGCAGGTATTACTTGCGCCCCACGTTCCCCCTTTCATCTCCACTGAAGAACCAACGTTCCCCGACCAGAATCACCACTGTCAAGAGCCCTGATCACTAACTCAGTGTCACACAGCCCGCAGGGCTAAACCTAACGCAATTTGCCTTTTCAACCTTTGATCTCAGCATTAGACAATATTCCCGGTCGGCATGAGTGCACTCGCTGCAGTCGCCGCTAGCGATGACTCTGATCGCCAGTGTTTCGCGACGTTGCCTATGTTCAAGTTCAGACAGACTTCACTTATCACCAGACCCAGAATCTCATTCACCAAACCATGAGTCATCCCGCAGTCATTGTATGGTTCACGGTCTGGTCCAAACATATACAATCTCCTACCTAGTAGATAGCTGAACTGGTAAACCGACCTCATACACTTACACACTCGGTCCTCGTACATACGTGCAAGACTTCGAGACAATGCGCGTCAAAGACTGCTCGCGTACTTACATCTCCTTACCTTTCATCTGAGCGAAGAACTTTCTTCTCCGGCTGATTATTTTCACGACGACGAACCTCATGGAGATTACTGTTCAGAATGCTGCCCTGGCAGAGGAAATTGTCGTGCTCAACGCCATTTATGGCGACCATACCATGACGGCCACATTCTCGGACACCCATCATACCACGATCGCCCTCAAGATGCCGTGCTTGAACTACTCGTTCTTCCTACAAGTTCCGCAGGAATACCCCCGCGCCATTCCAAGGATCGTCGGAGTCGACAGCCTCATCGAACATACTAAGCCACGCGTACGGCACAACCTTTTCCATCTCAGAGCCTTGTTCTGCGCTGTCTATCGACCTGACACTGTTTACTTATTCGACGCCCTCGATGAGTTCGCCCCATTATTAGAGATGCAGAGCCAGCAGAATGAGTTGTCAACAACGTTGCGAATCCAGAACGAGCAGATCTTGCAGCGCCTTGCGGAGCGAGCTCGAATTACACGCGCCCAGATGGCAGAGAAATACAAAGCTGAGATACCTGATTTGGTAGACTGTTCCGTGTGCTTCGAAGTATTCTTCAAATTTCAAACCGTGAACTTGGAATGCGGACACTCATACTGTCGAGAATGTCTGCAAGGTAGGTCACCCACTACAGATCTGTGCTTGAATTCCACTGATCTTATGGCAGAGGGCGTGAAGAGCATGTTCCGAACAAGATCCGAATTTCGGTGCTGCGGTAAGGGTCTCCCTCTGCGACTTATTCGTGAGTATGGCGACTTTGATGAAGATCTGCTCAGACACTATTCTTCCTGGTTGCTGGAACTTCATTGTCCCAATCCCCTGTATTGTCCCTGGGAAGACTGCTATGCCTTCATCATCCGGTCATTCTTGGGGAACGACACCAAGTGTCCCTACTGCGAGAGGAAGTTGTGCGTGGCGTGCGGGGGCAAATACCACCAGCGTGTCTGCAGGAGTGACAAGAAACTGACAGCTATTATCAAAAAGAATCGGTGGAAATTCTGCCCGGCGTGCGCCTCACTGGTCGAGCGCAGCATGGGATGTAATCACATGACGTGCCTTTGCGGCGCGAGGTTTTGCTACCGCTGTGGAGCGTCACTCGAGAGTAGGTGTGGATGCAAGGTCTTCGAGGAACTGCCCCGGCGTGACGAAGAAGATGGATTTTTGGAGGAGCCAGCAGACCTGGGTGGCTGACTGAATCGTCAAAACGGATTTTGGCAAGGAACTGTATTTTCAATCAATGAACAAAGCACACTCAAGCGTGCAATACATGAGGTAGACAAAAAGCCCAGAGCTGATTCAATAAGAAAGCCCCAAGCCTGTCTCCAGAAGAAGTGGCACTGTCTGCCCGTTGTTGCTCTTCAGATTCAAATCCCTATCGTTCCGTATTGTCATTCCAGAGTCCTTCGCACACAACGACAGAGCGTTAGTTTTTGACAGGGTGAAGGTCATCACTTCCATCGTATATCCCTACTAGCGTTTAAGCCTGGGAGCACGCTGTCGTGAGCCAGTCAGGATTTATACTTGAATCGGCGATGGACTCCTCTCAGACGGTGTCATCTTCTCTACAAACAGAGTCGGCTCCTCGGCTTCAAATAAGATGTCATTCCTCATTGTCAGTCCGTAGTCGCTCGCACACAACAATATAGCTTTGGCTCTTTATAGAGGTAAAGGTCGTCAACCCTATTGTATAGTAGTTCTGTCTTGCTGTCAAGGTACCCACTGTCGTGAACCTGCTTGGCTTCAGGCTTATATCGTGGCTGAACGCCCTGTCAGACAGTGCCACTTTTTCTGGAAGCAGGCTGGCCCCTATCGATGTCCAGCCTCGCACGTGATCGTCAAAAGGAGATTTCCCGATACGGCAGGCTTTATTTCCTAAACAGACAAAACTTATGTTTTTCATGACCCTGCCTTACAATTCTGACACATTTTGTGATTGGATTGTCAGGCTATTTAGAAGACACCGCCACTTACAGATACCACCCTTTGAGAAAAAACAGAATGGCTGTGCCTTGACTGTCTTTGTATGCATTTTATGCTCGTATTGCCATGCATCGTAGCTCGTAGCCCGTCAATCATGTCTTTACATGCTCCTCACATGTCCCCCTATCAATCGTCGCAATTCCGACGAGGACGAATTCTCCGCCCATAGAAGCTGGAATGCGTTTGTAGAACTGCGCGTAGAGAACATCGAATCTGCTCCAGCACTTATGCGTCCTTTGACAGCTTCCAAAGCTTCGTGGCTTGCGGCAGGCTCATGTCTAGGACGAATCTCCATATCCCTGCCGCAGAAGCTGAGCCGTGGGAACCGAACGGTGCAGAACGCAGCTGGAGTCGAGCGTCAGCATCGCCTAGATCACAAGGTCATTATTGCGCCACTTACCAATGATGAATACCGAGAGCTTGTCGCAGTCCCAATATTGATCCCAGGGTCCTCTCTCTTCTCTCGCACCTTTGCCAAATGATGGATTGACAACTTTCACGGCTGGTATTGTAGTCAGTGGTGTGTCGAAGCCAATGGTAACCACAGATACTAACCTCCAAGGTGGATGAGACACATCTTTTCCAACAAGATATGACACAAGGTCTTCCGACTTGGATTGATGACATGATGGGAGACGGACCCCGTACCAAACACTTCTTCGTGGTGATCCTCGATGTCCTCGATGTCATCGACATAGTCGTGAAGCTGACGAATTCCCGTATCCCACTCGACGTCCAAGTCATAGCACTCGCTGTCGAATGTGATGGTTCGTCCATATGACCAAGCGTTTGGCCAACAACCTTTTCCTTCGACTCCATCTCTGCATGTGAATTGTATGAATATGCCCTTATTAGAAGCCGGCTGCGGTATGGGAAGCACTTCGTCATTCCAGTCGCTGGGTACCCAATCTAGGGAACACTTCCAATTATCACGGCGTGTAAGCTCTGTATCCTGAGTTAGACAGGGAACCCAAAATATGGAGGTTGTACATACTCTGCAGCAACAAGAGGACGGATTGTGCCTGATAACCCGGAGAAAAATGGTCGGACAGCAGCTGCTGCATCTCTGGTTTCGCAGCATGGTTGCGCATAGCCTCTTCAGCTACGAGCGCGGCGAAATAGCTCTCTTGTCTTGCGATAAGAACCCATCTCACATGTGATGGTGCACCAATAGCGAGGTCATAGACATTCCTATGGTACACAGTTTCGTCAACATCATCAATGAAGCTACGTCGAGCCATAGCGTGCATATGGTTGACCGGAGAGGTGGTCAGACAAGGGTGGAAACAGGATTTGGGAGGTGCAAAGTATGGAAGAATGGTCACTCCTTGCACAATATCTGGACAAAGCAGAATGTGTGATCGAACCAGGCTCGGCGAGCTAGTACTAGACGGTGAGTCCTCGCGAAGGATGGGCTGGCTCGTGATGTGTTTGCGTACTGGCATAGTATCGCACGCGACAGCAATGACCCTGCTGAGAGGGTTAAGGGCACGAAAGACCATTACATGCGTGTGCACAATGAGACATTGAGAAGTTCCATTGATACCTTTTCACTTGTTTGAAGAAGGCGCAACTTTTGATTTATACCACATTTATACCAAAAACAAACTATGGTTTGAGTGAAAAATCATGATCGTGCCTCCCCTGCAGGTAGTCGTAGTCATCAGCAACCCAATCCACACATAAGTTGACATTGTCCCAATCAAGCTGTTCTTTTAGGCTCTCTGGGAGGAAGATCTTCTGCTCGCTTCGATACCAGTGTGGGAACAACACCGTCGAAAGCATGATTCTTGGCTCGTCAGTGTGGTTTGGCATCCCAGCATGCCATGTTCGGAAGTCTCGAATTATGAGCGAGCCTTTTGGAAGAGATGGTTGAATGGGTGGTGATATTTGTCGTCGTTCTTCTAACAACTCTTCACGCACCTGTTTGTGCTTGTATTGTGTGTCAAGGACGTCTTTCGTGGTATCCTTGTGGCTTCCGAGCCAGATCTCGGTCGCTCCATTCTCGGGCGTCGTCGAGACAAGGTTGATGTTGACGGCATAGCCCCACGGGATCTGAGGGAAATCGAAGTTGATGTCGATATGGACCGGCTGTCGAGAAGTTGCTTTCATCGCAGTATTGGCGCTGTAAAACCTCAATGCAGGACGAGGCCCGAACATGCACTCAACCACTTGTACCGCAAAGGGGTTTGCAAGAATATCTTGGAAGATATAATCTTTCTCAGCCACAGGCTCTTGCTGGATGTTACCGGTCTTAGGCCCGAAGTTGCGATGAGTTGCTTCTTTTGCAAATAAGGTCTTTGCCTCTGGCACCATGCGGGCATTCAGTTTGTCAAGTATCTCAACACTGACCGCATTCTCCAGTACGATGAGACCGTCCCGATGTAGGCCTTCGACAGCCTTCTGCAAGTTGTGTGATCCGATTTTCTTTGCGGCAAGCTCATCGGATGTCAATCTCACGAGGGTAACCTCCGGAGGAGAGGGTGTTCGAGCTATCATGGTGTCGGGTTGTCGATAATATCCTGATATCCCGTGGTGCTCGAATATATCCCTTTTATACGGAGAACATAAAAAACTCCTGAGTCCGATGGCTCGTGGGGTGGTTATGAGTCTATGACACGCGATTCACGGAACCAGCTGACTTCTGTGGGACCACCTCAACTGCAAGAGTTCCCGAGTCTGGTATAGTGCTTCATGTTCTGAGATTGGTCCTAGGGCCGATGCCAATCGATCTCGCCGAAACGAAATCTCTTGCTGAGTGTCAATGCATCTATCACGGTCCTTTGTACGGGTACACGGCACTTGGAGAAACCCAATACGATGTAGCTATGCTACTAGCACGGTGATAACTCATAAGAATGGGACAAATGAGTCCGACGTGCAGAGCCAAGCCGGCCCCTAATTGGTACTCCTCTTGCTTGTACTGCTTTCTTATGGAGCCTTGCGGGTATACTATAGAAGGGTCCACCAAAAGACTTACGGATATTCGCGGCGGCGCTATAGATAAGGACTTTGCCCTGGCGACTGACTAGATAATGATATCGTCGACTGTTATTTTTTCCTCATACGGTATTTATCGACAGCTGATAATCTCGCCGAGTCTATTGGACAGTCTCAAAAACCCATAGTAAATGATTTGGTGTGAGGACTGTCCTAATCTGGGGGCGTATGGCGCCGCTGTCACTGTTATCGACCAGCGGGACTTGCAGAAGATATTGGACCATCTAGGCACATCGCCTTCATTGACCACGGATCAGACGGTGATTAGCGCAACTGTTAGTATTCCCCTTTATGGCAAGGCGGTCAAAAGCACAAGATGGACAGTGTGCAGGTCGTGTGCTTGGCCAGGACAAGAGATACCGCATCGCCCGAAGGTCGTGTGCCGCTGATAAGGATGCTGGGAAGGGGCGTACTTAAACTGCTTCATGTCCTGCCCCGAATTCATTTATTGCATCCAGTCTATCAGGTTCACACCAAAATCATTGCAAGATGGCTGAGAAAATCAAGCACTTCCTGTCGCCAAACGACAAGGAATTGTCCACCACCGACAAGGAAGCCTCATTTCAAGCTGGTGAAGTAGACATCGTTGACGAGTCTGCTCAATCCCTTCTCTATACGCAAGCCCAACATGCACTTGGCTTTTGGGAGGCGGTGCGACTCTATCCCACCGCCATTCTATGGTCTCTTCTGATCAATGTCGCCATCATCCTGAAAGGTTTCGACGGTGCTCTTGTCGGTAGTGTCGTGGGCCTAGCACCTTTCCAGCGACAATTTGGCTACGAATATGAAGGTTCATGGGTCATCAGTGCAGCCTGGAATGGAGCCTTTAACTACGCCAATAGCATTGGAGGCGTCTTTGGTGCTTTGTTTGCCGGCTGGGTATATGATCGAGTAGGACCGCGGATGACTTTACTCATCTGCTCCTTTCTCTCCATCGCGTTTATCTTCATGGAGTTCTTCGCCGAGACGGCTGGTCTACTCTTCGCGGGTGAACTGTTGAACGGAATTGTCATCGCTTTTTACCCTGTTGTTGGCTCTGCTTATATTGGAGAGGTCTGTCCGCTGGTCTTACGTGGCGTGGCTGGGTCCATGATCAATCTTGGTTTCGTCGTGGGACAGCTTATTTCTTCCGGCCTTCTCAAGGGCACCAACTCTCTCGACTCGAAGTGGGCTTACAAAGCCCCATATGCGGCGGAATGGGCACCGCCACTCATCGTCCTCTTCCTGGTCATCTTCTGCCCCAATTCACCATGGTGGCTCTGCCGGAGAGGAAAGTACGCAGAAGCGGAGAAAGCCTTGAAGCGCCTCGCTAAGCCTGAGGTCGATGTCACGCTCACAATGGCGAACATCAAACACACACTACGAATGGAAGAGCAGTTGGAGAAGAACCACAATTACCTCGATTGCTTCCGTGGCCCAGATTTACGACGTCTTATCATAGCCTGCATGGTTTACTGTATTCAACCACTCTCCGGCCAGGTGCTGTATGTCAGTTATGCGGTCCAGTTCTTTGAACATGCTGGCTTGGATGCATCGAACGCATTTTCCATGAACATCGGTCTCACGGGCTTTGGTTTTCTGGCAACAATCGCTTCATGGGTCATCATCTCCAAAGTTGGCCGAAGACCAATCTACATGTATGGCACTGGCGCGGTGGCCTTTGTTCTGTTGATCATTGGCATCCTCGATGTTGTACCCAACCGAAATAGTGGGGTGACATGGGGGCAGAGTGCCCTCATGTTGGTTTGTATAGTGTTATACGACTTGACAATTGGGCCAGCCTGTTTCACCGTCCTGTGTGAGGTCGCTTCAGCAAGACTTCGCGGTATGACTATTGGATTGGCGACCTGCACATGCCATATCTTGAACATTATTTTTGGTGTTGCGATCCCGTATGCTATGGATACCGACGAAGGGAATTGGAAAGGCAAACTGGGTTTCTTGTTTGCTGGAATCGCTGCACTTTGCGTCGTTTGGTGCTACTTCTGCCTCCCAGAGACTAAAGACAAGACGTTTGAAGAACTTGACGTCTTGTTTGAGGAACGAGTTGATAGTAGGAGATTTACGACTCACGTCATTCGACGATCCGATAATGGCGATCCCGAAATTCATGGGGAAGCATGAGGAGGACGAGGAGGATGATGATGAGGAAGGGGAAGATGAATATGGGGATGTTGAAGATATTGAGGATGATGATGTTAGTGATGATGAGGAAGAGGACTGTCTCGAGTTGCCCGGGATAGAATGGATGGGGATGGCTTTGAAGACGACAACACCGTATGTGCATTTTCTGGGGGTGATGACGGCGAAGTGTCCTTGGTTTCTTGCTAGAGGAGATTAGGGGTGACAGCCTTGTGGTTGCAAGGCTGAAACCATAGCTTGCTTATATAACAATAAGGCTGTGGAAATTCCCTGCATGGCCAAGCATTTTAGCGTGTCGCGGATCTGATGCACGTGAGAAAGTACATGCATTCCCGCATTGTCTGACATACGCCTTTACAAAAGATCACTTTCTACACAATGGAGAACACTTGTTGGAATGGGTATGTTGCTTTCACCAGCTTCCCTGTTTGACCTCAAGGTATTTGTGGAATTGGTACTCGCTGTGGGGAAATTTTATGTAAGGTTTTAGAAATCAAGGTGAAGTGAAACCGGCGCCAGCGTGGGTGCCCACCTTGTCAGACCCTGCCACGAATTCCTTTGCCTCCAAAAGCTAGCCAATCCCCCCAGACTGCGCCTGCGCGTGCCCTTTGTTGTATTTGCTGCGGCCAGCCCTTGGGCGACTCACTCTCACTTCTCCGCCATTCATTTCTTACATACCTAGGTACTCTTACAAGATGGCCGACACACTGGCACTATGACGGCGATCATTTGCTCTTCTTTGGTCCTCTGTTTCACCTGCTTCTCTACGGATCTAGGCTGAGATATCTATTGAAATGGCCGAAGAGCCTCAACCTCTTACCCTCCAGCAGCGTATTGCCGCCTTGAATGCTGCCCATGTCGGTCGCATTCCTGGCGACCCTCCGCGTCCCTCGTCTCACCCACATCCCCCTGTCCCTACCAGGCGTCCAGTCGTTGTGAAGCAGAATACCTTCAACAATCCTCCGGAACAACTCAATGGCTCAATCACCGATCGCACTATTGGCAATCAGCCAGCACCTCCTCCCAGAAAACAGCCTCCACCACTTCCGAATAGAAACACTTCGCTTGACGAACCGAGGAGAGGATCAGCAATATCTACAGTGAACGGTGTCAATGGGAACCTTGCCACAACAGTCACAGCAGTTCGTACAAAGTCAACAGACTCTGCGAGCCGAGTCAAAGCCCCAGCATGGGGAGATGTCGAACTTCCACCTCTACCAGCCAGAGCCAACCAGTCCGAATCCCCCGCCAGGAAGTACTCTGATGAAAGGCCGAAGTATGTCAATCGCGCTCCGAGTTGTACCTCTGTTTCTACACCTGCCACCAGCACAGCCGTCAAGCCTGCTCCTCCGCCGAGACCTTCTCTGCCACCAAGAGTTCCTTCGCGGAAGACTGAGACAAATGGACATGTAACGGAAACACCTGTCCGGAAGATGCCTCCGGTCGTCTCAATGGGAGCACTTGAGAAGGCAAAGAAGGCTGCCTTCTCACACATTTCTCAAAAGGGGGTAGCGCATGTTGAAGTCGTCTCAATCGAGGAACCAGTTATACCGCCTCCCAGAGAGCACCAGGTTCTACCCGTGAGAGAACCGGTACCACAGCCGACGAGGCAAACGGTAGTCTTGCCAAAAGACCCTGAACCTCAATGGGAAGAGCCAACACAGCATGACCACATACAATCCTCACCACCTCCGATCCCACTTTCTTCAAGACCAGACCTTTCGGCGCTTCAAGCCACGAAACCCAGACCAGCCACTACCACTACCACTACAAGTTCTTGCCTCGTATGTCGGGACTTCTCTGGGCCTGATCACCAAGCTACACTCTTCCCCAGGACGCAAGTCACATCCTTACAGAATCTGGCACATCAACTGACCTCGCCATTCCCATCACTCACAGACAAGGCTCGTGCTATATTCACATGGCTTCATCACAACATTGCCTATGATGTCGTCAGCTTCTTCGGTAACAATGTCCGAGGCTCTACACCACAATCAACACTGCAAAGTGGTCTTGCTGTATGTGAAGGCTACGCCGCACTGTTCACCAATCTGGCAACTTACGCTGGTCTGGAGACGGTGGTAATATCAGGTCACGGCAAAGGCTATGGTTTCACCTCCCTTCATTCAGGAGCGCCACTCCCGCCCTACAATGCTGGCCATGCATGGAATGCAGTCAGAATTGATAATGGAGAATGGAAGCTCATCGACGCCTGCTGGGGAGCGGGCTATGTTCAAGGCCCAGGACGACCATACATGGCCAAATTCAATCCCGACTTCTTCAGCATGTCCAACGAGCAATTTGCCGTCAAGCACTTTCCTGGAAACAAAGACCAATTCTTCCTCCCAGGCGGTCGCCGCATGGCCTGGGAAGAATATATCGTCATCGATCCGGCTTGTTGGCCAGATATGGTAGAAGGTCCCACTGTGTTCACCAATGCTAAAGAAGACTACTCGATTGGGGAGAAGACTGTATATCCTCGAGCACGAAAGATCAATGTCCGACAACAAGGTGCTGTGCGTTTCCAGTTCAGTCTGGTATGTCCTCACTGGACGCTGGAGAGGCACACACGTAAGGGTCCTCCTCCAGTATTCCTTGTTTCTATCGGTGGTGTGGACGGCCGAAACAAGGACCTCATACCTTTGGAGCATTATCCTGGCCCCCAAGGTCAAGGCGGTGATACGTGGCTTGCGGACATTCCTGCCCAGGAGCTCGGTGCGTCTGGGCAGACTGTTACGCTGTTCGCTGTCAAGAGTTTCGGCGAGAATCAGGATGCGCGTGGACTGACTGTGCGCGAATTTCGCGAGGGGAAAGGCCGGGTTGGCATGGGGTTTGTCGGCGTTGCGGCTTGGGATTTGATATGAAACGGAAAAAATCACGTCTGAAAAGTTCCATGCAGGGTGTAATGGAACGGCTCGAATGCTATTTGATGGAAGCTATGGCAATGGAAAACATGATTGGCGGTGCTGCCAGTCCTAATGATAATGAGATGAAATGATACCCTGAGATAGAAAAATAATCAAACCATAGCACTGGCTGGATACCATTATTTCCATTTCCGTGCGAGCCTCCAGCTCAGTTGTCATTTCCCTGCCATGCCGAGTCGATCTTATCATAGTGTACAATGAGATACGGAAAACGGAAGCCATGGTGGATCAGGACCTTGTTGGTCCGCGGACGCAGGTTGTACTTCTGTCTCTGAGGAATTCTTTATTCTGTACCTGACGGTAGTCTGGGTGGCAAATCTGTACTTGGGGAATTCTGTATTCTGTACCTGACGGAGTCTGGGTGGCAAATCTGTACCTGAGGAATTCTGTATTCTGTACCTGACGGTAGTCTGGGTGGCGATTCTGTACCTGAGGAAT